>OZ025278.1:1460261-1462761 GCA_964019165.1 Mastigias papua | reverse complement strand
AATGAATGGAGATTGGTAGGTTTTATAGACAGATTAAAATTTTCTCTACAAATCTCTTACTTTTGTAAGATGCTGGTGTGCTTTCTAGTCACGGTATAATAGGGATTAAGTACAACAAACCCAAGCCTCTGGGAATCAACTGTTGATTGTCAAAGCGGTTGAATCAAGGAAATAGGACTGTTTACAGCCAGAGACGTAAAACTGTAGCATGTATTGAATATTAATAAGTTTGATTGATCTTTGCTAACGTAAGATTAATTGACTTCCTGAACTGTTGTAAAGTACCTCGGGCATTTCGGAGAGAACTTGCTGTAGCACATTGAACAACGATTTTGTTGGAAAACTGGTCTCGATCGGTCAAATGGTATTTGTTAGCCAGCAAGTATTCCTAGCTAATCGTAAGCAAAACCAGTTGGAACCATCCGGTCGAATCCTTTATAGCAAATGGGAGTAAGACTGCTTTAACGGATCAAGTTTGAAATGGCGGTTGCATTTCAGATCTTGTGCAATGATATCAAAAACTAGAATTTTATGTTGGCTCTGTGCACTCTCAGTCTCTCACACATCATTTGGGTAAAACAAGTAGCATTTGGGCAGAACAATTAAGGCCGTGTTCAAAATTATATGTATGGCCGCTTGCAGAATGTCACAAGGCCTTTAATCATTACAAGGCTAAATTGCCCCTTTGTGGAAGATGCGATTCCTTTCAATAATTCGTTATTTTGGGAAACCACATAGGCAAACTCGAACAATGACATCTACCTAGCAATTGAAGATTACAGCGTTGTAATAAATCTAAAAGCTGTCCTTTACACTGTTTTGTTTTTACCGCAAACATTTGCTAGTTGCATCATTTATAGATAGGTAATCTGCTTATGAAACATCGAGGGTTAGGACTGACGACCATTTTACGAAATCTCGACTGTCTGTGAGCTACGATTGGAACAATTCCCACACCTGATTATAAGGAACACTTCCATATGCACAGTTAATTGAAGACAGGGGATATTGGGTGGGACCCATATGAGAGGTTCTTAACTTTTTTTGTATGGAACCACTTTATAAGGAACATACATGTAGAATGCCAGAATATTTAAAGAACTTATACTACAAAAAAATTCCCTAAGGAACTTTTCAATAAGACTAATTTTTATAACACCAAACAACAATCAAGAAGTAGGAAGCCGGTTCCTTTCATTTGCAGCGAAAATTCGCATAGATTGTTTGCTATGCCTGTGTTATGTCTTTCATTTTTCATTGGTCTTACGTTAAAGCCAAAATTGAAGGAAAAATTCAGGATGTCAATGGTTTGCTTGTGTCTTTACCATTTTTATGCACTAATTGTACTCTGAAGATTAAGAAACTGTTGAAGAACTTTTAGTACTATAATTTGATCAGTAGAGGTCCAAAAATAAGGAACTGTTGGTGCTAGGCCTTGAGCTCGGTTCCTTCTAAAAAAGCGTGCATGTCATTTATTTTCGCTTTGGTATTATCGACGTCATTTTGATACAAAAATGGCCATTGGTTTATGATCGTTGATCATATTGCTTATGATATTTGAATTAAAGTAACATATGCAAAAAAGATGATGTGAATAGACTTTTGATGAGTTAAATGGTTTTATTACTTCACACTCTCACTGGTTGTCACTACACAAAATCAACTTATGATTATCCAAGCTGGTTTTTCACACTGAAATTAGGTATGGCTGTTCCCCCGAAGTGCTTGATATTCGACCAGATATTCCAGATAATCAACTAATTTTCGGCCTTTTTCTGGTGATCAAGCTTTAATGTGTGCCAAGTTCATACTCGAAGGTGGTTGTAAGCACATCGTCTAACCCCACAAACGGTTGCCAGTTAACGTCATCGCCTGTTTTGCATGTCCTTAGGTTATTGGTAAATCAAGCCCAGGAGGCTTGAATGGTAGGAAAATAATTGATTGGAATTTTGTGGGTTTCTCAGATGATATGCTCGGAGAGTTTTTACGACATTTTGTGTATGCCACTCTTCAGTTCACTCTTCTGGCGATTGAATGGTTTTACGTAGTTTGGCTGGTTAGTTAGTTCGGTTCAAACAATTCAAAATGCTCCCAACCAGATGGAGGCTGAAGTAGATACGAGACTTGCAAAAAATTCACATCTTTTTATAAGAAAAGTTTTTTCATTCAGCATTGAAACACCTAGCTTTTTCATGATTTCAGTACTGAAAGTTTCTTATGACTTTCCAAGCGAGAATATTTGAGTTTTGTAACACTTCAGTGTTGCACGGACAGACAGGCACTATACAAACACGACACTGAAGTACATAGATTTTCACATGAAATCTATACAAATTAAAGAAAAGAGCTGATGAGCTTGCCTGAAAATTCGGATTTCAAATGTGTATTTACTTATCAACTTTATTAGGCCTCAGAAATCAAGCACTGAACTTTGTTTGCTCTTTGAACTGCCGAGTACTTTTATCTTGTAGGGCACCTTCTCACGAAAAGATTTACCTTT
>OZ025278.1:717761-770261 GCA_964019165.1 Mastigias papua | reverse complement strand
TGATTTCTATATTGTGTCTTATGACTTTCCTGAAGATTGTAGTGCATGAGTGCATATCAGGGGCGTGTCGAAATAGGGGTTTAGAGGTTGTCACATTTTTGCTAAACCCTTTGGTAAGTTTTCGGCTCGTCATCATTTCCACTCTTTTTTTATAAGAACACGAGCCTCAGAACTGATGGGAAATTAAGAACAGATTAAGAACGAGCGAGAACAAATTAAGAACGAGGCTGATGCACTGTCGTAAAATGTATTTTTGCACAATGACAACAACAACAATATAGTAACATGAGCCTGGTGAAACCAGTTGTTATGTAAACATGATGCACCAAGACTATTGGAAAGAATTATACAGCTGTATGAACATATATCTTTCGTCTTCTGCTAATGTTATTAAAAATAATACCTGTTTCATAAACATTTAATGTTGTCTTGCATGTTGTCTAATCTCTAGATTGCGTACACCCCAATAATTTGAGAATAAATTAAGAACAATTTCGCCTCAAGTTTTGGAAAAAGTAAGAACAGCCAGCCGGAACCTCAATTTTACTGCTTCCTATAAAAAAGAGTGTACGTCATTAATAAATTGAACTTCTACTGCACCTTACAAAGAATTCAATAAAAAAATTTTAATTTTCTACACGTTTCAACAGTCGTCTTCCTGCGTTATTGAATACTGAGAATGACGAAAGCCAAAAGCGTTTTAGGTAGTTGAAGTTTTTCATAAATTCCCATATTCTGTCTTGCGACTTTCCTGAAGGTTGTAGTGCAGGAATAGATATATTTCAATATAAGTGTCTAGATAAGGATAACATTTCTCATATTACGGAAACTTTCTTGGATTTTTCATGGGTTCAATATTGTGGCTCCCTAAAGATTTTTTTATCAAGAGTAGTTGAGTTTGTGTGGCACTGCACAAGACCAACATCGAAACGCACTGATTTGCAGAAATCTGTGCAAATTAAACAAAAAGAGGTGGTGGGCTTACGTCAGAAATTGGGGTTTCAAGTATATGTTAACTTGTAAACTCTCTCAGGTCTTAAAAATCCAATACTGAACTTTCTTGGAGTATTGTTCTGCTTTTTTATCAGTCGACTACCGGCACCCGATTCCTGCTATAGAGATGCTTGTACAAAAGTTTAGCAATGTCATTCGATCGTTCGGGGAGTGGCTGAAGTAAAGTTGATTTTCTTGATGATTCATCTAAAATTGAAAGTATTGTTCTTCTTTAAAACATCTTGGTTAGCATGATGTATTGGGAATAACCTGATGTGCCAGGACTCGTTCATATTCAAAACAAAACCACCTGCTGTCTTACATTGACCTGACTCACGATTTTTCCCTAAAACCGGTCTTCAAATGTCGGAAGATTTATCTTAAAGTCGTAGATATGGCGAGAACAAGTAGCTGTTTAAAGGAAAGCGGTTTTACCTCACATATAAGAGAAGAGACATAGTTTTAAATAGCCCTTATTTTCTAGGAATTTTCCGCTTTATTCTAAAACTATTCTAGGTACTTCCCCTCCAGCTGGTAACTTCTTACTTCTCTTTCAAAGTTATATACAACAGCACCATCACTATATTCCTGTATAGTGATTTTCGCCTCAGATTTTGATTCCATAATTTTGTTTCTCTTTTTTTGCAAGTTTTCTCTTGTTGTCTGCAAGTACGTTCCGTGTGTTTGCAATCTTGGTATGCGAAAGCAGGCCATAGGGGATCACTTGGTCTCTGAGGAGGAGAAACCAAGGGGACTTCCGAATGACTATAGTTTGTAGTGTATTTATGAGCTTCCTCTCACAGGAGGTTTATTTTGTAAAAAATGGGTTGAATCAGGACGTTTGCCAGTTAGAGAGTTCAAGTCTATTTTGATGAATAAGCAGCTAATGAATTATGTGTACTATTGCAACTTGAGTTAAACCAAGTTAAACGTTCAGTCGACATGATCAGCTTAGGCCTACTATCGGAGCTGGAAAGGATTTTAGGCAATGCTAAACTATTTGCCTTTAGCTGTAAGAAAGATGGTAAGTGCTAAGCGTTTTGAAAGCGTTTTAGAAATCCAGGGGCTCTACATGACTTAATGTTCATTCCATTGGGTAGATAAATGGAAGCGCGCAAGCTTAGGTGAATAATGTTTTTGTCGTTGGCCGAGGGGACTTCCACTGGCCGTTGCTTGCGCATGTTGTGCCAAGGGTTTTTTTCCCGGCTAAGTTATTAACGGCCGTTGTTTTTACCCTTGGCTTCGTATAACTTTAGCCTCCCAGCTCACCGAAGCAATTAGGCTTTTTCCATAGCAAGCGATATATTGTGTATTTCATATAAATTTATTGAATATCATATCAATTTTCATACGATATGCAGTCATTTTAAAGATAGTCAAGTAGAAAGTAAATTTTGATCATGCCCTCAACAGATCCCGTGGAGGGCGAACCTCCTATCGACTTATTGTCAAAGAACCCTGATGGAGATACGTAAGTATTTCAAAGATTTTTATTCGTGTTCAAATATTCAATTTCTAAGTTTGCAAACTACGCTTTATGCGTAGTTTATATCATATACACTATAGTCCTAGTGTTAAATTTGTCGTACAAACCCAAAATTATACCCACGTAGGACCCTGTTTAATCAGTACATGCGGTATTTTCTTGCCCAGTTGTTCCCCTGCACTGAAGGACCATTTTCTATTTGCAGAATGTTATTGTGTTTTTGTGTAATCTACTTGTATTTTTTCACACTACTGCTCAAGAGGCTAGCTTATTGTGCAATAGTAGCAACACAATGATCAGCTAACCCTCCTTACAGGTTTTTTTACATTTTTGTTAAAGATACTGTAGTATGAAAAAATACAATTAGATTTTATTAGACTTTTATCTGTTTTCCCGTCATATTGTTCTATACTATGCTATGCTTTGCTGTATTATGTTGGATGTTTTCCTATGCACAGTTGTTGTATAAGAATATAGGCTATAAGAATACCAAGACTTAAATTCACCAAAATTTAGGAATAATTTAAGAATAAGCTAGGCTCAAGCTTCATGAAGACTTAGGTCTTTTTCTGATTTGGGTTGTCTTTAGAATATGTACTTAATATGAGCCTAACTTATACCATCTAGGAGTCATTATGCTACAATGCAACTTAGCAGCTCTTTGGGGAGTATCAATCATACACTTTTATATTAAGAATATAGTCTACATAAACATAAGTACAACTGCTCAAAGCCACTAAAATTTAGGATTAATTTAAGAATATTCTTAGGCTCAAAATCACTGAATTTTAGCTGATGATTGGGTATTCGTATAAGAGCAAAGTGTATTTATAAGCTAAATCAATGTTTTTTTTAATTATTATATTATTATTGACTGTTCTTTTTTATTAGGATTCTACACCAGTTGATCATTCACAAGCAAGACAAGGACAACATATCTGCATTTCTATCTCTTTTGCCTGAGTCAGACTTGAAGAAAATCATCAATGAACAAAACAATGAACACCAGGTTTGATATCACTTTTTTCATCATACCTTGAAGTGTACTGATAAAGCTGTATTGTGGCAGAGTAAGTTTAAATAGTTCATAAGTTCTGGACATGGCTTGTTTTTATCTTGTCTACATGTTATTTTTTGTAGACACCGTTGCATATAGCCATTTGCGTGAGTAATACACCACAATGTAATGAAGAAATTGTCAGTACTTTGATTGAATATGGTGCAAATCCAACTGTTAAAAATGGAGAAGGTGAAAATTCATTTTATTTTGCAACAAGGCTTGGAAAAAATAATTGCCTGAGAGCTATTGCAGCCAATGCAGACTCAAGTGTTCTTAATATTAGGTGCCTCACTGGTGAATCACCCCTTCATCAGGCAATTAAAACTGAAAATATGGAAGCATTCAAGCTTCTTCTGGAGAAAGGTGTAGATGTTGATCTGAAGGTAAGAGATGTTTGAGCCTTTTTACTTCCCTATGTTATGCACTGGATGGCCCTGTAATACTTGACATGACTGAAAGCTCACAAGACTTGCTTATCAAGATTTCTCAATGTGCACTTCTAGGAAGTGAATAGAGAAGACAGAATTTTTTTTGATTAATATTGGCAAGCGTTAAGATTTTGCTCCTTAAGTTCTATGGAAAGGGATCTGGTGTGATAAAGTTTCTTTTACACCATCCCCTAAACAAATCATGCTTGATCTGCCCTCATATGAAGTGAGTGTTATTTGGAAGACTGAGTTAGTTTGACTTGCAAGACTGAGTTAATTTGACATGAAAGATATAATATCCTTTGGAAATCATATGCTTTTTAAGAATTGCTTTGTTTTGATTTTTTGTTGGTTGCAGAATGAATTGACAGGTGAAGCACCTCTGCACTATGCTGCAAGGAAACAGAATGAAGAAATGTTAAAAAGTCTGCTTGATCGCAATGCTGATGTCAGGGCCCAAACGACAGATGGTGACACACCATTACACTTCATACGATCTGCAGATGAACGCAGCCTTGCTTTACTTTTGCTGGAAAAGGGTGCAGATATCTACGTAAAGAACAATGCAGAGGAATCACCACATGATCTTGCTGACAAAACGGTAGATATCTACCTTTTAAGTCCTATGTCTATTTTCAGTGTCATATCATTAATTCCCTTGTCAATCATACCATATTGGTGCATACTGGCATCATTTTGAAGATAATGATGATAAGGATAGGAACTGGCCACCCTATCTCACAATGGCAGCAGGCCAGGAAAGCTGTCTGCTCTAGTAGGCACTCTCCACTGTATGAATTCATATATCAGACTAACCTTGTCCTGTATTTTCAATAGCAAATGTTGGAAATAACAGAAGCTGTGTCTTAGAAATCAGCTCTGAACATAGAATGAAAAGATATCATTGACTCAACTGACAAAAAGGGAATTATTTTTCTACAAGTATGAATGCACATTCTGGTGTCCCAGGCTACTATCATATTTTCCAATCAATCCAGCTTCCATACATTTCAGTACGGTAAAGTAATACACGGGAAAGATCCTTGTGGGACACCTGTGAATTGTTCAAGCTGTCATGATGACTATTGCTGCAGAATAGGCAATTGCCAGGTAGAAATTTCCTGCCTGCTGTGTTTATCTTCAGATGGTTTGTTTCTTATTGTTTCTATGCTCTATTTTTTGGCTCAACCCTACTCCCCCCCTCTTGATGTTCATTCATTTGAGCGGTTTTACAGCAGAGTTTGTAGATGAAAGCATATTTATTGTTAGATATTTACTTCTTCATCTGTTTAGTTAGCTATGAAATTGCTCACAAATGTTTTCACTTGTGATTCTTGTTGTCTTCTTGTTTCTCCTGTTGTATACTTAATATCATCATGTCTTTTGCTACTTCAGCTTCAGAGATTTCTACAAAGAAATCGTAAGGATCGTAAAACCAGGCGTAAAAAAGGCCAGACCGAGGCAACAAAAGCAGAAAAGTCACCTCAATCAAATAAGGAAGCACAGGAAAGTGGTCCTGGTGTTGGTGCGTCGACATTTGTTCCATTTTCAGCCGTTTTGGGTACAAGACCGAGTAAAGTTCCCAGGCAAGACAGCAATCAGTCGGATGCAAGGCTGGGAGCAGGATCTGGAACGAAGGAAAATGGTGTTACTAGTAGAGCTGATAATCTCTTCCAGCCTGAGTTATTCAACTCCATATTGTCAGATTTGACAACTTATGGTAGGTTTTGATCAGTTTGTTTCATTCTCTACTATTGCCTAGATCGATATGACAATGTAAATATATAAGGAGTTGATTGGTTGATGTTGACTATTTGATTGATCGATTGGTTTAATGAGTAAGTGATTCTTTGATTGATTGATTGATTGATTGATTGATTGAGTTAATGATTCATTGATCGAATGATTAATTGAGTCAGTGATTGGCTAATTGAGCAATTCATTGATAGGGTGATTGATCGATTGACTGATTGAATGGTTGGTTGATGTGGTGGTTCATTGATTGAGTATTTGATTCAGTGATTTATTGATTGGCTACACGTATGGCTCATTGGTGGATTGATTGATTGAGTCAGTGATTGGCTGATTGAGTGATTAGTCAAGTCAGTCAGTTATGTAGTAGGAAGTGTATTGGTCGGTCGACGGATTACCGATTGTAGTAATTCCCATGTTTTGGTACTCTTTTATCGATTGGTTGATTACTGTTTTGTTTCATGGAACCCTGTGATATTTAATTGGTCAAACAACAGTCGTCTCAATGCACATCAACATTGCTATTCACTTCAAGTCTACCATGTAATTACTATTCGATTATTTACTTCAATTATCATCATTACTTCTTCATGTCTAGTTTTCATTTCACAATTTCCATCGTTTTCAGAGCAGAACCAGACAACAGTGGATTTTGACGCTATTGCTCCTTCATCTCCTTCGTTATCCCAAGGTTTTGTTAATGGCAGTGCTGACCAAAGTAGTACGTTGTGTCTTAATCAACCAACTTCTACGCAGAGTATTTCGTTTGACATTAACAGTCCCAGTGTAAACGTGTGTGAGATCAGCCCCTCTGAACTAGAACAACAGGTTGTAAATACTCAACCTATGTGCCCCACCACTACAGATGCCCCGGTGCGGCAGTCCTTACTGCAAATGGTATTGCTGCCGCATACATCATCGGCTGATTTGCAAACTGACTCACAGACCGCTCATCAAACTTTATCGGGCACATTTCCAACTTCTGCGTCTCCCCTGGGCATGATGACCGTGCAGCAAACATTACCAAACACTCTTCCTTCGTCACCAGCTGTTGTCACAGTCACTAACACACAGGAGGCACCTTCTTCGCCATCAACACACCAAAATATATTTATTCCTCAGCCACAACAAACATTGATTAATTCACCGCCTATTGCCTTGCAGTTAGTTCAACAGGCTTTAGCAGATTCGTCGAATATTAGCTTGCAGTTACTTCAGCAGGTTTTAGCAGCAAATCCGTTTATTTTCCAGCAAGCCAGTAGCAACTCTATGTGTGTTAGCCCTACTGCGTTGAACCACTCTGGGACTATCTCAAGCCCTACCAGTGTCTCACAAAATTTGAATATTGACCATGCCTTGCAGTCAGCTGGCTGGACAGATTCCGAGAGCAGATCTCTTGCGCCTAGCATGCCTGGTTTCTTGGACAAGGTTCAGGACATAGCCAACCAACTTGGTTTTCGACCTGCTGACGTGTTGCTCAGACTTCTTTCACCTAAGCCGTCGTAGATTCATTAGTTGTCCATTTCTTATCACCTGCACTTCGTTGGGCCCTAATCGGCTACTTCAGGTCATTTTTCTAGGAACATTATTCGCGATGAGAAGGGCCAAAACTTTTTTTTTGAAAGATGACCCAGTATTACAGAAGGTTTTTTATCTTTCATCTAACTGCTAAAATCTTGTTTTAGTCAGTCACCTGTTTTGCACCTCAGATGGAATGAAAGGTACTCACTACTCTACCCTACTGCATTATAGCCACCCCTTTTCAACCCCTTTGAATTTGGGTCGCGTGGACTAGTGATTGGGATTGTTTTCCAACCCGTCGCTAATGTGTCAATGTGTTTTAAGAAACTAGGACACAATTGTGATGAAATATCCTCACTTTTCTTACTCATTTTTTCTCCACTTGCATTTTATACTCTTCATACACAATATTCCACCTAGTTTTACAAGCGTATTATAGATAGAGATTAATATTTAAGGTAAAGATTACATGCAATAGGGTATTTTTCATATATTTTCGCGTTCAGATATCGACCTTAAAGCCCATATTAGAACATACCTTTCCTATTGAATCCGTTGTCCGTAGAAAGATCCCTGATGTAGGTGTATATGAGCACCGCATTGCAACGCAAAACTTTTTGGGAGGATTTTTAATCTTGGCAGTTTTATTTGTTCCATACTAAGTTTGTTGGGATATATGATGGTGTTTTTCCAGACAATTAGGGACCTTGCTAACCATTGGGAAATTTTGTTAAGTATACTTGAGCATTGCTCCCCCATTCGGTATCAGGATGTTGCCTGTTGTTTTGGTGCATGGCACGGTATATATTGCCAAAGTCTTGAACAATGATGACTTAACATTACAACCTGCGACTCTCCGTCGTGCATGCCAGTTACCCAAGAATTGTATCGAATCGTAATACACGTGGCATCTAGGATATTTGCCCCCCTCCCCGTATGAGCAGTGTGGGACCCCAGAACATAGAACACTCATACAGCTCAAGCGCTTTGTAGCGCAATTTCTGCAAACAACTTAGAACTATCTGACAACACAACACTGATAGTTAATTGCACTTGAAATTTACCATTTATTTAAATATTGAATGAACGTCCTTCAGAATGAACTATTAAGGGGAATCTTTTAAAAAGAAAGTAAAATTTTAGTATCATATTACTTCTAGAGTATTTATTGGTTTATGTAGCATTCTTCCTACCGAATACCTTATCATATATTTACGGCCTACGTGCTGTAAGTACATGGACGTACACTCTTTCAGTAGACAATTCATATTGAATTACATTAAAAATGATTGGCTATTATTATGTTGTATCTATGATGATATATTTGATATATTGTATCAATTTGTGAAAATTATATTGTATGTAGTACAGTTCTAAATCAAATATTGCGAATTAGAATATTGACTGGTCAAGTTGTTTAAATTTCTGATGAGATGTTCATCCCAGAACTTTCTGTTCACAACGTCTGACAATATGGAGCTTATACACTGTTGTCGGTTCCTCGGTGGTGGAAACTACTAAAAGGGTATTATCCTGTTTCTCATCTTTTTTGTATGGAAAACTGCGGTTGTCTAACGTTCAGTATTTACATGGAAGCGTGCGTATTTGGTCCCTTTGTTGTCCTAATCTCTCGAATAGCCCTCTCATAAAACTATATTATGTGCTGTTATCTATAAAAATCTCCCCCAAACACTGTTTTAGATAATCCCTGAAATTCTTCGCATAACTGAAAACACTGCTTTTCCAAGGTAACTACAAACAGTTCGACCCCATCAACGTTTTCTGACGGGTGCATCGCAGTCCACTAGTAAAGGGGTTCTTCTTTTCGATCATTTACTATGATTCGATCTAATACCGAAGACAGTTATGATATTAGGGGTCAGTCATTTATAACTCTGGGTAGTAGGGCGGGCTAGAATTGGTAGGGCATGAAAACTTTTTCTAGGATACTGGGGGGGGCATGAAACTTTCTAGAGAATTTTTGAGGGATATGAAATCATTTAGAGACAAAATCTAAAGAAAATCAACTCAATGACTTGCAGAAGTCTATTTATCACTGTATACGTATCTAGTTGTCTGAGTTTATCCAATAGCAATTTTTCTCTGATTTAAGTTTTCTGTGGTATACTGTATTATTGCAGTGCTCTTATTAGCATTCATCACAGCTGTTTGTTCAAATGAAGTTTCAAGCATAAATCAACTTTTTCATGAAAACTTATGTATGCCTTATGCAAAGAAATCTCACAAAGAATGATATTTACAACATTGTGTACAAACGTTTTCCATGCAATATGTCCCAGCAAGTAATTTTGTAGGACACATTTCCTATATGTGATCTTTCAAGTAGATGATAGTGGCAATTGTGACTTCAAAAGTAGCAATGAAGAAATCTTCCCTGAAATCCTTACAGGGTAGATAGCAAGTGGGGTGTGAAACTTATTTCTTATTTCTCAATAGGGTATGAAAGCTTTTAGACAAAAATCGAAGGAGTATAAAACTTTTGACCATTTTGTAAATTCTAGCCCGCCCCGGTACCCAGAGTTATAAATGACTGACCCCTTACTGTCATGTGAAGAAAAGCTTAGTCAAACTTATCAGAATTTTCTCAATATAATACTATACGCAAAGTACAACTATAACTTTAGTCAAATTTTTAATTCACTCTCACGCTCTGAAAATTTCCTACACGTTTTTCTATATGAAAGCAGTACCCGGCTGCTCAAGAAGTTAAGAAAGCTCAGTGCTGGATCGTTGAGGGCCTAAGAAAGCTGAGGGACTCACACACATTTGAAATTCAAATTTTTACGCAAACCCTTCATGGTCTTTGTTTGATTTGCGTAGATGTCCTGTGACAATCTATGGAGTTCAGTTTTATGTTTATGCAGTGTCTATGTTTGTGTATTACTGCAGTTGTAAACATTCTCGAACTATGAAAGTACTATAAAAGTTTTAGTAGTGGCGAAGGAACTTTCTTATACAAAGTGTAATTTGTTGAAATTACCCTACAAAAATCGACGCCTCAAATTCATACCGTAAGGACTATCACTAGATGGGATTACGTTGATGAACTAGAGAAATACAAACAAATAACCTACGATAAACAAAAATAATATATTACGCCAAAGGATGCGCTCATGTCACTGAGCGCTGGACGGGCAAAGAAGCCAACAATCCTTTGTTTGTTGCCGCCATAACTAAATTTGATTGCCAATTGCGCGCTTGCACATAATTGCTGTTGTTAGCGCAGTTAAGTTCATCAATTAAACGCGATCTCCGGCAATTCTCACTTAGAGAATTATTTGTTGTTATTTACAAGTCTGTTGCCATGCTACCAGGTTACACATCACCCGTCATGCTTCATTACTAGTATTCAAATGTCATGACTGCCAAGCTGCATAAGTACCACTTTGGGCATGAAAATCAAATTTCGCGCGCAAACTAGCACCACAAGAGCATATGACATCGTATCGAAACGTATTATTCATAGATCATAAAGTCGCGTTTGAAGCAAGTGCACAGTTTAAAGTTAGCTGAAAGTGAGGTGGAAAGACTTAATTTTGAGATAACTTTATTCTTGTAAAATGACTGCTCCAATAATCACAATATTCAAGAATGGAGACGAGTTTCAAAATGGAAAGCGACTTGTGTTGAATCGAAAGGAAATCCGAAGTTTCGATGCTTTTCTGGATAGAGTAACAAAGGACACCCGATCGAGAGTTGCGGTTCGCAGTATCAGAACACCAAGTCATGGTCATCGAGTTAGTGAATTAGACAAGTTGGAAAATGGAGGGATATACGTCGCTGTTGGGCCAGAAAGATTTAAGAAACTAGAGTGAGTTGTTGACATGTATTGAATATGTTCGCATTGCCAACAAAGCACTTGTCGAAAGCCGATCTTGTTGGTCACAAAGCCAACGAGTAGACTATAACTAATGCGTGTGCTCAGAAGAATGTTTCGGAAGACCTTCTTCATTATGCAGCGCAAATATAGCCGATAATGGTTATCGTAGAAGGCCAAAAAGTATATAATAAACCTAAAAGTTTGTCGAAGCAATCTAATATCAAAACATTGTAAGCCGGTTGACACTTATTTGTTCAAATATTCAATACTTGTATTTGACAATATTTACAATATCGATACCGTGAGGTATTGAAACTACAAACACCAACGTCTAGAATTGACAATCAAAATCAGTCATTCATTCGTGTCCAACCATATTTAGCAGTTTTACGTCATAGCACCATGACATCTTTACGCCATTTGTTTAGACTAACCTGAATGTGTGCTTAAACTTAAAGAATTTCAATTGATTTTAGGTACAAAGAATTGACCAATCTTCCAGTTCACAAACAAAAGCCTGCCGATCAGGTATCTGCTAAATATTGCATTTTGCTACCTGTTGTCTTTCCAGACGTTTTAAGGTGTAACTTTGTTTTCATGTAATAAGAACCATGCGTCCTTTCACACTTGACCAGTTGCAAATTCTTTGGCTTGTGTAAAAACAAGTTAATGTCCCTCAGGATAAGTTCCTGCTTTGAGCTTAGCATAATCCCGATATATTGAAGCCAAGTGAAAGACAATATCCTTTTGTTTCTGTCTTGGTTCCTTATATATCTGTACAAGCACAGGATCTCTAGGGGGTTAGGAGCTTCAGCCTCCTCAACTTTTGCTAGCCAGCGATCTTTCTAACCTTTATCAAGACATTGTATTGTCTGTAACCCCCCCCCCACTTTTTGTATTTAGTCCTCCCACTTTTTATTTGGTGGTGCCATGCTTACTTCATAGTATGTATCTTTCTATCCCATCCGCCTACCCACCATCCCATGACCCATGTTTATGTTGCTTCATCACTGTAAAATATCTATCTTTAATATCAGTAGCCTAATAAAAGAAATGACCTGGAAACCAAAGTGTTTTTAATGTGCAGTTCTACTCAAAAAGTGCAGTTTTAAAAACATTTTGTAAAGTTCTTGGGAGATAGCATTGTATTTTCATTTAGAAAAATTACTTTGGAGTAGAATGTTATAGTTGATTTTATTTCCTTTTAAAATGGCAATGAAATGTGCATAATTTCAGCACCTATGTGCTAGGTGCTAGGTGTATTCTTCATATGCTCTTGAGAATCCTGATATCACTCAGGATCTATCCTGAATTTAATATCACCCAGAATAAAGTGCATGCAGTTCTGATTCTCCATAAAAACTGTGCCAGAAAACTTGTATGCATGTCAGAAACCTAGCACTGTAGGAATTTTAATCTATTTTGATGCATAAAATTTTGTTACTTCTTTATTGCCTACTGGCATAGCCTTGTTTGCATGCCACAAAACCAACTAAATACATTAAAAAGCTCTTTCTTCTTAGGAATGCTAAATCCAGCTGCCTATAAAGCTTTTTTTGAGCAATAAGATACATTATATTGGCAGAGATTTCAGTAATGTCTGATGGTAATGAACATCAGCACTGAAGATTTAGTAAAAGGATTCCACATTATGAATAAAGCATTTGAGGTTTTTGTGAATCTGTATTTATAGTCCTATGGATCTAATCTCCTACCATGTAGTTTTACCTACTGAATAGCAATAGAGCCTTTGAACATGAGGTATCTGCTAACCACTTAGGATAAATGATTCTGAGTGCTTAATACTTAGTAATTCAGATATAGAGTATGAACCACCCTGTTAAATGGAGAAGGCATTAGTTTTATGAGATAGTTTTAGTTTTATATGAAAATATAAAATTCTTTTGATAATCTTTTAAGTGCTGTGGTCTGGCTTCTTCATTTTTGTTTCCTATTCATCTTAGCAGCTTTATGTCACCTGTTCTCATTGTATTACCAAAAGACCTATTATTAGGAACAGAAGAAAAATAAAGCATCTTTGTAGCGATAAATTTTGTAGTGCTGCACTTCTCTCTAATCAATGGCAACAGACTTTCTTATAGCTTTTTTCACAGCTAACAGTTTCTTTTTATAAACATTTACCTAGAAATAGTTAGTAAACTCTAAAACTAGTGGTCTTTGATGACTAAATGACCCTGTGTAGACATGCTCAGATACACTTGAAAATATTTACAATGGGTGTCGGAGGCCAGCTCATTCAAATATAAATAGACTTTGCATTTGCAGTGAGACAGTCTCCCTTTATGAGTCAAAGCTCTGATTGGTGAGATAAGTGTCTGTTTACCCCATTAGTAAAATATGTATCTTATAGTTTAGACTTACACCCTGACTCTGATTTGCTTCCTCAAATATCATTTCATTTTTAAAGGTGATCAAACCAGTTGTTCATAGCCGAGTTGTCGTGTCTGGACGTGCGAGGAAAGTTGCGGCTGCAGAATCCACAGCAATCAAGACAATATTGTATGTAAGAGTATTGCATTTTCTCAAATTACTATGACTTGATAGGAGAGGAAATTCTTTCTAGTACTGGTGTGAATATCCATACCTTCTCTGTCAAATTCTGCAGTGGCTTTGGATATAATGATAATTCTAAAACCAGACTGTCGCTGTATGTTGAATTATATTCACAACTACGAATGCTTACTGAACTCCATAGGACTTTGGTATAAGCCATACAATGTTCACAACTTTTTTGATAATCCGTTATCCCAGTTCTCACATTTTGGTTTAGCAGGCTTCGGAACACTATCTGGAACTCAAATCCTTTTCTAATATGAGTTAATCCTTTAAGTATGTGAATCATAAGAATAAAGCCATTTTTTCTCAATTTTCTTTGATTCCTTTTCTGTTTTGGCTAGTCTAATCTAATTCACTTCTAAAGCTTTTCTATCATTTGGTCAGAGATCTTTCCAGTTCTTTCCTTTTAGAAAATCCAGATTTGAAGTTTGATTCCTGATTATGAGCTATCAACTGAATTGTCTGGAAATTTAACATCCAAAGTCTTGTAGCTTTTAGCAAACAGTGCTCTGTTTGCATTTCATGATAAGCCATTGTGTGGTATATTTGCATGCCTGAGAAACGTGGTTCCTCTCTTCATTATCAGCAATCAAATAAAATTCTTGGGAAATATATCTATTTGTAGTTTCTCGTAAACAGTCCTTTTTATTCATTTCATATTGGACTACGTTATAGTATATTTAAGGGCCTGGCACAATTCCTTTTACCCTTGCTCTCTTTCTGTATGGCCCTATTAGCAAGCCTCTAAATTTCTTGATGAGTTTCTGAACCACAGAGTCACCAAGCAATGTTCATAGCTAAAGGAAACATCAAATCTACAAATCTCTGTAACCAAGATTGAAGTAGCATTACACTCTTGTTTTGCTTCATTTTCTCCATATTTCAAAATCCATTGATTTTTGGCATTTGACTCCATTGTTGCTTTCAGATAATGGAATTTTTAGGATAGTTGGTCTCTACTGCTTAGTTTCTGTTCAACCCACAAAGAGAGTCACTCACTACTGCATGTTGATCCACATCAAAATGTATTCTGGGTAATGTAGCTCCCCCACAGTTGATGATGCAAGTGCTTCATACCATTTCGTTTATTTTTTGCAACCCAATGGCAAAAACGCTGAAAGTAGATTTGCATAGTAAAAGCTAACTCTCAGCACGCAAAATGAGATGATTGTAGGATAATTATATGTTGGAATGCATGCAAAGGGTTTTGCATGAGTCTGTCTTTTTTAATTCTTATTTTGACATTGAAGTTTGTATAATAGGGAAGTGAAAAACGGCTGACAGGGTCTTGATTTTTGTCTTGATTCACACCCTGTCAGTCACTTTCAAGCATTGGAAAAAAGGACCAGAAAGTGGAAGATAGCTTTAGTAAGGTCACTAGCCTGGATGCAATTGGCTTGAAAGAAGAGCAGACATTTCTTGGTGAAAAGTCATCAGATGCAAGATCGATCAGTTACGAAGTAATTGAATAATTTATAAGCCAAACTAGCTACTTCCACGTGGTCATCATCGTATAGCTCGTTGGCATAACCGCTCAAGTCATCAGCTGTGATAAAAACACTTCAATCTGTTTTCAACTGATAGAAATAGCGGTTTTTTCGTTATCTCTTTCGTTACATCACCTTCTGTAAAATAAATCGGATCAGCGTTATCTCCTCCTACAGAATGATATATTATATACAGTACGCAACTTTGTCTTAAACCTGCTCAGCTAACTTGGCTCACAAACAGATCTCTCATTTTCCACTTTTTCCTAACTCCCATGCCATGCATAAGTTTGTCACAGGAATGAATAAAATCTATGCTGATTCTTGCCTTGTCCGATAAACACGCATGCCTAATAAACATATTTACCTTCTTACCTTGTCCTGTAAGCACGCTTACCCAGATATCGTAGTATTTCTTTCACTTGCCTCAAACTAGAAATTATCAGGTTGCTTGCTAGAATAAAAATGTGCATGCACCTCAGATTTTCCTCTGTTTTTTTCGTCTTTCTGTTTATCCATTATCAGTTTTTTGGTTTAGTCGGTGACTGCATCTCTCCTCTATTCATATTTTGGTGTTTTATCTCTCTTTATCGAGCTCCAGACATAACTTTCTACTTCCTTGCAGTTGTCGATTCCCATTCCTACCTTTAGAGACCTTAGTTGTTTGCAATATTATCATCATCATTACAAGGCCATCGTTATGATAAATCTGTAGTCGACCAAAGTGGAAAAATGCAGACTGGATGTTTCCATAATTCACACATTTTTCTATGGCAGTGGGACTTTCTCTCACAGCAATACAAACTTATTGAAACAGTGTCTCCCATTGCTCTTTGACCATTCTCAATCTAGTTCCACGAGCATATATTTGATGGATAGGAATCCTTTGTCTCTTATAGTCATTTGGAATGATTTTTAGCATGTCAGAAGCTAAATAATGTTATCTTTCCTGGTGAGAATTGTTCTTTTTTTAAAGACTTTTCTTGCTTTCTTTTCAGTGTGTTTCGCAATGGAGATGATAAACACCCATGTTTTAAAATACTGTTGGACAAAAGAATGCTGCATACTGGAATGGATACGGTGAGTTGTAGTTTTATGCATTCTTAGTTCGAACAAATGCTCTCTGCATTCGTATACATATTTCAGTTTTCTGCGGGGATTTTTCAAAGGACATTTTGCCTACTTGTATTCAAAATGATTGCCGACTGTGCGGGTAGAAATTGTTGCAAAGTTTTTTTGAGATGTGCAACAATGGAGTTAGTACTAGTTGACGAACTAACATTGACAGCGATTAAAAGCAATAAAACAGTGAAACACTTATTATTAAGAAAACAAATCGAGAAGTAAAAGAAGAAATAACAGTCCTGTAGCTTTAATTTTGAGAGTTTGCAACCACTGGCAGTGATCCTGGCATGTAATTGTGTACGTATTGGTGATAGCAGTCTTTAATACTTAACCGTCTGCCAATCATGGACATTCATCTTTCTCATTGTTAGACTGATATAGGTAATTGTAAATAGGAAATTTTTCCTTTTTTTTATTGATTAGTGACGGACTGATCTTGTTTTTAACTGGATATTTGAAAAGGTTTCATTCTCTCTGTAGATACTGCAATTTATCACGGAAAAGGTTAGGCTACGTTCTGGAGCTGTTAAAAGGTATGTTAGGATATAGTTTGAAATCAGAGTTGATTAGAGTTGCCCATGCATGGAACCTTTATAAATGTCATTTTGTAAGAGATTTATACCCGGAGGCTTGGTGTTTTTGATTTTCTTTTGAGAGTTGAGATCCGTATCATAAAAATGTCGAAAGACTATTTCATTATAGGAAATATATTCAGGATATATTTTTAACGTCTCTTCTCTCATTAGACTTGGAATGAAATATATGGTAGTTCTGTTTGGAAAAAGTCTTTTGCTAACATTCAACTCATCCCGTCATTGATCTTTGTCATATCTTTTTGATATTTTCTTTGCTAAGTGTATCTACCTCCTCTTTGACCTACTATACGCGTTTACCAATTTTGCTCCATGTTATTTATCACATCCTTCAAGTAGAAGGCAATTTGATATTTCGGCTATCTTATTTCTCGTCATTTCTTTTTCACCCCAATGGCCTTAACATTCCTCAGTCTCTTTTTTGTTTCTTCGGTGAGGAACATTTAAGAAGCACAGGCAGGCTAAACTTTAAATGTAAACTTGAATAATTTTTATATAAAATTAAAAGCGAACTCGTCCTTTGAAATAATTCACTTTGTACACATTGCAGCAATTAAAGTTAAGTTCATGGGATCAATTGGAACATTGAATTCCCAAATCGCCCTCAATAATTTTAATAGAAATTCTGAAAACATTCAAGTAACGTTTAAGACTGGATTTGACGAACAGTTAAGAAATATCCAGGTTGAAACTGTGTGTTGTATTCAAGAAAGCGTGTATGTGATTACGTAATGCGACAGAGTTTGCTTTTTGTTGTTATGGGAATTTTTTTTGAAATTGGAACAACAAGCTAATGTGGTATTCCAAATAACTGCTGCAGTGTAGCTTATTTGTAGACGCTGAATAACTTTCCTAAGAAAGCTCTGGCTAATGAGACAATATGTTGGAGTAACTAGTCGCCTCTTTGGCTAGCTCTCGCACTATGAATTTGATTCACGCAATGTTTTCTCGTTCGCATTGTCCCCAACTGTTCTTCACTGCATTGTCATAACGAATAGGCCTATCGAGACTTGCAAATGACAGATACGTCTGGAGTTCTTGATGTTGGAATTTGTAAATGCCTGCCTTATCCGTCTCATTAGAAATGCGCTGTTTACATCAGTCCAATGATAATGATGAGGTTGATGAAGAACAGTGCAATTATCGACCCTGGTAGATAACTGTCTGCTATGGGTGCATTAGCGCATCACTAGAAGGCATTCTGAAATCCGTAGAAATGTGTCTACCGATTACCACTTCATAAAAATTTTATCCTACATAAGAAATCTTCCTCCACCTTCAGATCAGCTGTGTAGGTTTCGGGCATTTTAATGAAAAATGCAGCTTCGGCACACGCTTAGCGGCATCATGGTGGCAGAAATTGTGTGTTTTTATGTGGTTCAATTTTCACTCCAGATGCCTCGCTCAATAATTCATAGCCAGATAGTTCTGTTGCATTGCTATGCTTCACTTTCTCAGCATGGTTTAATGATGATGAAAATTAGTACTAGGAAAGGCCCTATGTCCTATTCAATGCCACTAAATGACTGATTCTATGGGAGAATGTTGAGTTCTAAGTCTCGTTTTCAATTCAATTTTGAGCTTTCATTTTGCCAAGCGATTCTTTCAATTCCTCTTATGTCAATCCTTGGTGCCCGTCTATTAAAATACCAAATGAATCTTTCAGCTTCCAATCTTTTTAATTTGCTTCCGACAATTCTCTCAATCGTGCGTGTATTTCTTTCAAAAGCAATTTCTAACTGGCACTTAATACGCAAATAAAATCCCTTGCAGGACATATAAAGTATTCATTACATTCTGGGACTAGTTTATCTGATTTCAGATTGTGCCTTTG
Organism: Mastigias papua; assembly: GCA_964019165.1. Classification (NCBI taxonomy): domain Eukaryota; kingdom Metazoa; phylum Cnidaria; class Scyphozoa; order Rhizostomeae; family Mastigiidae; genus Mastigias; species Mastigias papua. The sequence goes on along the minus strand of OZ025278.1, from coordinate 751,564 downwards.
TCAAGCACAGGTCTTTTTACCTCAGTCTGGAGGACTTGTGTTTGAGAACTGTACTGAATTTTTTAGGGTAGGCAGCTAATAACATGCTCAGTCGAGATCAATTTACTACATAGGCGAGTCTCATCTCGGCCTATGAAGAGGAATTGTTCCTGTTGTTAAGTGTGACTTGCAGTTTTTACATTTTTTCATCACCAGCTTACATACGTTGGATGGGATCGAAGTTCATGAACCATCACAGATTAAACCGCTTGAAAAGTACGTAGCTGTAGGATTCGGAAAGAAGTTCTTGAAGATGCCGTACAACGAGAATGGGGCAACAGTACTGACCCCAAGACGAAACGGGGTTAAAGTGAAATCTACATCATCTGAACCCCCTCATCGTAAGGTAATGTGTATAGCAAAATTTTTTATAAGCACATTTATTACCACCTTAATGATCTATTTGGTGTTAAGAATTCGTCATCATGTTAAATGGTCCTGTAATTGGCGAGTCTCTTTCCTTGTTACTTTCAGGTGTAGGAATCTTATCAGATTTGTTCATGTTACATGGGAGAGCTATTTTTTATTCTTTTAAGTCCGTAAGCTTTCCCTCTCCCTGTAAATCACATTTGTTCGGTTTCAGTTCAGTTCAGTTCATACATTCTTTCATAAAATACTATTCGTACAGATAACTAAGCTGCATATGAATAGATATAACGAGATATAAATGCATACATACATGCATAAATATATATATATATATATATATATATATTTCTATATATTTCTATATATATATATATATATATATATATATATATATATATATATATATATATATATATATATATATATATATATATATATATATATATATATATTATATTATATGTATATATATTTATACACACACACACACACACACACACACACACACACACGCACACACACACACACACAAAACAAAACAAAACGCTGAAATTGCATACACCAAATTACTTGAAGGGGCAGCTCTCTCAGTACCTAGAGTAATCGTGGGAAAAAGCACTCCCAAAAATTTCTGTTTCCCATTTGTCTATCCCACCGTTGTAAGTTTCCCTCCCTTTTGTATTCTCACAGCCTCATTTGTCGTCATAAGCTTTTCCTTGATTAGAGATTGAGACAGATTAACGTAGGAAAAGATCACGAAGGAAAAGCATGATCAAATACGGAGAATTGAAGAAGGAAAGCTTTATTGTGCTTCGTCTTCTGCATACTTCTTCTATTCATATGGTTGTGATCAGTTTGTTCATCCAAATCGTTACTATTTCAACTTTTTCCGCTTCTTTTTTAGAAAAGGCCAAAGCCGCTGGTCAAAGCAATGGTATGTATTTCATAACACTCCTGTGTGAATTTTACCGTCGCACGCGTTCTGACGCACTTAAAAATGTTCTGGTTATCTTCAGCTAAAATCACTCATACTGACACTCCGTATCTTAAGCCTAGCGCTCACTGCAGAATTTTTGTAGGCGATACATGCGATTTTTGTCTTTGAGCAAAAACTTGTGCTGTGTGCTGTCGAAAAAGACCAAAGATTTTTGTCGTTAAAGACAGTTGTTGGAGTCAGACATTTTTGATATTTTTTTCGTTTTTGACGATCAGAGACAAAAACTAGATTGTGTGCAGGACTGAAAGACAAAAGTCTTTGAGATAAACCGGATTAGCCAATCAGCGTACGGCCTCTTTTCTGTTGCATAGCACGGCACGGTATCGTTAACTGGTTTTGAAAATATAATGAGGGGTAAGAATCTTGTGATGGAAGATGAAAACGATGAAAGAGAAGATAGTGTTTGGCTGCAGGAGAAGGAAGACTTTATGGTCAGCTGTAGCAAGACAGGTCGTGTTGTTTGCAGTATCAAGTTTAGATTACTACGACAGAAAAAAAGGCAGCTACCTATGGGAAAATCGCTGCCAAGGTGACTACAAAACCTTATCTAAGCTTTTCTATTTCTGCAACGTTTCCTTGTTCTCCTTTGCAGCATCAACATCCGCTGCTGTAAGCTTATTTCGTCAGAATCCCATGACACTGCATTGAACAGGAGCACAAAGCTTTTTAGCGAGTGGCAACATAAGTCTTGCTGTGTGCGGCAGTCAAAGATATTTTTCAAAGACAAAAATCTTACGTATCGCTGACAAAAATCTGCAGTGTGCGCTAGGTTTTAGAATACATCATGGTATTGTTCCTTTAAAAGTTTTTGCAAAATCCAATGGTATTCTTTTTAAGTGGAATCTATCTTCAGTCCCAAGGTCATGTGAAATCGCCTTCTAAAAACGAAAAAGCCCCATTGGATAAGAAGGAATCCCCGCTGGCTGACGAACGCAGCGGCTACGTGGAGCCACAGACCAATGACGGAACTGGAATTGAGCGAAGCTTAACGCAAGACCTTCCAAAATCAGATTCGAGAGGAAACTCGCAAGCTGGTAATCTCGATAATGATGTAGGCGAAATTAGGAAAACGACACCTGTGGAGGCGACAAGTAAAAGATCTTCGAGAACGGGCGCCAGTGTCAAGGATGCTGTCGTTGCAAAGTCTAGTTCAACTGAAAAGCAGGGGAAAGACAAGATGAAAAAGACATCAACAGTACGGAAGAAGGATGAATCGAAAGAGAAGCTAAAAGAAGAAACCACGACATCGATACCTAATTCAAACAAGGAACAGGAGATAGATGATGATATTGAAGAACTCAGAACTGAGATGAGTGGTGAGTTTGTTACCTTTAGAAATTTTGTCCAATCATCTTAGAGAATATTGTCGTAAAAACTACGACACATATCTGTTTTCGCCAGTCTAAGCATCATGTTGTTTCTTTCACTAATCATCATGGATTTTCTATCCGCTTGTTAATCTATTTTGCGATAATATTTGTTTTGGAATCAAATTTTGGGTTGGTTTTGTCCCCAGCTCCCCACAATATTCGCTGCACTCCCATTGAGTGGGAATTTTTGACCCACATTATATGCTGGAAAATCCGGTATTTACGTTTCTTGTTGAATAAAAATTGCGTTTAATTGCTACTTTAAAACAACGATCGCCGTTGTACGTCTTAAGACGACCGATAAACAGAACAGCAGTCTCAAAGTTTCGCTCATAAGCAGTGGAGTTTTACCAATCCGAAGATACCTCTATCAGAGGACGTAGGCATGCAGGAGAGGCTGTACTAAGATGACGTAAGAAATATGGATTTATATACCAGCAGATAATTCACCTGTTTTGTTTTTCATCAAGTTGACGACCTAAATGAAATCTTGAAAATCCGAATGTATGGATATAACGGTGGCTTTTATCAGCTTTAACTCCGTAGCTGATTTTCCACTCCTATCCAGAAATCAGCTTTCTAATTAGGACATTTGGGCATGAACTTCAATTTAATAGCTAAACTAACAGCGCGTAGCGGCTTGTTGCGAATTGAATAGCAGCATTTTGAGGTGAGAGGCCTAACCGCGAAATTTACCTTTCACGTAGCAACCATGATCTAGTTTCCAAGCGTCACGTGTCACCTGTCTTCCTTATCACCTGAAATGTAGTCCCCGCTATTTAGTATCAAGTACTCCGACTGCCTGGCACGGATTTCATTAAATCCCCATGACCTAGCTATTTCTTCGTCTGTGTCAAATTCAACAATCACACTCGCCATATCTGACCTGACGTGCATGACCGTGGCCCTGTGTTCCCAACTTGGTCACCAACTGCGTTTTGTATTCAATTTGTTGCGGCTATTATCTGGCCAGACATCTGCACTTTCCTTCGGGCGATTTCACAGAAAGCACGTTATCGAACTTATTATGACAATGCCACTGCGCTCTGAAACGGCCTTTTCATTCATTTACCGCTCTGTTGAAAGAAACAATTATAGATAAATGCTTTTAGATAATGATTAAATAAACATAATTGCAATTCATGTTATCGTTCACTTTCATTGATGTATTTAAACTGTTTCTCCGCAAGCATTCAAATTGACTATGACTATCGTATAAATATGGCCTTGTTGTCACTTTGAATTTATACGACATGACCATTTAATGGAATCAGCAATCCACACGTCAACTGCGGCCTCGTTTTGGTTTCCATAAGTTATTTGGTATTAGGTGAAGCTTGATGTTCGCAGCCTCTTACTGAATTACTTTTTGCCTATGTGGCCATTCATCTTCAATTGGTTTACAATTATAAGCACCTAGTTATAAGCCCCCAATTCAGTTAAATACACTTTTGCCTTGGTGAGCATGTCCCAAGTAGAGTTGTTCATCGGATATGTTTTTAATATGATCCGATTGTGTTTTACAGAGACAACTCTATTTAAAGCTACAGGGGAGCAAGGAGAAAAAGCTATTACAGTTAAAGATAACGAAGGTATGAATTGTGTTTAAACAGCATATAAGTTCAAATAGATAAATAAATATAAATATATAAACATGAATATATATATATATATATATATATATATATATATATATATATATATATATATATATATATATATATATATATATAGACCCTCAAGAAAAAATTCCAACTCTTAAAACGTTTCGGCACAAGCCTTCATCAGTTATATATATATATATATATATATATATATATATATATATATATATATATATATATATATATATATATATATATATATATATATATATATATATATATATATATATATTTATATAAATATAGAGAATAAACCAGAAAAACACTTGTCTGTAAGTAAACGTTTCGATTAAAATCTTCATCATCTTCATAAAATCAGAAATATACTTCACTTAAATGTAGATGTTTCCTTAAATATTTTCATCAGTACCATCTTCATCAGTACTGATAAAGATATTTATCGAAACGTCTATTTTTGATTTTTTTCTCTTGTATATATATATATATATATATATATATATATATATATATATATATATATATATATATATATATATATATATATATATATATATATATATGTATGTATGTATGTATGTTTGTGTGTATATAAAGTAGTAGCAGTGGCAAAGATTCAGTGCGCTTGTGCGTGTGCGTGTGCGTGTGGGTGTTACTTTATGTATATCTATAAAGAATTTTGTCAGACAGCAACACGAGACTATTTGAACAGTAGTTTTTAATCTGAATATATATATATATATGGATGTGTATGATTAAACGTACCTGTATGTTTAATGAATTTTAGAAACAACTGTAGAGAAACCATTGGATATGCTTCCTGCTGAAGAGGTCGAAGAAGAAATAGACGAGAGGGAGGTGCCATCTGACAACAAAATTGACTCTGAACAAGAACTCAAAGATGCAGGGGATGCGCCAAAGAGTGACGAGGTTTGTAATTAGGACAGCGTCAATATATTTTACCATTGCATGCACTACAGTAGTTTAACAGCATAGCGACTTTGTTTTGAAAGAAGGCAGTTCTGCTGTTATTGATCTCTGGGTCTGCTGCTACTGGGCTGAGTATGTTAACTTCCATCAAGCTATAGAAAATTGATATATTATGAATCAGGGATGCGATGTTAGCAACTGGCAGCCTCTGTTGCACTTGTACCAAACAGCTGCTGTGAATTAGAGGATATAGTGTATTCAGCCTCTGTTGTTTTTCTTTTGGCAAGTAATATTCGTAGTATTCTTAGAATTGGAAGGTCGCTAGTATTCAGCTACTTTTCTCGAGTTAGAAACTTAGAAGAAGTCAACCCTAGGTGTTATACGGTTTTGCTGTGCATTAGGTGACTTCCTTGATGTTAGAAATCGGTAGAATAGATATCCACAAGGGTACCTCTTCCCAGGCACGAGTTCTTCATCTCATTGCCTCTACCCAACGTTTCTCAACTGCTAAATGCAAACGGCAGGTTGTAATTTTTGTATGTTTAAACTAACAGGTCGCTGCCGCTGAGGGCGTGGCTGATTCACAGACTGAAATTGCGGAGGATCTGGAAACTGGGGACGCAAGCCATAGCGAAATTAAAGACGAGAAGACAGATCTATAACGGGTATCTATAGTAAAATCTATGTTTTTAGGAATATTCATGCATACATGATAGTGTAGGCCGTTAACATAGCCAAATTATCATAGTTACGTTGCAGTATCAGTTATGCAGTTCATTTGAATGAGAAGTTCCATCGCGGCAAGACCGTTTCAAACGCCGCGATAGACATCGTACGCACTGATACGAGATCTAACAATGACGGACTTGAATGCTATAGATTCTAGAATCGTAGACTAAGAGGAGAGAGAGTAATGTCAGTTCCTGTAATAAAATGCTTTGTAATAAAAAAGCTATTTAGCACGCACATGAATTTGTACATAGGACCATGTTATTATTTTAAATTTTTTTCCGTTCATTATATCGAATTCATTCAATTAACGTTTTAGTTCCACGCATATGTTGTCGCTCTCTTTCTGACGTCTTTACCGTTAATTTGTGGTTTTCTTCACAAAAATCAATGGAAGTTCTTTTGCTCCCGTTCTCTCCCTATCTGAGAACAGCCGTACGTTACAAAAAGAGCTAATAAGCTTTGTTGGTGTTCTTTCACTGGGAAAAGCCTTTAGTCTACATTAACAAATGGAACTTCACAGTTCATTTTTGCTTAGGACTATTTGTAAAAACTGAAGCGTCACAGAAAGGCACATGATACCTTTTGTGACAGACCCCTGAATAGCGATGTTAGACCTCTGCTTTTCACACATGTCCATTCCATTATGTTCTTAGGAGTGCGTAAACCAAGCCAGGAACGAGATAAACTTCATGCATAGCCATTTTCATGCCCTAAATTGGTGTTGCAGGACGATATTCTGCATTTCACAACAAGAAATCACTTAGTTATTCTTGAGGAAAAGTTGCACGTGCTGTCTGCTGTATCTACAACAGCCGGTCATAAAAGCCTGATGGGGTTTTAATCAAGCATTTCTCATGCTGTGTTAGGTTTTACGGATTGTAGAGAGCGTATATAACTAAGCCATTTTGTTCGGTGATCCGCTTAGAATTGTATGAGCTGGCACGGCAGGATCAGGCTTCATGTAATGCTGAAGTCAAAAGACCGCACGGCAAGAAACGGTTTACACTCTAACAAAACACGCTTCTCTGCTCTCTGTTATTATTTAGTAATTTATTATGACTCTTTGTAATGCATCATTAACCCCTGTTGATCGTCGCGCGTGCCATCCCGTCATCGGACATTCTATTGTTTTCGATCAGCCACCATGAACACTGAGGCTGAATTTGCCATGAAGTTAAGAACACTATAGAACATGCTCAACTTCAAATGAGAATTTTCACAATCACTCTGTTACGCACAACTTTTTGACTAGCAAATTCAGATGAAGTCGTTCATAAGCATCAGCATTCTTTGCATTATTTTCCAGAGTAAACCTGTCTAATTAATATCTTAAAAAATCTGTATACCACGTGCATTTTTTTTATTATTTGCAAGGAATTACTCTTAAAGCTGGAACAATTTTAAGACCATTTGAGTCTAAAATTGTCATAAAGTTAAGACCATCGAGCCAGGTTCTTATAGAAAAGGACTGTAGTTCGCAAAACTGTTGGTGGTATTCGACGTTAGAAAAAGTGAGGGGCATACCACACGGAAAGATCTCGTACGGTTTTGAAAAACATCACAAAAATCATAAAATTCCATGAACAAAAATTCAAACAAATCACAAAAATCACAGCATACACACAAAAGAATAACGAAAAACACATTTATATCACAAAAATCACGAAAGTCACAGAAAATTACTAAAAATAGCAAAATTCCCGTACAGTTTTCAACGATTGATATACCCCTCGAAATACGGTTGCAGTCAGGATTCAATAGACTCCTTGCGGACGAAGTGTCCCCTGTTTATTCCAGAGATAAGATACTAATATTGCATGGATTCTTTCTTACTGATTCATCCAGTCAAAATCCACTTTGTCAATATGGTATAAGAAGGATGACTGGTCGGGGCTGGAATAACCTATGGACAAATGCTGTTTTTGGCCATCCTGTAAATTACGCCCCTTGTAGCTAAATGCCTGTATTGTATTAGGTTAGCTAACTTGCAAATTATATATTTCTTGTATTTAATGGAATTCTTTAACTCTGCTGTTAGTATATTTTGAATATAATAACGTTGATTTTAAAAGTGCCGATTATGACTGTGATGATGATGATAATAATGAGGATAATGATGCTGAACTGACAATACTAATTGTGAAGATAATGGAGATAACGATTGTATTGATAATGATGATGATGATGATGATGATGATGATGATGATGATGATGATGATGATGATGATGATGATGATGATGATGATGATGATGATGATGATGATGGCTAGCCCATGGTTGGAGACCTCCTCGTGGTGGCAAGCGGGCACAGAGAGACTCTGCCCGTAAGTTGATAGTGATTCATTTCGCGAAGATTCAGAATTGGGGCAGATGTTGACGACCTGTGGCAAACTGTCCAACCAGGCCCCTTCAGTGAAAGTCAGGCACAGCAGCTTCAGGCTGCAGCTCTGATAAGTAACTGTTGGGGTAACAGAGTGAATTGAGTGTAGCCTACTCAATCACCTCTTCTAAACAAATTGAGGGCGACACTGACCTCAGGGTCAGCTTAGGCCCTGTAAGGGGCGTACGGGAAAAGACAGACAGATGGTGATGATGAGAACGATGATGAGAATGATGATGATAGCGATGATGTTTATGATCATTATGATTATTAGTGTTATCCCAAATGTTATCATCATTATCATCATCTAGATTCTTTCTTCTTGCAACATGCTCCATCATTGGAGTTCAGTTGGAAGATACTGAACGAGACGCACATGTAGCAGCTGCTGTTAGGCTGCTGTATTTTGATCTTTAGGGACAGGTCATTAATTCTTCCAGGGGAGGGGGTTGAAGATATCTGGGAGGGGGGACCAAAATTCTGCACACTCAGAGGGAGGGGGATGAAAAATAAAGAGCATTTCAAAGGAAGGACTATGGAGCTTCTTCTAAAATCCTGGATTGGGGATCAAAATATTTACATACATCTGAGAGGGGGGATGAGAATTCCATCAAATATATGAGAACGTCTTCCACCCCCTCCCCACAAGTAATTAATGACCTGTCCCTTAGTAGGCCTTCGTTCTAAGACTATGATTTTCCCACTTATTACATTTAAGACACGTGTGAGTCTTACTTTATCTGTTCTCTCCAACTTTCATTGCATCCCTTCACATCTCACATTTGACTTTCAGTTGAGTCAGTCTTTCAAATTCTTTGTACCCGGTGCTCACGCCAACTGGGAATACCTACTCATTGGGAACCGTGCTACACTGCACAGTCATACCTTGTTGCGTCAATACTCTGGCAATTTCAAAGCTACCCTGTGCTTAAAACCGTTTGTTTGACTTAAGACCAGATTCCGACGAAGCAAGAAGAGAGAGGATTTTCCTTTTCCCTTAAAACAACGTCGAGTTGGTGGGGCTAATAGATTAACAGATATACTGCATGCTAAACATTCATAAACCAAAATTACTTCTAGGGGGGAGGGATTGCTACTCAACCAGGTCATAAACCATTGTGTGCATCTCGAGACTTTTGGTGGAGATTAGACAATACCAAACAGAAGAACTGCTTCCTATCAAATGCTCTGGGGACAAAATGGAGTGCTTTCCTAATGTGGCGTTAAGTTCCACTGGGCAGACATGTGACAGTTTCCCAAATCGTAGACTCTCCCAAAGTCCAACACGTTTACCAAACCATACATTGTGATGTACTGGTTCTGAAGAATGACCCCTTAGTTGTTTAGGCTATTTGGGGTCAATGTTGTTCCAGCCTCGATACTCAGACACTTGCCTCCTTGTAATCTTATTTCTTCGTAACAAGTTCCATAGAATTTTTTTCAAAAGAAACGATGAGCGGTGGCGTCTTGTCTCGGCAAATGTTTTTAGATGCGGCAGCTCCAGTTGTTAAACCTCAGGTAAACATGCTCCAAATATTTCTTTGCTTATTAAACGTTATGTTGTTCTTAGGCCTAGCGTTCTATTTTCCCTTTATTGCGGTTTGCAATGTGAGCAGCACTCGAAACACGGCCACGTGGACTTCAAGTGAATGAATCTACTACGTCTAGCAATATCAAGAAGAAGAATTTTTCCTTCTCGTGAGAATTTTTGCAATGTTTGGTAGCCCTGGCATTTTAAGGTAAGGCAGTTTTTTGAGTATTTATTATTGGTAGTGTCTTAGAATCCGCTTGCACTTTGCATTTACAGCTAAGAATTAATACAAATTTGTTATGGGCCTGAAAGTTTCTGCATGAGATTTGATAACATTACTGAGCAGGAATTTATGATTATGCAATTGTAGGAAATGAGGAGAAAACCCCACAAAAAATATAAGGAAAACTGTCATCCAGCCACACCAAAGGGAATTGTTTTGAGATTCATTGAGAACAAATTAGCAGCGAATGTTTGCCATTGAAGAATATATCTTACGAGTAATGAATTCATCATGCAATGCTTGTGATTTGCGCAAACACGGATATCCTGCCGGGGAAATAGGGAGTGACACAACCCCCAGATGTTGCGCCAGTCTGAAATTGTAAGGGGTATAACAAGGTGTTTAGAATTTACCGTATATGTCTTGAAATGTATTTCGAATCTGCCCTCCATTCATAATTTGAGATATTTTATGAAAACTGTTTAAATACAGATGTGTATAAGATTGATTATAAATATAAGTCTTCCAGTTTTCGACCACAATAATGCCACATTTACTAACCCAATACAAAAATATTTGACAGCAAGCTCCCATTCCCCCAAATACAAAAAGAAAACAGATTAACTGGCGTCCTCAAGTAGTTTAGTATTTATCCCTTAAATTTTCTTCCAATGAACTCAACTGCTCCGCTAACATATGGTTAATATTCTTTCAGTTTTACTCCGTTCTTCCTTACGGCTGTTCACCATTCTTACCTCTATCCAGTCCTCATTAATGCCTTTTGTCTTGGAATTTGGCAGTATTTTTCCGCATTCTCTTTATCTCAAATGTATTATCGCATTTTGCAATCAAGTTAATATTTTAATTGCTTAATAATATAAACTTTTGAAACCCACTAGCTAGCATGATTCGTTATTCGTCGGGTGTTTTCGTGCAATCGCGTTAAGTTTCGTGAGACATTTTCATCCAGTCTCATTTGGCTTTGGTTTGCACTGGCGCCTCATTGATCCCGAATATATTAAAGGCACTGAATGTTATACACAACTTTTTCCCGTTCGGAATACCGTTGGATAACATGGTCTGTTAAGTTAGGCGATGCGAACGAATGCTCTTACTTGTAAGAATGGAAATGATATGGCCAAACATTGGCTGCAGTTCTCCAATGCTCAATTTTGAAAAGGAAGAAGTGTGCGGTTACTCAGAGCAACTCAGATAATTTTAGATGCATCAATCAGACAATGCAGAGATCATCCGACCAAAATCACTCCAAAAAATTAGCCAATCATCCAATCGACTCGGTGATTTCTCCATAATCGATTTCTCCATGATCAATTCATTCATAAGGCTTTTTAGTTAAGAAATTTGGATGTTTTCCACAAAGAGTGTTCATAAATAACTTGCGATATAAATAATTGAATTCTATAATAATCCCATAAATATTTTTACAACTATACTTTGCCTCTGATCTACTTGTTAATATGATATTAAATAACTACTAACATTTTCAAATAGAACCTATCAAATGATGTCAATATCAAATCGATAAATATTGCACAGTGTGTACTACAAATTATGCGTTACCCGTAAGGAATCTAGTCAATATGTACATTGTAATAGCCGACTTTAAAAATTCTCATTACTTTCTTACAAAGCCACTCGTGCATTTTCAAAAAGAATCATGAATTATCTTACCATCAGAAACCAAACATCGTATGCAACTAACTTCCTGGTAATTGTGCATCCTTGTACTAAACAGGACACTCGGAATACAGTTGAAAAAGATCTGTTTGAATTGAATACATTCATACGTGTTCGCCTGCCTGCTAGGATAATAGATTGTAAACATTGGTTATCAGGGTTGGGATTAAGCGCCACAAACTGGTTTTGATATTTACACATGTGATTTTAGGGGAATGATTATAGGTGAAATATGCAATTGTTTACTGAAGTATTGAATGCCATAACTGGACTTCGTGAATAATAGTCTGTTGGCACTACAGTGAAATTGTGAGATTGGACATCTCTTATATATAACATCAGATGCCAGGAATATAAAATTGTGTAAAATAACAGGCAATAGACCCTCAGATTTGTTGGAACACTTTGACGTCTTTGTCGTTTCTTTTACAGTATAGTGTCTACTTTACGCTCTTGTGAAGAGAAACAGGACAGAGTAGGGTTTTTCAAGAATACTTAATACTTAACTTGACACGCAGGAATATATTGCACGTTTCAAGTCGATTGCGGGCTCTAATTACGCAAAGAGATCTCAAAACACTGTCAAGTAAATCTCTTTCCATGTAAAGTTAACCACTATCATCCCACCTGCAGGATGGTATCGTAGTTTTGCTATGGACACTACCAAACGGGAACATTGAACAAATTGAAGTTCATTCTTGGAGGACCCAAGCAAGATTTCTCCACCACCATCCAAATTCCATAGCTCCTGCGTCCAATTTCTATACCAATTGCTCGTTGTGTTACTCTCTACACCTGTACTCTCTTTTTTTGGAATGTGGAAACTCACCAGCAGTTTCTTCCCAACCATTCACATGCCCTACTGACTGCCAATCGAGTAACGTGGCATTTGATGGACGTTTGATAGCCTCCATGCCAATAGGGTACTTTCCTTCAGTCGCTTGCCTATTGTTGGCTGAGATATTGCAACATGTTGCAATTGTATTGGCAGTCATTCAACTGTCTTGCATAGAACTCCTCAAATTCACAATCGGACCCCTCAGACCCGAGGATATCTGATAATGTCATAATGTACTTGGCTGCCAGCCTAAGTACTTGCACTTGGGTCAATTTCTCCTTGTTTAGACCCTCCGAGTAGAACGGAATCACGTTGCGTAGCACTTTGAACGCTGCGTTCAACCTCGCTTTTCTACCTCGCTCTCGTTCATTACGCCTCACCTGGCGTGGACTGCGATTTATAGTCTTCGATTTCCTGCTTACACCACTGTACCCATGTTTTGCCTCTTTCGCCTGCTTGTTCTTTGAGCCTCGATCTTGTTTTGGCTTTCTCCAGGTGGCTGACACTTGGTACTCAATTGCCGCTCTTTTCAACTCAAAGGGCAAGGGGAAAGCGGTGGGTGTAGAAAATTGGCTAACGATTCTATCCATGTTTGAGAAGAATCTGAAACGGAAGAGGATAATAGCATGCGATTTGCTATTCAACTTGCATCGTATATAAATATATGTATATATATTTTCAAACAGTTCGTTTATCCGATTACCGCTTGAATGAGGGAACATGCTGCAATATGAAGTAGCTTGTTAGAGTTGCAAAATAATTCCTGAACAGGTTGTTACCGTGGAGAATGTATTGAGCATAAAAACGTTTAGAAGAGTGGACTACTGTCGTATAGAAAACTGAAGGTGGCGGAAGATCGACTGAATTGAAGTTGAAATGTGCTTCAAGTCTGCGTTGCTTTGAAAGAAACTTTTAAGAGTGAAGCAGCGAAAAAAACATGCTTTTATCATGAGTCGATGTTTAGTAAGTTTAGAGAATTGGTACAGAATACGGTGGCGAGGTAATCGACAGGCAAATTGGCATCAGAGGGAGGTAAACAATTTCGTAAGTCGAAGATTGACGGATTTTGATGTTAATCCATTCGCAGAATATCGAAAGCAAATCCTATAAGAGTTATTTAAACAAGCGGTTCTTGGTTTTGATTGTTTAACTTGTAAAGTTATTTATTTTCTGTTGATCGAAGGAAGAGCTATCAATTAAAATAGAGATAATTGACTGGCTTTGAAGAGAACTGAACTTGCACTAACTGATCAATGCATTTTGAGATGCAACACTTCCCAATATTACGAAATAGATAAACTCGCCTCCTCTCTATCCCATTCACCCTCTCCATCGCCTTGTTACTCTCGCATAGCAAGATAACTAATTTCACTACGAAGCGGATATGTACAGTTGCCGCAAGAAAAAGCAGCCAGTTTTCATTTTCAGCTGGTTTCTAAGCGAAATTCACTCTTGAAAGTAGGACGTCTCTGTCAGGAAGCTAATTTCCAAACAATTTGAGTCTGGTTTCTTTCCAGTAAAGACTTGTTCTTATCAAAAGTCATTTGTTAATTAAAATTAAATCAAGCGTAAATGCTCGAATTAATTTTATCTGCTAAATTGGCTAAACTCTGCTGCGTGAACCTCTTGTCTTTCAGATTTCATCCAATTTTGTTACTAGTGTCAATTTTGACCTCAATAGCCTTACACAAAAATCAACTGGGAACAGAGAGAATTTGCATTTTTGCGAACATAGATGGCAATAAATCTACCGTTAAAATTTGAAGAGCCTCTGGCAACTTCTTGAAAAGAAATTGCACGGCAAACAGCAAAATGGACAAGCTGAATTTTTAAGACAGTAGCTTGTCTCAAATGTTCGACTACTCTCAAATGTTTATCTACTTTTAGATACTAGTGGTATATACCAGTCGCAATCTTTCATTATTGTCCACCCGGAAGGGCTAAGACCTGTTACCATAAATTGCCTTGCACCATCCAAAGCAAAGAACAAATAACTGGTTAAAATAGTAACTGTCAGCGCCACGGCAAAAGGACAAAAATCCAATGGCGAAGAATAAGGTATTACCTTCTTAGTAGAAACCTTTTGTCTCTTACAACGTTCTTCAATGACTTGGTCGTCAACTCGCTAGGATTCACCTCTTGATAACCCCAGTGATCTTTTGACCGACAATCTCCGAGTGGCGATGGGCTCTCGTTCGTCCAACTTTATACAGCTGGTGAACAATAGCCCGTCGGGGCCTCTGTTCAAAGACAAAAACGAGCTCAGATTGTCTTTATCTACGTATTGCGCAGTCCGCTGCCCTACATGTCATGTGCGCTTAAGTTCCAATATGTAAAATATTATGATATGTTTTACAATTGAGACTCAATTGTCAACAAACAATTAGTGGAAAGCATTCCCACGTGGTTGGCGTCTTGAAAAACTGGCAAATAGTTCAGACAGGAGTACCGTTGCATGCCTCGATGTGACGTCCTCTCCACTCCACTCCTCGCCTTGGCTCTCTTAATTACCATTCTATTGTGGCAATACCGAAAGCGATATACTTAATTAGTAATTGTTTCCGCAATCGAGCAAACAGATGGTTGCTCCATCTTATGTCAAGCCTGGCTCACTTCACAAGCCTTCTCCAATAACCCAATTCCTAATGCACCCATTATTGGCAACATACTATCGAGCCTTCGCACAGAGTACCCTTTACTTCCAGGTATATATGAGACAAAACAGCTATTTCGATGCGCATGCGCACGGTTTTTAGCATCGTTATTTGCATCATGTCTCTATTGACAAGTGTTACCGGTGACGTAATTAGATTTAGCGAGTATAAGGTGCAAGAGAACGCAATCAAGAGCGTTGGGTGAATGGTTCGACAGAAGCTTCTCCACACCATGCTTCGATGGCTCTCATTTCCATCTCTAGAAGGAGTCGCCCCAATACGGGGAGCAGAAAGTAAATAGAGACATTGGTCCGAATAGCAGATTGCTCATATTACTGGAATCTGCCTAGTATTCTGACGAAATTTTAGCGGAAAAAGAAATGAATGGAAAACCACACAAAACGTGGCATAGAAATTGTGACCTAGGCTTCTGGGGACGGCTGGGCGAGATGCAGTTGGAGAGCGTCAATGCGAGAAACGTGTGGGAAAGCGTGTACGATAATTCACAGCTATGCCTAAATTACACCATTGTCATCTTACACATACAAAAGTCACCTTGAAAATGCCGAAAATGGATATTTTATGTGCTAAATTCTAGCTAGGCCACTTTTGGGTGGTTGCAAGGGAGAGATCTGTCGTGAAAGACCAATTTTATACCGAAAAATACCGGTTTTTTCAGAGAGAATCTCCCCTGATTTAAAGCCTAATAGTTTATGGAAATCTTTGAAAACAAAAGAGCACATGTACCTTTGACTAGGTTTGAAAAATATTGAAAAAGTTGAGCCGTTAATAACGTGGGCTCCTTTTATATGCAGCATGGCCGAGATTTGCATAAGAGGTTATAAGTGTTCCACCATCATTCTCGAAACGTGAGCTTTGGTTTATTGTCTGTAACCGTATCATGTCCATCAATTAGCATTGTCTTTGTCTTGGAATGAGGCCATGAACGTCGTAAAATAAATTCATGCATTTAAGCATTAGATTCTTCTTGCCTGCTGCTGGGCGTTGGCCCACTGCACCTCTCTTGTTCTTTAAAGGGTGGAGAACCTTTTCATCTTGATTTTCTAGCTTCTTATACCCTACACCCATCAGTGTTTACTCAAGACTTGAGGGAATACCATGTACATAGCCCTCGTATAGCAATTCTGCCACTTGATACCCAAGGCACTGTGCATTACTTATCGTATCAACTCAAAAACTACCCTAATTATCGTGAGAACATCTGAACTGCTTTAAAAGGCCACATTATCCTGTTTCTGCTTTTTGATCACCCCCCTCCTTCATTTCTTGATCAATTAAATACCTGATGATGAAAAAGGACAACAAGACTGCTTAATTTATTTCGTGTCCTTCCCACGACAAATGAAATCCCACTTCACGGTCAACGTAAGCCATTATGATTTGGCCTCGACATGCAGGTGTCCTCGGCTTTGCCAACGTGTACAATTATAATCAATTATAGACGCAAGTGGCCTACTGAGATACTGGCTCCTAGCGTTATTTTGAGATGTTTAATTTATACTAGAGTTGATTTTCCTTTCACGAATTGAGTGTTTATTTTAATGTCCAATTCATTGTTGATGCAACAAGAATAATTGGCTTTTGTTGTATAGGCGTTGCCTATGTTTATACAGGTTAACCCCTGAGTAAGAGAAGCGATTTCGACTTGCTTTTTACTTGCAGTTAGTCTTATGGCATGCACAGTAGCCAGAAGTTATAGAGAATCACAACTGCTTTTCAAACTTGACTCTCCATGCCCAATGTTTTCATGTTGACTTTGCATGCTCACTTGTACCCAAAGCTTCTGCTTGTCGACGAGAAACAGGTTGGCCAACTTAAACGTGGGTGTTGTTCTCTCTCTCTCTCCCTCTCTCTCTTTCTAAATTTGAGAAGGTAGCAAATAGCAAGTCTTTTCAAGCATCAGATAGGCAACAATCTGTTCAGAAACAGTTTATTTTGTGTTCATTGATCGAGTGAACTCATTACAATAAATAAATATAGGCGAGAACAATAGCCTTTCATTATTCGTAGAATTTTGATGTTTAACACAAATTATTTGACTTGTAATCAATGCAACAATCAGTCAAGAGCTTGGTGGAAATAGCATGAAACAATTGTGTAGAAATGATCCACAGATCACTAGCAATAAGATGAATTTCAAGGATAATTGTCCTCTATTTTGAAACATTGAACTGCAACAACCTGCAATGTTTTGGTAAAAATGCATTGTCTTTTCATTAGAGATAAAGATTTTGGATATACTATGGATTCAGAAGAGATATTTAAAGCGATGGCTTGCTTAGTTTAAGAGAAGGCTTGACAGTAGGTCTCCAAGACAAAGAGAAATATCTCATAAGAGAGTGGTACACGCACGTGGAAACATTCTAAAAAATCAGTTGCATCCAGGGTATTTGAAAACACTACAAATGTATTGGAATTGCCCCATCAAATGCAAATGCCTTAGACATCGAAGACACACAGTATTCATGTATGAATAAATAACATCAAACCTTCTCTTTCAACCAAATTTTTATGGTTTAAAAACAAAAGTGAAATTTACTAGGAATGCTTGAACAATGCAGCATTTGCTCACTGCTATTGCAAGAATGTAGATCCCGCAGACAATAGAGTACAAGTTTGATCATTTAACTTTTAAATAAGAGTGTAAGATACTATAGATAAAAATACTACGGTAGTATATCAAAGAGAAGATTTATGTATAAATAACTGAGCTACTTGACAAATTTGTTGATTAACTAAAAATTCGAATGTAAGTGTGTGGATTACAAAAGAAGCAGTTTATAAAGAACAAATGCATCTATTAAAAACCTTCACTTCTATTGATTGATTGATTGATTGGATGATTGATTGATTGATAGACTGATTCATTGATTGGTTAATTGATTGATTCATTGACTGATTGATCGATTTACTGATTGGTTGACTGATTGGTTGATTGACTGATTCATTGATTGGTTAATTGATTGATTCATTGACTGATTGATCGATTTACTGATTGGTTGACTGATTGGTTGATTGACTGATCGATTGATTGAAGCTATAGGGTATCTTTTCGAAAGAATGATCGGTAGATTGTTAATGATGATAAAAGGCGGAATTTCATGCTAACGATGATTAACTTTCTGATGATTTTTGATGACGATGATAGCGGTTTTGATAAATAAGACGATATAGGTGATGATGGCTAGACTTTTGACGATGTTGATGATAGGGATGATAATGAATCTAGTGATGAATATAGCAATGATGATGTTGATTATGATGATCATAGCTGCTAGGTATCGAAGAATCGTACTGACAGCTGGAAGATTTTGCAAAGAGTTCTCAGAGCATGATTGTCGATTGAAGCAGAGCATTCAGTCTACTGTATGCCTACATGCTTGACAGTAACTGTCAGACCTCCGTCAATTTCGGCTACTTAAAATATGCTCATGTTTCCTGATTGTATCAAAGCAATGAATAAACAAACAAGGGATGTCAAGATAAATAAGAAAGCATATGACAATAGCAGTTAATGGTAACTATAAGATATAGTATTGAACTAAGCAATGAATATTGGAATGAATATTGAAATTATCCAACTTGTGGATATAAGATCTGTGTTTTACGCAACGTGTCATTAGTAAATAGTTGTACTTAGTGATATAAATAAGACTCGAAGATGTGTTATAAATGGTTGATAAGTATCACAGAGCACCATCGACTTTCTCTAAGGAAAGAATATGCCTACCATAGAAGAGGATTCAAGAAAAGTCAAGAGGATGTACTTAGAATGAGAAAAGCTTTTCATTATAGAATACCCTCTTGAGAAGCAACTCTTCCATCATTATCATTAATCATCATTGTTGAGATCATTGCTTATTGCCTGGTGACACTCTAGCGCTTCTTGTTATTTTGATATACACACCTTTTTTTTCAAGGATTCGAATAACCTCTAATTCTTACTTCTTCAAAGCTTTTGCAGTCTAACTTAAATTGATGCATCTTTACCTTCGACAATCCCTTGAGTCTTTTAATTTTCTAGTCAAAACTTTGTGTAATCAACTACTTTGCTTATCCATATATTCACAATGAACTGGCATTTTCTCTTGGCACCAAATTTATTAACACTATTAGGATTATCTTCTTTTATGACATTGCTTTGACAATACAACCTCGATTGCTACTGTTTTACTGTTTTTATCCATCGTCTCGTTGAAAGTTTGCGTTACAAGTCTTACTTCTGCTCATCCTACCTTAGCCTACAGTCTAAAAATGATTTTACACACATTACAATTACTAATTTTAAATATAGAACTACTCTTGAAGCAGATCTCTATTGCATATATAAAATAACATACAGCCTTCTGTTCCCTGCTTCATATCCTGTAGTGCAGATGACTTACACTCGGCTGAACTTGTCTAGCATCTTACAATCTTCCTTCTTCAAGACAACAGAAAAATTGAAGACTCTCTACCAAACACTTTGCCCATTTAATAATGCACTGTTGCTTCATAACAAGCAACCTCATCTGACTTTCCGAGTCATCTTCTCTTTTAGATATCTTTTTGGTTTCTTGCTCTTAGTTCTACACAAGATTTTGGACTATTTCCTTCATTTTTCTACCTTTTTTACTTCTTATTTCCTTTTTCGCTTATTACATTCAGGGACTACGTCCAAGGGTATAGTTCTTAATTGTATCACGCGGTCCGATATTATCTCAGGATTCTCATTCTGCAAATCTTTGCTGTTCCCGATCCTACCAATGAGGCCACCAATGCCTAGAACTCGATGGTTTGTAGAGACTGCTTTCAATTCATCTGCACCTCAGCTTAGTATAGAAAACTTTCTTCGCTGGTGTGTCCTATAAGTGACAAATATAATGAAACGTTGGCTGGAAATAATGATTAATAATGAAAGATTCACTGACGGTGCGAATCTGCAAAGTAGAAAATACAAGACAAAGATAGATTAGCTTCAATCATGAAAATAGAAATGTCGACTTAGTGTGACTTTCAACTTCTTTGGGGTGCAATTTCCCTTACCTTCTCCAAGATGGCAAAGAGCTAGCAAATTGCAAGTCAAATTGTAAAAGAACTAAGAAGATAGCGTATTGATTAGAAGGGTGGAATATTTTGGAATGAAGAATGACTACTTCTTCCACAGAACTTTCTTCAACTTCTCTCCAACTCTCTTCGATTTCTCTTCCACTTCTCTTTATTCGACTTCTCTTCAATATCTCTCCAACGTCTCTTCAACTTCTCTGCAAATTCTCCTTATGCAACTGCTCTTCAAATTCTCTTCAACTTCTCTTCCATTTCTCTTCATTCAACTGCTCTTCAAATTCTCTTCAACTTCTCTTCCATTTCTCTTTCATTTCTCTTCATTCAACTTCTCTTCAACTTATCTGTCTTCAAATAATATTTAATATAATTTTCTTCTTAGTATGTAACATATGTTTGATTAATGTTAGTTAGTTTTTAATTGCTTTGTTTGTTTGTTCCGTTGAATAGGTCCTTGGTTGATAACAGAATATGTATTCTGAACAAGTTAACCTGCATAAATATTATTTATTAGTATTATTATTATTATTATTATTATTATTATTATATTATAACGGATAGACACGTTCATTTATAACCTTTTTGTATGCAAGATGAAATATGAAGATTAGCAGTTAAATTGGAAAAATGCTTCAAATGTAATTCGCAAAGAAATGGAGGACCCGTTACTAAATGACTTTTAATATTAAAAATCAATTGGCAGATGCAAATAATAGACTTTTGTCAGGAATGTGCATATCCAAGTTTACAGGATTGGCCTGAAAGTACTTCCTATCGCCTGCTAATTTCCCTTGTCCATTGAAATGTAATTGGATTTTGGAGCTTCGATCCGATCAAGCAATTAGTGCGGCAAAAATACGCATGCTTGAAACGCGATTTCCCGTAAGCGATTTCAAAGGGAATAAGGGTTTGTTAGATGTGTTGATCTAAACAGAGAGAATTAGACGCAGGCATTGAGGATAATCCAAGTTCATTGACGAAAGGATTTTGTCACATGTTACGTCTAAGGATCGTCAGCTAAACTTAGCTATGGATTTGTACATGATTGTCTTATCTCTGCTAATGCTAACTCTAATTGCATTAGGCCAGGTCACAACTAGGATGGCACGCGTAACAGATCAACTGGTTTGATTTCTTAATCAAACGGAGCATTAGCTCACGAAAACGAAGTTCCACTGACCTTGCTTTCGAATTGACATCAATCAGTGACTGCTTCATCGATGCCAGTAGCAGCCCGGGGGGCAGACAGGCAAACCTAGGCCCTTCTACAGAATGATTGCAAGAACGTTTGAATAGTCTTGGAAAATCCTATCTCTTACCTCGCACTCTTCCCTACCAATGCTGAGTCATAATTAAGGTAGATTTCCTGTAATTTACAAGCCCATTACATACTTTGTGGGAAGTACGTGTCCACAATAGTTAACACTCGCATTGGATAGCTGCTAGATGGGACCTGGCGAAGGAGGGCGTGGCTTTTTCACGATCCTACAACCAAGACTTACGATTTTGTTGACACACCATTTTGCAAATATCAATGGAACCAGCTTGGTTCGTTGTCTTTTTTTCTGCTCCCTCTTAAACACGCTCAGCTTATTCACTTTGAATAACTGATACCAGGTAGCGCAGTTCTCCCGTAAAGATATTCATTGTTCAGTGTTAAAGCTACATAAAACTTGAAGCAATGGAGCAGACCTTACTCTCTCCTTCCCCTATCTTTATTTCTCCTTCATTCTCTCTCTTTCTACCTTTCTCTCCTTTTCATTACCTCTCCCCCTTTATCTCTTCTTCTCAATTTCTAGGAGGCTTCAAGCATATCTACAATGGTCTTTATGACATTCTGTTCGTCCCATTTTTCATATGGTCCCCTATTCTTCTCGACTACAGCCTCTGCCAAACGACCGACAACATTTTAATGCTTCGTCCTCATTCATGCATTCACAGCTTCTTCATATCCATTGCAAAACGCCAATAAACTGGAATTATGAAGAATCATTCAATTATGGATTTTACCAATGTTAAACCTTTAAGTAATTAATACCCTAAGCCTTTTAACAGCCAAAAAACCGTGGCATGGCTTTGAATTGCGGAAATATTCATCACTAAGTACTTCAAATTAATCAATAACGCCACTTTAGCTTTGGGAAACCCCTAAATTGGGTTTTTGGTTTCGCGTGACACTAGCATAATGTACCTCGTACAATACGGCCATTTTGCCTAAACATCCTATGGAGACAGGGATAATGAAAGGCAATTTTGATTTACCGTTGTCAAAGCCAGATATCGTTATTTGCGTTCCCTATATAAGCGTTTCTGAACAGCGTTTTTGTTTCCTCCTTTGTTTGTCTTTCCTATAGGCATCTGGGCCCTTCCTCAATATTGCCTACTTAAAAATGAGTATAATTTTCACATTTGAAAGATTACTTGCTTCTACTAATTTTGAATTCTCATTTCAAGGATGACCTTATCAGAAATTTACTTATGACTGCTTTGCAGGAAGTAGTGGTTAAATCTAGATTCAAGTATACAGCATAAGGGCATAAGGCAAAGAAATTAATATCAACAGCTTCAAATTAGAGTAAAGAGAAGTGAATAACTATAACCTGCTTAGTCAATGTTTGAGACTAGATAAAAATTATTTCACCATTTCTCGGTAGGCCTTTTGTATATTGAAAGAATTGCGTGCTTAAATTATTCCCGTCAGTTTCTTATTCCGTATTCACCTCTGTCCCTTCCGTGGAAAGCATTATCGTGAAAACAACTTATATTTTGAAAGGAGAATATCATAAAGCGATAAAATTGGAAGAAAATCCATCCCCTTTTGCTTCTGTAGAGGATGAAATTGCGCAGTAATCTGCCCTAAGGGGAATTGAAGAAATCCACCATACTCCCTTCTTCAAACCATGGTCGTGTTTGCCAAGACGGTGGTCGAGTCCACGCGAGGATCTTTGTCAACGCATTAAATGTCGCGTGCCAACACTTAAGAATCGCATACAGAGAGCTACCAATTTGGCGGCGTTGTCAATCACCAGGCACTGGTAAAGACCATGGCTCAGCCTGGGTGCCCACCGTACAAGACAATGAGGATATATCAAAGATTATAAACATAGAAATAGGACAATACATATATGCGTAAATTAAACGATTGTTATGAACAGCGATGGATTACATCAGCGAAATTTAATCAACACTCTGACGACATTACTCGTTGCTAGTTCAGACTATATATATCAGCAAGGAGGACAATCAATAAAGGGCAGAATGTAATATGTCCTTTCTTGGTCACCTACACTGCGTGTGATTCAGTAGTGTTTGGCATGAGTCTGTTAACGGAGAGTAACGCAATTCCGACGGTCAAATGCTTCATTTGTTGACTGATAGACGTCATTTTTATTCAGCCTCGTTATATGAAGTGACTTCCGGCTCGATGATTGTAGCACATTACCATTTTCCACTTTCGAACGAGGCCCCTAGCACTCTCCTTGACGGGCGAGTCTGTAAAAAAATGCCAACTTTTAACCATCACACAGATCAAAAGGATAAATGAAAATTGAGAAAATGCGACCACGTCTGGTGTATTTGGTCCTCAAGATTCATGTCACACAGGGACGCAGGAGAGAGGATCAAGAATCCCTCCAGTCTATTCATAAGGAAGAAAGGGAGTAAGCAGTGTTCTTCGTTGACAAAAAACAATCGTGATATCTCCCTTACATTAGAAGATGACACCAAAAATTTCACAGAACTAAACCAAGAGCTCCAATTTCTAGGCCCACTTCGCTCACTTATGGTTTTCATTGCTTTCTAGTTCCTGCTGCCCCCTCACCCTACTATTGTACAGGTAACTTTGATGATAATTTACGATTTCCTCTAAAATATGAAAATAAAGATTTCTTATCTATTTGATATGATAAATGATGGGTGGTACTTTGAGAGAGTCAAGCGTTAGAATTTTCTGAGCTTCTAAGGTGAGCAAGGCAAGGAGTGTTTTAGATGGTAGATTGCGAGACAAAAATATTCAAACACTAATTTACACAGCCCTGAGTACAATTTTCACAACATCAACAAACCTGATTTACAGTCTAATTCCAGCATTCTTCGTGGCACGATGGCAAATTGAAAGTCTTTCTTCTCATGCTTCTCTTCCTGCACATGACTTAGAAGCTTTTCGCTGGTTTCAACGCACACTAGTCTCTCAGCCTTGTAGCATGCCATACAGAAGTACGGATACTTGGCACCATGGCATGCCTTATGATGGAAAGCCTGTGCGTCAATATTGCTAAAACGAGCTTTACACGCGGGTTCCTCTAAACAAGGAAGGGGGCATAGTGCGTTATACTGTTCAAACATACCGTTGTCTTCTCTTTCAGAATACTCACAGCAAGAACAAGGACAGTAATCGTGGTTTCTTTTCATATGCCTATAGAACATCGTGTCAGTACAGAAGACATCGTTTGGACAAAATCTGCAGATTCTTTGCACTTTTGTGTGAGTCTCCAGCTCGTCACGCGTGTAAAACCCGTTATTGCGTCTGCTGCGTTCGCATTGAAAATTATGGCAGAGATGGTTGTGCTTAACTTTATCGTGTGTATCTGCCTGATTTGAATCCTTGAAAATCAAATTGCAGTATCGACAAACGTGCTTAAACATATCCACAAACAGTGTCTTCCGTTCGCTAATTACTTTTGCATTAATATTGTTTGCTCGTAATAAAGCCTTTAGCTCCAGCCCTTTTTCATTATCACCCCATACAATTATCACGTTCATTCTATGCTTGGAGGAGCACTGCTCGCAGGTTTCAAGCCCTGCAAATCTAGCATTGATGCCGACAACAAATGCTGTTAGATCAACCCAGATTGCATCTTCTGAATCTGTAAAACTTTCATGGCCTATCAGCCATGTTGTAAATACTGGAAGCTCATTCGTTGGAGTGCTTCTCGAATAGAACACATGTACTCTCATATTTTCCGGCGTAAAACGAACATCTGCACCTTTCAGAAACTCGGCCCCACCTCTTTCCCATACAACAAAAAACAGACTAATATCCTCTTCATAGCTCCCATTGCTTTTATCATTTGCGGTCAAACTTTCGTTCTCCTTCCTTTTCACGACAGCTTTTCTTTGGGCTACTTTAATGTGGCTTAGAGTCTTTGTCGCTGACATTTCAGGGAAGAAGAGAATACTAATACATCGAACAAATCCAAGTTTCTTGGTTTTCTTATAGAATGTGGCCTTTCTGTTAACCTTGGTGCATGCGTCTACAGACAACTTTGACTTGTTCCCTGCTTCTAGCTCTCCAGAATTCAACAGTTTCTAACCAAGATTGCTGTCTCCTCTATCCTCTGTGTGATGCCAAGCAGTGCAGCCTCTTAAGGAAACATCCACTGAATTTGTTTCATCTTGTCGACGTCAGATTAAAGGAATAGATTTAGGTTCAAAAGCAAATGTGACGTGGATAAGCAAGATTCAACAAGATCCATCTGTGCTAATGACTTTCCTCAAGACAGTTGATATGGGCTTTCGTGCCTACAATGAGGAACAACAATGCGAAATATTGCTGTTGTTTTGTTTGGTGATAGTGCTAGTTCTAATGATCAGGCATTGTCTTCAAGCACAATTTCCAACAGGTTTTTCACTAAATTTGTCTATAGATCGAAATTCACATTCATGATTGTTAGCAAACATTCTCTGCACGGCTACGAGCTAAAAATTGATTCTTAGATTATCAATTGAAATAACATAAATGGAGTATCGAACTGATTTAAATTTCTAGAGTGGCAAAATATCATCGTCCTTTAAGTACATCTTTCGAATTCCCTTATTTGAAGCTGGAACTTGGAGCAGGAATCACCAACAAATGCCAAAACGTAAAATGCGGACCAACTTGGCATAAGTTTGTGGAAAGGAAACATGGAAGTACAGGCATACTTCCGAGTGCAGCTTTACTTGATTGAAATAAGAATCCGGAGTGTTGAATCCAAACATTTTCAAAAAACAAACACATTCAGATTACGGAAAGTCACGGCTCCACGGCTGTGAATTTGAGGAAGATTTGCTGGTCGGATCACATTTGAAGAGGGATTAATGATTTTTATCAACAATCCAATTGTAGCAAAATTTCCAGTTTACGTGATATTTACTAAGAGAATAATATCCATTTCTAAAGTAGTTAAGCTAAGTTCCAAGGCAGTTATGTTATTTTTATGTTATTTGCACGAAGTACTGAAGGACACTCTCCAAAGTTTTTGAGTATATGAAACAAGCTGTTATTAGTGCTTACACACCTGCAATATCGTGGAACACAACAAGGGCCAACGTCTGTCACATTGCTTTAAAACAGTACTTTGGATTTACTTCACTTTGTTTAAGTATATTCCATTTAGTTACTGCATGGAACTTTCGCTAATGGTTTTTCATCCTAACCGAGAGAATGTGTATAAGGTATTTCTATGATCACCAAGTAGTCATCTAGTTTTGTAATTCATTGAAACATAGACGATACACAGAGTTCAAAAACTTTGACTAGTCTCCATTCTCTTAAGCGAATAAGCTTTATTATGAAGCATTGACAGTCGGAGGAAGGTTGGACATGGAAGAGGACTTGAAAATGTCCGTACAAAGTTTATGTTCGGAAAGAAGATACATTTGGACTTAATTTTCTACAAGAGGCTACCTTTTTATCAAATTTTTGTTTATTTACCAAGCATTTAATGTAGCTTGACATAAAAAATTTTGTTCCGGACGTGACATGAGGTATTTCTTTGCCATACCTGAAGTGTCCAAATAAAATGTCATTAACCATAACCTTATCTATGCTTTTCAATTCGCAAATGTCAAAATTTTTAATATATTCGATCAGAGATGGAAAAATGACAACAATTTATATTGCCTTTCTCAATTTTATGAAGGATACATAATGATTTTATTTGTTTCCAAGATAGATCATATGTACAATTATACTTCTTTAGAAAGCATAAATATTTATAATTCTTAAACTGATATGAAATTATTAAAAAAAGCTGACTGATACTTTCTGAAATATTTTTTGGTGAAATGTTGTCACGTCCAGAACGTTCTGGATGAGACAAAGTACTGTATTTAGAAGTATGCACTTTTAAGAACCTTAAATTATAAAGTAATGGAATCTGATATTACGTATTAAATTTTAGATACACTGAAGCACAATTTCAAAACTTACTTCCATTTGAAAAGCAAGAGTGCATAATTCACTTTTTCTTATCTTTACAAAATGGAAAAGTTTATAGTTGAGATTGGTACATTCGAAGAAAAGCGCAGCTTTATTATTAATTTGATTACAAGAACCACGACGAACCACATTAGACTCGGAAGCAACGAACAGTCAAGTTGATCAAACAAATGAAAATCTGAATGATACACTGGACTGTTCACTGCTCTCGAGTCTAATGTGGTTCGTCGTGGTCCTTATAATCAAATCTGTACTCATAATATAAACTAGATTGGGCATCTATAGATTTGTAGAAAATCAACGCCATTGCTTTTTGTAACAGGTCAGTCTTAAAAAAATGTGTAGAAATATTCTATAATCTGCATAGAAAGTGAGAATGCCACATTACTTACATGAATATTTCCAACCGCATTAGATGAGATTTGCATTGAATGTATCTTATTGTGCAAGTGCCAGTAGGCAGTTCCCCCTAGCCCATCATTTCTAGATCTTTCTCTGCAAGTCACCAATTGAAATCATAATGGAGAATTTAGGCCAAGTCGGTGAAGACGTCTTTGCATAGTGTCTAACATAATATATCCTTGCTGTCTCTGCACTGAACTAGTGCAATCTATCTGTGCTTCTGTACAGAATTTCTCAGTAATTTCTAGTTTGCATGCTGAATCGTTTCGCGTTTCGTTGTACAATGAATGAAGATAAACAATTGGAGAACAACTAACAGTCTTTAATGTGAAACAAAACGTTGGAAAAACCTAATCAACCAAATACGTGAAATTATGGCATTGGTAAACCGATCTATCTTATGCCTTTGAAAAGACTTCGAATTGCCTTTGAGAAAGCACGATTTATCCCATCTGCCCTGTAATAGAGGTTTCATGCCTCACAACAGGTTTTAGCAATTGATCGATATAACAGAAATTCGATTCAATTCAATTTATGATCATATCTAGCATCCTGTGGAATACTTCAAAATTATCCCGGTCTTTGCGTGGAAAGCACTAGGAGATCGCAACCTGATTGCTCTGTAAACTGTCTTGATTGTATTGGGATACTAAAATGTTGTAGAATATTAAATGCGGTTGCATATTAGTGCTATACCGTGGAGCGTTATAACGAACCTAAATGCAGAAGGCCAGAAGATATAAGGAACTTCCACCACTAGAGACAACACCCTAAAGGAGTTTTTCAATTTTTGAATTCTCAATAAATATATCGAGAACTAACAATCGAGAATTGGGAAGTCTGTTCCATTAATTGCTGTGAAACTTGCATGGAACTGTGGGTAATCCATTGTGCAGTGTCTCATATATGGGGTCTGTGTTCAAATTCAAAATATCTATTGTGTCCCACCTTAATATGTAACACTTATAAGATCTAGAAAATAATAAACGCGCATTAAGAATAACGAAATTATTAAGGAACTTATTACGCTAGAATGTGATCGACTGATATCCAGAAATAATATATTTTAGAAGCTAAGGAATGTGTTTGGAATAAAGGAAAGCATTATTTGATACACTTTGTTCTGCATTCATTAGTATATTAGAAATATCGAATTACTGCCAAATGGATTATGGAATTACTGAGCTTATAATCTCAGATGTGGACCCAAGCAAACGTGAATGAAACTAATGAGTCCATTAAGTCCCATTACATGATCACAGATCCCAAATTAGTTGAGACTTAGAGGAGAGATGTTACGAGTTCTTTACAAGCCAGAAAAATTTACATATCTTACAAAATGAGAAAATTGCTACGGCAAATATGTGGTGTCCCCTTCCAACCAAAATGAAAGGTGCCCAGTTCGTAAGAGAATTTAAGTGGAAAGTGCGTTGGCGCCCTAGGACACTTCGCTAGAATATACAGTGGCAATTAAAGGTTTATTAATCATATGATAAACTATCTATAATTATTTTTAACATTAATCAGCCACATAAATGAAAACTGTATAAGACCTTCGTTACTCTTCCTCTCGGTCTCGTTTCTATTTGTATGTTGTCATGGCAACTGCAACCTCTCTTTGGCATAGCCTCATTTTAATTCCATAGTCGAATTTTGAAGAGGCGATTAGCAATAACGATCTCAAACAAGCAATCGACAGTTGATGGCAATTTGAAAGCAAACTTTTTACCGGAGGAAAGAGTTATGAATTAACAATATATTTGCTATGTCGGTTAAATCTTGTAAAGTAGGAAGTTGCTCGTGTGGACTGTGAGGCAGATAGCAGATCTGAATACGAGTTCCAAGCGTCCGTAACTCGTACTTTATCGCAGACAGTGGCCATTACTGGAACAAGAACTGTACAACACATGTTGGGATGTATTTTGACCTCAGTTAATTACAGCCGGCTCAAACTTACTCCTAGCGGTACATTCTAGCGCAGATGCTCGGCGAAGCAGCGTGAAAACTAGCTTTCTCGTGTAGGTTCATCAATCTTGTATGAACTTCATCTTCAGTTGTTAAGTTGCATTTAGAAAACAAGACGTTTGGAGCAGTCTAGTAAACTTAATGTTGATGATATGTTGCTGTAACTCAAGCCGAGATTTCTTTACTGTCCTTCAGTGCTGCAAGTTTTTTTTTAATATTGAATATGACATTGAGAGGTACTTCTGAAAGCCTTCATAGTTGAAGACAACCGGAAGAAAGCTGCGAGATATGGCTGATGGTATGACAGCTGGTTGGAGGTTCACAAGTCCCATCCCAACAGATCCAATTTATGCTAGAAGAGGACAGTACAGTTCAAGACAAGACCAAGACACCTGGAAGCATCAGAATCATACAAATGCAGGCCCAATTCCTGTTGATCCTGTGTATTCCAATGATTCCAGGCGTGAAGCAGACAATGGGCCAAGACCAAGAATTAAGCCAGAAGCCATGAACATTGCAAGGCTGCACCAGGGTGGTGCATTGGCTCAGTTGTTCAATCCAGGATTCCGTTTTATACCAGTTGGCACTCGTTCGAGTATGTATTGCCAATTTGCTTGGTGTTTTAAGTCTCTGTAGGAGCTTTTGATCAATAGTGTAGAGGGGAAATTTATCTTGAAAAGAGTTCAATTCAATAGTCCAGACCTCTGTTCAACAATTTGTCATAGACATCCCACCCTATTTGATAAATACCCCAAATACCTCCTTACAAACAATAACTCAGCTCTCTCATTTCTGTTTTATTTAATGTGGGTGACCCTCATAGACATATATTTATATGGGCATGTTAGCATCTTTGCAATAACTTAATTAGAACTCATATAGCTAACTTAGGTGGTCCCCACATGAGAAAACTCAGACCAATTTGAGTTTTGGATTAGTTTGAAATTTGGTCATTTCTGTTAATTTTGCCTCTCTTCACATGAACAGTTCCAGGCTGGTTTGGTTTGCCTTTGTTTACACTGCACATACATATTTCACAGTAGTGCCAACCATGCATATATCATTTACTTTTGTTTTGATATGTCATCCCCCCCTGAAATGACAGATGCTTCCAGTCACATGAAGATTTCAGCTCAAATTGAGTTCCATTGGAGATAATTTTGTCATGAATAGGCCTGTATTCATGCTAGTATCCAATGAGAAAAATGAAACTGTTGTAGGTGACTCATTTAAGTAATAATGATGGAAGTATTGAAAGCTGCAGTTGTCTCCTCTTTGATCACTGCCCCTCATAAGCCCCATTCATAGCATTAGCCTAAAGTTTCTTGTAGTGATTTAATAGCCTCCTTCTTCTAGCTTCTTTGTACTGTTTTAGCCATCAGTTGAGGATCCAACCATAGTTTTTATAGCCATGTAATTGTTGTCTTCATTTTCTTTGACAGTAAGTTGGTTTAATGATTTGAAATAGTTTGCTGCCCATAATACTTTTCAGATTACTATGTTCTGCAGTTGGTCATTATAATTTCTCAACTTGTGTGCATTTCTCTTGCAGACTGTTTTTCAATGTTTAACATTTTTTCAAAGTTATAGTCCTATTAGTACAATTAATATGGATTTCTATATTTTGATTTTGATTTCAAATAGAGCCACAGGTGGAGAAAGATTTTGGAAAGGAGAATTATCATAAAATGAAAGAAATCCAGAAAGCAAGCAAAGAGAAACAGAGGGAGTCAGCAAGAGGTGAGCCAATGAAAGCTGTTTATAAGCCAGGAAAGTTTGATCATATTGAATCAAAAGTGGCTGAAAAGATCCAGGTATGTTTGTACTTATCCCTTTTCATGTGATTCCGTGTGTAAAATTGTTGTTTTGAGGGCACATTTGTATGCCATAGTTCAACACCAATAGACATAAATTCAAGCTTTTTCAGAAGAAAACTATCAGTAGAACTGTACACTGCACAGGGAAATTTGTTTAGCACAGAAATCAACCCATTTGGGAATTTTTTCTTCTGCTTGCATTACTTTGTGTTGTTTTTCTGTATACATCTCTATGGCTTTTTCTATTTCTTCACTTTTGCCCTTGAGTATGTCAATTATTAAAGCTAGGCCCCAGCTATCTCGAATTTTTTTCTTTCTTTCTTTGTTTTTGTGTACCTGAAGTTACTGAAATAAACCCAGATTTATCGAACCCTGGATAGATCAATCAAAGTTCTCCTTCTCATCAACAGTTAAAATCCACTTAAGTGGAATAAAATTGATGTATTGGCAGGGACTTCATGTATTCAATATTGAGAAACAATTTCATCATTCTGTAGCAATCATTCAGATCTAGTACCATTTGCCTTTCACTTTAAAAATGCATTTATCTCTTCAGGAATATACATTCAGAAAAAAATCAGCCACCTTTGTCATCTTCCTATTGTTACACTTCTTATGCATGAAGTTGATAAGTTGTAGCAAACTGATTTTTTTTATAAGAATTCAACAAAATTAGATTGAGGGTTTCTGGAACTTTTTTAAGTAGAAATATGGCACTTGTTGTGCATGACAGACAATTCAAGCCTTCAAATATCCATTACTGTTAAAAACTTTTGTTTGACCCTCATGATTTGTATGTAGAAGTTCCTGATCAATCCAGAAGAGTAATGTAGCACTTTGAATTCCTACAGGCACCTCCACCTGCTCCTAGACCAAGCTCAACTGATTTCTTGAAAGCCCATTCAAAATCAGGGCCTACTGTCAACATCGAGAAGAGGCCTGCCACTGCTGAGCCAGTTGTGCCAAGAATTGAAAAACTCTCTGTCCCAAGGGCATCAAGTGCCAGACAGGTAAGATATTGTTTTATTTTTTAACTAAAGCTGAGTACTTGTGACTTGCCCAGTCCCAACTGTATATATTGTTAGTCGGCTTTCCTTAATACATCTTTTTTGCCACACTTTTTTCTGCTCTTGTGTTTACCTCCCTTTTGACTTTTATTTTCCATTCTTTTAATTTTCCCTCAAATTTTCTCACTTCTAATACTTCTTTCTCTTTCTCCATCACTTTCTCATACACTGTTTTTCTCCCACTTTTTCATTCTCTTTTCTTAACAATTTTCCCTCTTCTTCCCATCTAGCACTTCCTGTTGGTTATCTGTCCCCTTTATAATTTTATGTGTCATTCAGTTTTTTGTTGTCTTATCATACTATTGCACTTCCTCCATTGTACCAATCTTCTGCTTCTTTTTCCTTGACATAATCATCATTTTCATTTATAATCTAACAGGTTTTTTGCAAGGGTGCATCTTCATCCTGGCACTCTTTGGATGCCGAATGCATGGCCACACCCCTTTTGATCTGTTTGGCTGCTATATCTAGACAATTTCTCATTCTTTAATGCAAAGGCGCTGGCCATTTTGTATGCCACTTCTCTCATATAGGTGCCATATATTCTGCATACCAATTTTCAGGCTGCATTTAGAAAAATCTCTTCCACTATCCATTAACTGTGATGTACAGGGACTTTTGTAGCAGGTTTTGCTTAAATATTGACACAAAAAAATTTGAGACTCATATTTTTCCCAAAACTAGAAATTGTACATGAGAGAGGCAATGTTTATGATATTTATACAACAACTTTGTGCATTATGATGAGAGGGAAAATTTATCACAATGATATAATCTGACTTTTGCCATGAGAGAGTAGGTATTTTCCAAAGCATTTGTCGTTGTGAGTGAAGTAGCATAGAGTTTAGGACATTGTCCTGTGCCACAGGTTTGCCACAATATACCCATTGTTTTGCGATAATTT
>OZ025278.1:417761-712761 GCA_964019165.1 Mastigias papua | reverse complement strand
TTCCTTCTTAGAAGACAGCCTTACCACATACCTTGAAGTCCATGCCCATTTATATCACGTTCAAGTCTACTCTTTTCACAAAAGTATCTGGTATTTTTGGGTTGAAATAAACCGCATTCAGTTTAGTGACCAGAAATTTCCAAGTCAGATTTTATATCTTACTTCAGTTTTGCGCAGAAGGAATTTGGTGTCTCATTTTCCGATTTATGTGAATTTTGATATATGGAGATCGCAGTTGCATCATTCTTGCTTGGTTTAGGTACTTAGTACGCAGAAAATTGTTTACCTTCGTTGCAACTAAACGGAAGTTTTTGTATCAAAAAGAGATTTGCACTGTCAAGCTTAAATTTACTACGTCTAGTAGACATTTGCTAAATGGGCATTTTCATCAAATGTGATTGCTTGGTTTATCGATCCTTAACCAAACTTCAAGAGTTATGGACGAGTTAGGTGAAGATAATGTACATGTAAGCATTCTTCCTGAGTTATGCCTTAATTTTTAACATAGGTGTATCTTTTCGTGCCATATTTATAGGCCAAATAGTAATTCCTCTTTCCCAGAGGGTACGTGAATACAGTTTTCAGTCTTAATCATGAAAACATTATCATTTTCTAGCCTTTACTATGGTTCTTAATTGTGTACGTTTTACGCATTTTGTCTTAAGTCGTTGGTACTGATGACTGTTAAAAATCATATTCGTCTTAGCTTGTTCATCCTTGCACCATACACGCACCGCTACCCCACCTAGAAGAATGTTAGTATGTCTGTGAGATACTTTAAATTGTTGCGAAAGTAAAATTTTTCCATTATCGCATCTAATCCTCCCAATAACAGACTTTTTAGGGTAGGAGGAGGATAAGAGTTAAGTATAGAATAAAAATGTGTAATGTTTCCCTGGCCTCGCTCGCTGGTTCTGCGCAACACCAGCACAAAATTACAGCTGCTCAAGAAAATGTCTAAAAATGGGCTTAGCACTGAGCAAGCATCTTCCATGCAGGAACTGAAACTAAAATAAATCTGCTTTTTGCTTTTTGACTAACTTTTTAACTTGATATGTTGTGAATCAGTTACTATATGGTCATATAATGTGTGTTAGATTTTTTTAACTTTTATATTGTTTATTGGATAGAGGGCCCCTTCTGAATAAGCTTTTGCTGAAGGGCTGCCCTACTAGAATTATTTCAAATGAAAGGAATTGGTGTCTGTTGTAGATTATATTTGAAATTATCTCAGCCAGATATAATTTAAGTTTGACAAGCGAATAGTCTTTTGGCAGTACAAAATTTCACTTTGCACAAGAAAGCGGAAACGTTGTTTTCCATTTTAAAGAATTTTTTTGCTTTTTCGGGCGACTGGGAAATTGTAGGTTTTGAAGTTTTTACTTAGTTGCAGCCTTATCTTTATTTTCCCTTTTCCTGTGTAAAATTTATCCTAGCTATTCCAAATTTTCAATACATTGAGCAGTTTCACCTCTGTGCGTCCATTCTTAAGTCAAGTGGATACGTCATTTGAACCACACCTAGCATCACGCAATTGAACAGTCAGATATTTTTCTAGATCCACCCTTTGACTCGATGATTAGTTGATTGATTTGCTGATTCATTCGCTGATTGGTTGATTGACTTTATGATTGATTCGCTGATTAGCTGATTTTGTGATTAAATGATTAGTTGATTTTTTGAACTTTTTTTGGAAGAAACACAGCGAGCTTTTCCCTTTGATATCACAGCTATAATTAATTTGTTCTTTTATATTGTCATCATTTCAGAGTTATGCGGAGGATTTGTGGCTTTTGATGGCTGTGATGGTGTCTGTTTAATTTTAGCTTGAGAAATCGACAGGAGCAATGGAAGAAGGAGGAAGAAACTCGGAAGGCAAATATGCCGGACCCAAGTATACCCAAGGGGCATTCGCTTATGCCGGACGAGGAAAGACGCAAAACCCTCAGTATGCTCACGAAATGTAAGTGAATGCTTGATCGGGTTTCTTGAAGTATTCTTTGAACCACTAGCAATGATAAACGTGATTGATCAGTATGATTCAAATGACTTGAGTGGACCAGTGGGAATGATAATGATCGTGTTGGGCGATAGATACAAACACCAAACTCAATCGCTGTTACTTCCACTGGTCGTTTATTGATAATACTGCTTTTAGCACTAAAAATGTTTACCTGTTTAAATATTTTTATTATCATCACCATTATTAAAAGTTAAGAGTAGTTTCGTCCCTTTGCCCATAATTGAAATTCTCAATGCAATATGTTTAAATGTAACGTGTACAAGAAAGAAAAGAGAAAAATATCTGATTGGAGTGCGTGTCTCTTTTTTCCCATTCATTTTACTAGACTTTTCTCTTAATGACTTAGTTTCTCTCTTTTTTGAGTTGTAGTAGAAATACTAGGATATAACTGAAATCTCATATTCGCAAGTCAGTTTTATGTCATAACTTTTTTTGTTTCTTCTTGCCGAGTAGATTTTCCG
Source organism: Mastigias papua (assembly GCA_964019165.1). NCBI lineage: Eukaryota > Metazoa > Cnidaria > Scyphozoa > Rhizostomeae > Mastigiidae > Mastigias > Mastigias papua. The sequence continues at coordinate 710,277 of OZ025278.1, read as the reverse complement.
ACATCTGTTACCCTTTAGAGCCAGCCTTATGGCCTTGTTTTTGTCTTAGGGATATCAAGAAAAAATCAGGGAATTCATAATTAAGCTCTACTGGTCACCTAGTTATTTTTCTGAAATATGAGATATTTATTCTACCATTTATCTAATGAAGTTCAACGTCATTTTAGCTCAAGAGCAAATGCTCCGCGAGTTGCAGTCACTCCCCTTAAGCAAAGACACAGTCAGAGTGAGACAGAGAAAGGAATACTTGGAAAAGAAACTGCAAGAAATTGAAACTGCATTGAAAATATTCTCAAGGCCTAAGGTATTTATTAAAGATGAATAGTTGATTTGGATATTGCTGAGGATACAGGCTCGAAATCTTCTCATTTGCGTTCATGGAGGCAGTTTGAGAATCAAGGTGAGTGATTGGTCCAGGACTGCAGTTTTTCTCTTCAAGCGTTGAGAGAAAATGCCTCGAATAGATGTATGCTATTTAGGATGTATATTGTATTTAGGTGACATTAAGACCGAATTTGAGATGTTTTAGTGCTTAAGATTTTTGGGAGGAATCTTCGGGGCGTTAAGGTGGATGGTGAAGGTACAGGACACAGTGAACCAGAAATGAACGGATGGTCACCCTGTTGGAATTTCGGTGAGAGAACCTGTACTCTTTTTGGGATGAAATGCTGATAGTGAAGGTTGAGAATATCAATCGAACGAACTTGTGCAATCTGTATATTTCTAGGTTCATTGCGAAAGTAGTGGCTTTGCTTTTAATGCTGGACAAAGTTGAATCATATTGTAATATAGACGTTTATAGATTTAGTTGTACCCTCGTTTGAAAGATGTTGTATGTTGTATGTTGTTGTATTGATGATGTTGATACGAGTTTTTGCTGTAAGCCGAAGGAGTATTAGGGGTCGTCCAGAAAGTACGTACGCTTTGAGGCTGGGTGGATGGGTAAGGTCAAGAACATACACAGTCGTACAGGGTGGGTGGGTTGGGATAGTTCAGAGTGTGCGTATGATGCCGTGCTCTATTAATAGGAATTTAGGTTCGTAATGCAAGCTGAAGGAAAATGCGTGCAAAATGGCACAAAATAGAAAAAATGCAGCAATTCCTTCAGAAAAAGTGAGAACTTAATGCATTCTGTGTTAATTTTGTGGAAAGTCCATCCTAAAATTGGGCCAAATTTTTCAAGGAACATGAAAGAGAATTCATACGCTCTTACAGGGGTGGGTTGGTGGGTGGGTTAAAGTCAAAAGCGCACTGGCGTGTACAGGGTCGGTGGGTTGGTCAAAAATGTGATAACTTTGTGAGTATGTAGTTTCTGGATGACCCCTTGTCCTAGCTGAACTCACATATTCCTTAATTCTTGTCTGCGTACTGCTTTCAATGGCATTGTCGAGTCAATAACTGGAATGAGAAAAACTTAAGCAACGCTGTGCCTATATAAAGACGCCGATATTTAATTGGCGATTTTTGCCATGTTAGAAATTATGCATGCAAATGATACACAAGATTTTTAATATCTAAATTAAATCAAATGTGTTGTATTCTGCATAGTCCTTTTCCCACTGGGCATTCTATTAATTCATTAAACCAATAATCATTATTAATTAACAGAAGTTACTTAAACTGTGTTCTTTTGTATCAGCAGTTTGGCCAACCTCGTGCCCTAGTCACGTTTTTGCGCGGATTCTACCATCTAAATTTGATTAGAATGCCAAGATGAAGTCTCTTAATTAAAAGATGACTGGACCCAATTCAAGCTGGCATGCGTAAAAATCCCTAGAAGAACGGGGCAATGTAATCCCATCTAATCAAACTCACGTGTTTTGGAATGATTATCTTTAGAATCTCCTTAAGGGACATACAATCCAGATCTATTACGAAAACCACAGCCTCTTTTTTGGTATGCCATGGCAATGCTGTATTCTTTTTTCGTCAAACTATCCTATTGTTTTGCTCATAGCCCACTGTATTACGTGGTTGACAGTATTTGAGAATTTAGGCCTGGTTGGTAATTCACTTTACGTTCAATAGATACTGGTACAAAGTGTTTTTAAAAGCAACTTAGGATTTTAATCAGATCTGAAGTTGCTTGTTTTGTGGCTGAAACTTTGATCTCAAGTTGCTTAGTGGTCGTAGTTACAGAATTGAAGTTGCTTTATAACTCTCAATTCGAGTTCAGTTGCTTAGATAGGACCTGCTTATCAAAATATCATATACATACACACGGATACATGATAGTCTAGGATAAGAACTTGTTTCAAATCCATACTTTTATGAGGAGCATTGATAAAATTTGTCCTTGAACTTAAATGATGGACTCAGTGAAGAGATTAATAGCTATCAAATCATCTAAAAGACAAAGTAGTTAGCCTTGGTATTGTAAAAAAACTAAATGAATTTTAATGTATATCATGACCAGAGTCCAGAAAAGTGCCCAACCTCCTTCTGGCTGTCGAATCTTCATCACAAACTTTCCTCTTTTAAGACTATCAAAACTAGCCGAAGTTCTTGAACTCTGCATTGTGTATGTCTCGAAAACTTTCACTGTAGAAGGGCTATGCCTTTCACAGTCGATGTCGCATTATCTGAAAACTTTGCTAAAACTGGATTGTTGATACAAATTTCAAAACCTTCATCAAATACGACATAGAGAGCCAAATTGTCCTCCGGCTCAGAGCTGTGGCTCCTAGACTATTTCTAGACTCTGATCATGACCAAGCATATCAGTCTGTGTTAGTTTTGATGACCTAATTTCAACAAGGACACATGCCTTATTGGTATTTCATATTTCATAGTATATTCTTTTACGCAGGGTTGCCCTTCAGCTAGATGATTTTCAAGGGGCCCTCCGATAAAAATACCATGTGCAATATAAAAAGTATGTTACAAAGTTATCAATAAAATTAATCTATAAAATCCTATTTACGATGCCAATAGCAAATTTATAAAAGGCCAAAATTATTAAATAAGAAGAAAGAACAAAAGTCCTTGCTTTAAACAATTTTCTTAAAACAATATTATATATTTATTTCCTATTTATTTAAAATTGGCTAATTAAATAGCTACTGTATTAAGCTAATTTGATGACCTTATCATTCACAGACGTATCGCGGGGCCAGCACATTCACTCATTGATTCATTGATTCATTCATTGATTCATTCATTCATTCAATCAATCAATCAATCAATCAATCAATCAATCAATCAATCAATCATTTTTATTCATTCATGTATTAATTCATTCATTCACTTAATCATTTTATTAATTAATTCATTCATTTATTCATTCATTTGTTCATTCATTCTTTCATTGCTCCCATGTTTGGGGTGGTGCTCCTAAATCTTCTCTACATCTTTTTGACAAAGTCCAGTCCAAAACCATCCATTCTCAACAATAATCCACGCCTCACTAAATCTCCCCAATTTCTCTCTCACCGTCGTCTGGTTTCAGATCTTTCCATTTTCTATCAATATTTTCGTGGACATTGCTCACTGGAAATCAAGAATATTATTCCAGATCCACTGAGGCATGTTCGGCCCACCAGAAGCTCTACTTAATCACACCATTTTCAAGTCATGCTATCTAATCCACAGACTCTTTCCGACAAATTTCCTCTCATTCCAAGAACTTGTCAACTTTGGAACACCTTATCTTCCACTTCCTTTCCTGAATCCTACAACTTATCTCACTTCAAATCTAACATCAACAACCTGGATCTCATCTCCCTATCTACTTAACTTTCATATCCTCCTTTGTCGGGGCTCCATGGCCTTTCCCTGACATTACTTACTAAAAAAACCTTAACTCATTCGTTCATTCATTCATAGGAACACACGTACATTTAATGTTTGTTATTGCAAGCTAACTTAAGTTAACTGATGCTGTTATAAACCTGTATATGCTGCTATTCAAAAGAAGCGTAGGAACGTAAGACATCTTGGGTCCCTGGTCTCCAAATGTTTGCAAATTTTGAAAAAGTGTCCTCAGAATGTTCAATGTGCCCTTTATTTGGAGAATAATCGGAGTGAGGCCCTCGCAAAGTCACAGACCACCCCTCTTTATTTGTTTTTAAGAAGTGAAAAATTTCTGACACTATCGTATCCTACCTGGACCCTCCCTGGACCTTCCCTGGACCCTCTCTGTCCCATAATGGAATCGAGAGGGTTTCCGCCATGTATGGCGAACAGGACTTTCGGTTCTTCCGTACACTGACGAACGCAAAGCCAAAATCTTCCGCATTTTATTGTGCTGGCGTGTGCGTATATCTCTTGCGCCTATTACTGCTAGCTCTTGCGCCTTTTTCAGGAAGAAAGTATCTTTTTTCTTATGATTAGTGATTCTATCTGTGCATCACTGTCTTATGATTAGTGATTCTCTCTGTGCATCACTGTCTTATGATTAGTGATTCTATCTGTGCATCACTGTCTTATGATTAGTGATTCTATCTGTGCATCACTGTCTTATGATTAGTGATTCTATCTGTGCATCACTGTCTTATGATTAGTGATTCTATCTGTGCATCACTGTCTTATGATTAGTGATTCTATCTGTGCATCACTGTCTTATGATTAGTGATTCTATCTGTGCATCACTGTCTTATGATTAGTGATTCTATCTGTGCATCACTGTCTTGAGAGAGTTTTATGAGAAGACGTGTTTTGTCAGGACTTCGCAATAGCTTAAACAAAGTAGTTTGTGTCCGGTCCAGCTGATGTAATTGATTCTGTGCCACAAGCCATGGATTATCTACTGACTCACGAAAAGTTTACCAGGTGGACACATATAACGGATGGTTGTACACCGATCCTGCTATGGTGCCAGTCCTCTATTTGCAGCATGTATATCAGTGGAATGCGCAATTTTGGTGCGGGAAACTGCAAGGTGTGCCCTTCATATCCTGTGCCCCTTCACTTTTCGAGCATTTCCTGCGTCTCTGCTAAGAGATATATGCTTGTCTAGAATTGTGCAATATCTTTATGTCTGTTAAGTAATAAAAACCTTCAGGCCTAGCATTGAGGATTCAAGTTTCAGGTATTCTGCAAAATTTAATCATAAAATCAATATTTAATTAGATGATATTGTTCTCGAGTTTTTGTTGATAATAGAGAACGCCAGTATAATTTTTTAGAATATAAGTTAACAATCTTTTTTATCATTTCATTTTGATAACAGTTCTTAGTCATCATCATCTCATCGTTCATTTTGTCATTTCTATCACATAAGACAGTGTATTTCATTATTGTTATCGTTCCAGATACCTCCAACTTCCAATCAGAATTCAGACCTTCCCCCCCCCCACCCCACCCCAGCTTTTGTAGTACTGTTCCCTTTGTTTGTTGTTTCTGTGCGTGTTCCTGCCTCAGTTCTCCGACTTCTGCCTTTCCTGCTCTGAAATACCTCGCAAGTATTTTGCTTTCATATCATAATCTTGTAGGTATTTGCTTTATCGACGGATTTTGTGACTGTCTTTTTCTCGATGAGTTTTTTAATCAAGTTCAACCTCTTTTCAATACAACACTCTTTCAATATAAAAGTGTTACAATACAACGTTGGCTTAATGCTAATAACAGTCTATGAGTACAAGAGTCTTCAATTCAACAGCTTTTCATTACAACAGTCTTTAAATAAAGTGGTCTCTCAGCGTGTATCAATCCTGTCGTAATTGGGAATTTCCATTAGAATTGCTGGGAACTTTGTCTAGCTAGGAATTGTGCAATTGAAGCTTCTCACGAAATTTCTAATCGTAAAAGAAACAGGTAGAAGGTACATCCAGAATGCTTTTTGACATCCTTGATTGTTTACGTTTTAGTCTGTGTTTAACAGGGTATGACACTTTTTTCACCGTGTAGTACTTCAGCTAAGCTTGCATACTCGATAATGCCATTTTAGCACAGAATATAATATGCAGCTATGGAGGAGAATTTAGTATTTGTACATAACGTTAGTCTACGAGGGATATGTAAATATTTGATGTTCAATATCTGAATCGTTTGTAGTGGCATATTTAACTTCTTTCTGGTTGCTGATATTTCTACAACTTTTCACTTCATAAGTTTTGTGATTTAGACATCAATGTGTATTCATAAATAGCGAATGTTCTTTCTCGGTTTTGTAACAATCTATGAACCCCATAAATCTCAAGCAGGGTAACCCATATCGTGTAAATCCTCTTGTTTGTACCATATCATATACTCCGCATCGTATCTGCCAGTCCATCTTAGCAATATCGTGTTTTGCAATCAATCTTCTGTTGTTTAATACAGAGGGTAGCTAGGAGTGCTAGGGCAGTGGGCAAATTGCCTTCAGTGAGCAGAGCTGCCAAATATTGAAAGAGTCTGATCAGAACCATTTTCTCCCACCCTAATTGACCAATCATCATGCAGAATGGGCTTAGCATGTGTGGCCAGAGGATCAAAGATTGACTTTTCTATGATGTTTAATACTATAGATTGTTTTTCACATTTTCCAATGTTACATTAACATTTTACGTCGATGACAAAATCCATCAAAACAACAGCATCTTGATTACACTGAAAAGCTTTTCTCTATAAATATTTGTTTTATTATTATTGTGTTATTATTGTTGTTACGGTCATACTGAGTTTGATAAACACACAGGTTCCTTCTGCGAGTTGATAAAGTTGGCTATTATGCTTATGACTGCCAGATTCTTAAAGACGAGGCTCACTGATTACAGAAAATGCCATTTGCGTATGTCCAGCACATTATGCATTTCGACAATAAAAACTTTTGAGGCCATTGTACTAGTGAGGATTTTATTTGGCTGTAAAAGCCAGAAGAATTCATAGTTTTCTTTTTCATACCAGGGAACAATGAATGGTCGTATAAGAACCTTTCTATCCCAAATAATCTAAAGTCGATTTAAACAAGGACCTTAGTCAGCCTGACCTTTCAAAAAATAAGCTCTTATTTGTTGGGATCTACTGTTATACTGCAGTGTAACACAGACAGGCACTACATTGACACAACACTGAAATACATAGCACAGAAGTTTAGCATTTCACATTGCGTTTTCATTATCAATGGAGACCTACGCAAATTAAACAAAGATAGGTTTGCGCGAAAGCGTAGTGTCAGATGTTTATCAACTTATCAACTTTATCAGGTCTCAAACATTTTGTACCGAACATTCTTAATATTTTGAAATGTTGAGTACTACCTTTTTATAAACTACTGCCTTACGAAAGAACGTATATGGCACTGGGCCTGACAACGCACACACCCCTTTGGAGGATAGTTATATCAAAGAATTTTATTTATCAGGAGATTTTGGATTAAAACTGTGAACTATTATCGTCTGAAGTGTAGTGTAACAAAATCTTGGTGCTTTCTGGAGACCTGTAATAACAATTGTCCATTTAAACAGTTTCACTTCAGATGACATCTACCTTGCCATAGATTGATTAAGGTTGTTTGTGATGAGGAGTAGTGCTCTGTCCTGTCTTCGAGATGAATTTATCACTCTCTTCTTTTAGGTTTTCGTAAGTTAAGGTAGAGTGAGCAACTGGAAGCATCCGAGTGGCCAAGAGGTGCTGCCAGTTCTAGCCAGACCTGAGGGTAGCTAGAATTGTGCCAGTTTGCCACTTAAAATTTCTCGCGAAACTTTTGAAGCAGTTTCTTTCATACATGTGAATCGTACGAATATGCTGGTTGAATATCAAAATGTCCCAAGTCAATTCGTGTTCACCCAATGCCCAGTAATGACGAATCCAGGCTTCGTTTTATCCTGTTAGTTTTTTTATTCGATTTAATACCGATTAGTCAAACTAGGATGCTCACTGAAGGACTTAAAGGCGCTCAAGGGCATAGTTGGCTTTTGTTTTTTGTCATTTACCAAAAAGCATTCGAGACAAAAAATGCCACGAATGATTACTGTTTCAGTGACACGTGCTGTAGGATTAAGGCAAACGATGTCGTTCCTTTGGCAGGCACTTTATCATTTGCCGAAATCCCATTCCTTTGTCGGAAGCATTTCCTACTTCATTACGGTTTGCATAGGAGAAGCTAAGCACGTAGGCCCTCTTGATTTGCCCAAATGCTACAAAGTCGTCATCATGATCGCCAGTTAGGCATTTGTAAAGCTATTCCTTAGCGTGCGTAAAGCAAATCTCACACACATACACACAGAGCACAGATACTTCGCCTCCCCCCCCCCCCCCTATGACATCTCTATGCAGATAATGATAATGGAGACAGTTCATTTCAAAATTCCAGAGAATTAAGTATTATCCTCGCTTGTTATGATAGATACAATTCTTTTGTTTGATTTGAATTTCAAATCATATAAGCAAAGATTATGGAAGATAGTTTTATTCTTTCTATAATCTTCGATGTGAGATTATAGAAAAACAGAAACACGGCGGCAACTACGATCCATGCAGATAATGCTGAAGTGTTGTGTTTGATAAGGATAAGGTTTCATGGTTGGTCAAAGGATTATTTGTACAGCAGAAAGTATAATATTTTTTGTGAATAATTAAGTTATAGAGATTGGAGGCTAAATAGCGCTGATGTCTGTTATCGACAGCTAAAGCTGTGCGTAGCGAAAAGGGGACAAGGGAAAATGTTCCAACAGAACTGATAAGAAGATTTACAAGCAACTTCTGTATGTAGAAACTCAATAAAACTATCAGACCAAGCTGAAGCAACTAAAATTTGTGTAGCTTTTGTTGGTTTGTAGCGACTTATAGTTGAGAAGTGTCTACATTACCTCGTGTAGAAGCTTTCTCAACTATTCACATCACATGACAGAATAAGCATCTTTCGTTCAAGTCACATACAGTAACACACATCTTACTTATCCAATTTTGTGCAAGAATCGGAAAGCCAAGCAACAATGATTTGAAGAGTCCACGTCAGTGGAGCACTATGTCACGCAGCTGTGTGTACCATTTAGGAAAGGCAACATGATGACTATTAAGTAATGCCGTCTTTGGAATCATCATCAACAATCGTTCATACATCAATTTTTACGAGATGGAACCTCAGTTTCCTACGGAACAGATCTGGCAAAATTGTCTCCTCGCTTTAAATTTACTTTCTGGATAATGAACAGTATAGTTCTTTGCCTCATGTCATGAGCAATGTTCTTTTTCCAATTTAATGAACAACTTCGTATGTAGCTAGTATTTCATGCAGTAAAGCCTTGGTCTGTTGGAAACTAGGACCAGGCTGCTAGTCGTCATTGGGTTTTACTCTTTCAAACGTCCTTGCAAGTGAAATGAAGGCCTAAGTACTTCTCACGAAATGTCTACGTCGTTTGCTTTCATAAACTTTAGGACTGTAAGCAGGTCGAAGCTCATATTGGCCTATGAATTAGAGACATGTTATGCATATCTTAAAGCTGAACAAATCTATTACATGTTATTCTTGAAGCTTGGATACCTAAATTGGCAAGCTTGGATACATATCAGATGGAAGGAAAAGATCTAATTGAAGAGACAAAACATGATTTACTGCACTCACGCCAAAGTTTGAAATCTCTCTTACCATCACAAGCATATTCTTGAAGCTTAAAAACCTAAGTTGGCAAGCTTCAGTGCATACTAGCTGGAAGGAAAAGATCTAATTCAAGAAATAAAAATATGTTTTACTGTACACTATACCTTATACTAAAGTTTGAAAACTCTCTTAAGATCACAAGCTCATCACAAGCATATTTTGAAGCTCAGATTCTTCAAATGATAAGTGTGCTTTTTTAAGAAAAGGTGCACATAGAGCAGAAACTTGTGCTGCTTGAATGCGTTCCTAGCGACACGGCAGTCTAAAGGGTGATATTGTATGTGTCGACTTTCGAAAGTGTATTCGTGTGTGGTCATGCGTGTACCTCGTGTTCCTTTTCTGACAAATCAAATGGCCTGTGAATTGTCTTTTGTAGATGGCCATACGGAGACTATTCCAGATCAATTAGGAAGCTTAGAAGTTGGAGGCATGTACCAAAGGAGAAGATGTATCCTATGGGGGGCATGTGCCAAAGGAGAGGGTGTACAAGCATGGAAAACATGAAAGTACATAGACAGTTCTGCACTCTTGAAAATTCTGAAATTTTGTAGATATGTCTGTAGAGTTCAAAATAGTTCAGCGTAAAATTTCTGAATATTCTACGAATTCTGCGATGATGTAAAAGTGATGCCTTCGTTCCTTACCTTCCCACTTTTTTATAGATGATGCCTAAAGTGCCCATTATATTTTATAAAGTATTTACGTGGAATTTTACCAACTTTAACAAGTTAGCTTTGCATGGAACTGTTGCGTGTCAGTAGAGTATTTAATCGTGTTTTTAGCATCGTGGCCCATCACTTATGTCGATGACTACAAGCAACTATATCTAATGAAGAAAATGGCGTGCTTTGAGCAAACTTTTGGGGCTTCTTCTGTTCAATGAAATTTCACTTGCCACACCCTGTTGGTACCAGCTCATCCTTACTATTCTGAATACCGTCATCATCTACACAAGCTAGTCTGAATTTCCTTAGGCTTTGGTTCTTTTGGTTTGCCAGAGGTCGAGTCTAGCTTAATTTTGAAAGAGTGTTGTGTAGATGTACCCGTAATTATCCTGGACTATGTATAATCCAAGACGAAACCATATTAGTTTGTGCAATTGTACACAAGGCACCTAGACTGCTGCCCAATGAGAGAAAGCAACAGCGTCATTTATCTTCAGCAGCACTTTCGGAATTCTCTGTGAAAAAAGTTGTCCTAAGATGCTTCCTGTCTTATGTTGAAATTTTCAATATCCACGCTGCGTAACTAGTTTAACGCGTTAATTGATTTAAAATGAGTAATATGGCGTATGATAAATTCCACGCTGCGTAACTAGTTTAACGCGTTAATTGATTTAAAATGAGTAATATGGCGTATGATAAATTCAAGAGGCAATCATCCGGCGGGTTGCGGCGGAGATAATTAAGAGATTCTTGTAATTACAGCAACCGTTCCTTTGTTCTCTCTTTCGTGTCGGTTTGAAAGAGAGACTGTTGCCTCTAGCCATTTGAGGTTTCTGAGTTATTGATAACATCAAGGGAAAGACGCACGGCAGGCAGACAGTCATCCTATGAGTATGTCTAACAGCCTAAAGATAATATGCATATTAATGTATTGTATGAGAGCCTAATGATAGAACCAGACGTCAGTTTTTGACTAAGCATGTTCGCATTGGAATACTTGTGCATTTTGGTATTTACTCCCTCTAAACTCTAATTGAGCCTTTGTCGTTGGCCACATCGTCTCCCTACTAAACGGCATGGGTGTAGGAGACGAAGGTGGGCTTGCAGCCTTTCAAACGATAGAAATCCAATTCATTTCGGGAGGAGCAGCCTCCCTTAGTTTGAAATCCTACCTAGCTTATACGTGCGAGCAGTGAACACTAGCAGAAGGCAATTGAATGTCAATGTTTGTGGCGAATAATTCTTTTGAAAGATGTTCAGACGAGGAAGAAGTCAACATTGAAACACTTCCCTCGTCTATTTAGATTTTTTCGAATGCATCCATGGCAATTGTTATCCGAACTCTCCAGAGACGTGCAGAGGTACAACTCTCCTCTGCAGAGACGTACAGAGGTAAAACTCTCCTCTCCAGAGATGCACAGAGGTAAAACTCTCCTTTCCATCTTTTCTGGTCTCTTTCCTTTGTACGTTAGAACAGCGGTCCTTTCCAAAGAGGCATGTCAAGTTCGCACCAACAAACGGTAAGTTTTCTCTCTCTTATTGATATATTTTACCTCCGTAATTTAATAAAGGTGCCTCATAATCTGGAGACATTACGCACTGCTAAATGAGCATCGAAATCCTTGGGAAGAACAGCAAGTCTACCTCTGATACCAAAGCCACAGATATCACTTGGCCTAACTAAACGGAGAAGCTGTTCTAAGTGGATGAATCATTAAAGATATTTGTCAGATCATGTATTGCTTGCACGGTAATTTTGTCGGATATTAACTCTTTTTGTATGTGATGCAAAGAATAATGACAATTTAGATATCTTTTGTTGCAAATTATGTGACATATAATCGTTGATTCGTAAAACCAAACTATGCTAAACGGGCCTGTTTGCATGTACGGGCCTTCTCTGGAGCCCCTTCTGTTAATCCAACTTAGCGTAGTATACGAACATATCTGCAAGTAGCAAAAACGTGGCAAACATTTGTACCTACCTAAAGATACTCTAAGTGCAAGATGCCTTCAGAGCCTGCAAGGTGATAAAAGCTTGGATGTCCACGACTACTAATGCAGGTTACTTTCAAGTCCAGGTAGGATTTCATGTTGTTCTTATTTTCTGTATTTCATCTTATGCTTGAAATATCCCTTTCTTGACATCAATTTGAGACTGCTTTGAACCTGTATCTCTTTGCATTTAGCTGTTAAAAGTCAATTCGTTTATTTATCGCTGTTATATTTCGCTCTTTTTATCTTGCAATCATTGATAAATATCTAGCATTGATTATCATTCCTACTTGGCAAGAAAACTGTCTTAACAGACTAAGCAAGTTTTTTTGATGAATTCTAATTTTTGAGCAGTTGCACATTTTACGAGGATCTACCTTCAATAGACTTAACCAATCCAAGAGATCAACTCCACTTAATTCGAACTTGTAGGATTGTTCTCGAAAATGGAGAAGCTGCAACTCTCGTGTTGCGCAAGCTACTCAACTTCCAAGTTCCTAGGTAAAAGATTCCTCGACGATTTCCTAATAAAGTTCAACCTTATCGTTTCAAACGGAATATTATACATTGATGTTTGATGTAAAATAGCCTGTGAAGTATTCTTTGCTTCAAAAGATGTCTGACATTCCTACTTATTTCGTTTTCTTCCTTAGTTTCCCAAAACGTGATTCTAGCAACACTATCCTTTTGATCTTATAATGGAAATGAAAATAAAGCACTCTGGAAAGTAATAAGAAAACTTTCCTCAAAATTCCCAGAAATGAAATATGTCGTACAGGTTTAAGTTAGAGAGCAGAGGGCTTTCTTTCAATTATGAATTTCACTTAGCTCTTCCCTTTTAACTACTTGAATACCATTCCATTAACGATGAAGGTTTTGCACGCCTTTAATTGTTATTCTCTCTTACGACCTATGCAACATTCGCGTTACCCTAATACACCCAACTGCACTTAGCTCCTCAAATCGTGGCTGCAAGATCTCATTATGGGGATAGTATAACCAGAGAGCTTAATATAGGTCAAAAGGTCACGTCCCTAGGCACAGGACTTGATACAGGCAAAACCAACTAGCGTCAAGGCTCTAATGATGATCAGTGTTTGAAAGATTTTAATTTTATGGTTTAGCAAAAGAGGTAGCGAACAAGTTAAGAAAATAAAAGACACATGTTTCCTATATACAATTTTATTATATATTTATTCAGAGATAAAATTTAAAATTTAGTCGTGTACATCCCAATAACATGATCAGCGTCAACTTTAGAGGCTAGGTTCCTATGGAGAGCACACTATGAGTATAACTTAGCAAGCTTCAATTTTTCTTCCCGTTTGTCTCGTTGTGATAGCCCAATATAGGGAAATATTACAAGGCTCCTCCCCATAACCCGGCTTGCATTTCAATGTGAAGTGAAGCAATTAAAAAAAAACGCTGTTAGTATTATAGAACTGGTTCACAAACTTTGCCATTCCTTCCTTTGGTATTAAATGCATGTATAGTTCTCTGTGTTTGAAGCAATTATTATAATCAACAAATAGAATTTTCCCTTCAAACACTGTCCAAGATGTTGCAGCGAGCATGGGTCACAGTATAGTAGCTTTTGTACCAAAGAACAAGTCAAGTACCAATGTCACACAGTAGTCAGCGAGTACCACATCTCCCATTATTCAGAACAGGTCTGAGAATCTCGAATATCAAGAACTGAACATAATGAGATAACTGGAGAGGGATAACAGGTGTGTGATCCTGAGAGTGTGTGTGTGTTGTCCTTTTGACAAAGCAGAATAGATCACTTCACTGTTTCAAAGCGAGGGATAGGGTAGTAAGTGTGACCACGCCCTGCAAATGAAGTTATGGCAAAAAGCAGACAAATGACATGTGTTGTCAGCTTTATGAGCTTTTTTACTATTATTCCTATTGAAGAATCGGGGCACATGTTGATGTAGCCGGGCAGTTGGTTTCTGGGTGTACACGCTAGCTATGAGAATTCTTATTCATCACTGGACCCTATATCTCCACGTGCTGGTTAAAAGATGTACTTCATACATTGTGTCCTTTGGTAAATAGGCTTATGAACCACGTTTTCCATTTGTTCTAAAGAATTTTCATTATTATGTTCTCTTAAATTCGTGCTCCATAAGATACCAATTTTTGGTTTGCACGAGCTTCTGATGACACCCCAAGAATGGGGGGCAATGCTAGGGTGTGTCTGCTGTAATGATAGGGGTGTGAAATTGTCAAATTTCGAGGAAACTGCAATTTTTCTGGAAAGTTACAGCTATTATTCGACAATGAACAGATGTCTTTTGTTTGTGGGAGACAAAAGATGGAGAGTTGTGTATGGAGAGTACAAGTAGCGTAGCATGCAAGGGTGAGATCTAAAGTACTTAACTCAACGTGGGACAATAAATGGAGCATTGAATAGGGCTAACTATCATGTGCTGTTGCCAACATTTGTTGTCGTCTCTTTTGTGGTGTCATAGAAATATATATTGGTAAACGGCGTTGCCTGCAATACCTGAGCAATGGGCAAGTTTGCTTGAGTTACAGACATGAGTGTTGCTGCTGCACAAGACTTCGTTCAGTTGAAGAGTGGCTTCTAGGATACGATAACAATTAGGACATAAGACAGGGTGATAATGTACGTATCCAGATTATTACACGATCTAGCATTTCAAAGCCACAAGCCGAAACTCCATATATTCCATACCAAGCCCTCGGCATTAAGTTGCCATATCACATGACCAATTATGCAAATGAGCTTAAATTGCTCGAATATGATGATGCCTCGTAGGAGTGCTCCAATCTCTCTCCGATATTTACCTTTTTGTTATGTGTGCCGTCAAGTAGACTTGAAAAATTGCTGTGGATTAGAAAACGGGAGATATCTGAACCTATATAGATGCACTGTCGCTTATATCTGTGAAGCCATGGAAAATGTTAACGGAGGATGCTTCAAACTGAAGCAGAATTGCCTTTATCACTCGCCATCAACAATCTTCTTACCAATCGACTATCTGTGTGTAAGCAAACCAAATCCTTACTTCCCTTACGAAATCGGGTCATATTTCTGCCTATAAGACACGCCGCTAGAATTTGTAATTGACTGCAAAATATCCATTTTAAACATATGATATCTTTTCATGGGATAAAGCACTTAGAGTAGAATTGCAAAGTTGCACCCTGAAATCTGATGACGTTGTAGAACTGTTTACCCAGAGAGAAATTACATCCACTAGAGAGTTTGTTGACTTAACACTCTAGTTAATCATCATTTCAAATCAACTGATTGCATTTCGATGGAAAACAGGTGGTCACTTTGATGATCAATCCAAAAGTTTCTCTTTTCTTATGTTCTATTGTTGAGCCTCCCTCTTCTCACACAAAAGGGTCATTTCTCGAGGTTAAACAAAGCCATTGAACTAATCTTGAGATCTAATGAACCTGGCACCATATTGGTAAAAGTCACAAAAAAATCTGATTCGTCAAGGCATTGTCTCTTGCGTGAAATGCCCGTTGTCAGGTGAGCAATGTCTTAGATGGCAACAGCGCACATTGACCACAAAAGGTCGTTTTTGAAATGCGCAGTCTCGTTTCCAGACTGTCTCCCACGTGCACTGCTTATAAATATATATATATGTATTTATACATCTATATACGTATATATGTATACATGATTGAGAGACTTATTGCGAAAGGGGATCGCCAGAGGCACATGAAGGGAAGTGTTGACAAGGTCGTTTTTAACAGGAAGAATCTAAAGAGGCACCTGAGATGTATGAACATATTTTGGCACCTGCTTTGCCGTAAGTTACATTAATGGCTTTTTATTCATCCATTAGTTCTTTGTGCAATTTCGTATTCATGTTAATTCTATAAGCTGCATTGACAAAGGCATTTGTTATGAGAAGTGCATCGAACGACGCTAGACACACTCAACTCGGTTACAAAGCATTGCCATGCCAAAAACTTGCAGAATTACGGAGGACCCATAAAATACTAAAAGTGACGTAAAATGTTCGAAGGAACCCATAGAACCAGATGCGGGATTCGTCTGCTCTAGACGTATGCATTTTAACTCTGTGATGCTGAAATCTCTTTCGTATTTCCAAATTAGACACTGACAATGCGAAGCTAGCACTCTAGCACCAGGGACGCAACTACAGGGGGCTTCTACGAGCGGGGGCTAGATGCTTACCCCTTTTTTCAAAACAATAAAAGTACCATTTTATCGGAAAATTTTGAATGCTTATTGTACTTTCGTCATGTAGATCTCCTTTAAATTCTGAAAAATATTATTCCAACCTATAACTTCCTAACAAAATTTTTAGTGTGTTTTTCGTGGATTAGATCCCGTCATAAAAAATTCATAGCTCTCATCAAAACACCCCCAACTCACAAAAGCACTTCTATATCTATTACTCTTACCTTCCTGTTTCCACCAATTCAGATTTCTTCAGCCTTCCAAGTTTTGACTCTCTTTAAACCATTCTGTAAATATGTGCACTTGACTCACTTTCCAATGTGTCCAACTTTCAACTTCAGAATGAAATGAAGTTCTATTCGTGTTAGTTTTTTTAAAGTGATTCTATATGAACTCAAGAAAACCAAAGTGTGACGTTTCACTTCTTTAATACTTATAAACTGTTCATTCAAAGCTACAATACTCCATATAAACATTCGTTGGTCCTAAATGCTATGTTTTACTTCAGCAAAGTTTGAGAATCTAGTTGAAATCAACTCGCAATTGAACTAGATACAATGCACAAGCCATGATTACAATGCTGAGAAATTTAAGCAGAACACATGGTGGTATCTTCTAAAAGTGTTCTGAACATCATACACTGTCCACTAGATTCATGCATCATAATTGTACTTTCTTGCCATCTGAGCATCAATGTAACTATGAACGCTCACACATCAAGTATATATTAGATACATATGGAAATACGAAGATAAACAAACAAACACAGACACACACACAAATATATATATACATATACATATACATATACATATATATATATATATATATATATATATATATATATATATATATATATATATATATATATATATATATATATATATATCAGAAGTTCAGCCTGATGAGTCCGCCTGAATGGAAAAAGTGTTTGTACGTGTGTTTGTACGTGTGTTTGTACGTGTGTATGTATTTGTAAAGATATACATATATATGTGAATTTATATTTAAATCACTTTATTTATATATTTATATCAATATATATGTTTACATATGTTATATACCCTTTTTTATATATATTTATATATTCATATGGCTGCTGAGGGCTCAGGCAGTCACTCTTTGCATATGGGACTTTATTGTACGATTTACCAACAAATGTATTTCTCGAAATTGCTAGGAAAACTTATAATTTAAAGCATTGTTGCCAAAATTCTATAAAATTCATTATTTCACTTCAGAGCAAATCATACTAGATTTGATAATCTTATTCGCTAATTATAAACTGATCTTGTACACAATAAGTATACAAAACTTATGTTCTTGCTGTGAAATAATGCGATGAAATCTTCAAGAAAGTCTGCTGGCTCGTAGAAGTCCTAGATACCACTTTCTACTTGGCACGTTTAGAACACCAAACGATAAAGATATTGGTGTTGAGTATCTAGGTATTGTCGAACCTTAAGGGGGTTCACATAGATGGTGGGACAAGAGGTTTTATCTGTTTTCATATCTGCCGTCAAGGCATTATATTATCACCGCCAAATTTATCTGAAAGCTGCTATAATCAAAAAGACATAAGCTTCATCTCATGGAGTAAGCTTTTGACTTCAAATCAATACAAACTTTCAAGCACTATCATTGAAACAAGACAAGAAAAGTTGATCTAGTGTTAGAGATTTTTAGGCTCTTGCAGAAGATAAATCTCATGGTTTTGTCTGTTAATGTTATTGTTTGCTTTCATGCACTGATTTGGGTAACTGAGAGCAATGGCCACAGGATTGTCCCTATATCAGTACCAACTCTGCAGATAATCATGAGAATGTGCCAACTCTATGTTACTCTTTGTCAATACTGTTTCAAAAAGATCTTCATAACTGAAGTAGTTGATAAAAGTGATAGCCACTGAAGATAAGACTTTTGACTTTAGAGAAATGATGTTGAACTGACTTTGTTGTGAAAGAACCAGGTTCATAAATATATCAGTTCACAAAAGAGATACCTACTGAAGATAAGAGTTTTGATTTTAATAGACATTCAGTTGAACTCATTTTGTGCCAAATGAACCAGCTTTTATACTAGTCCAACTGCGCTCAACTGTATTCAGAGTCTAACTTCGATATTGCTCATAGTAAATAGGTCCGGACTGATAGCAATTAAATGAATTTAAACCAGTGAATGCTATAGCAATGAGAATGTTATTGCAGGAAGCACAGGTTTAACAATGGTTTCGAGGCAAGAATAAATCGTCACTTTCGATCGGTATACTTAGAGTTACACGTCCTCAGACAACTCTGTAGTACCCTCTTGAAGTATAAACAATCAAGACATCGGTAAGTGCCTTTCAAATAAAGAGAGATTTGCTTGTATTCGGCAAACAAAGCATCAAGAGGGCCTTCTCTCCTCCTTTGGATTTTCAATGAGGAGCTTGATCAAACAATTATCAAATGTAAACTAACATATGAATGGAAACATATTTGAAATGCAAACAAGAAGCAGTTGCCAAATCATTCAAAGCTCATCAACCAATTAAACATGGCTAAGCAATTTGTCATTCAATAAACCAAGGAAACAGCTAGCAAGCCAGTGACGGAATCATTCATGGAGCAGTTGATCAAGTGATCAGATTGATTGTAAACAAGACACACTTGAAACAACTACAAAGCACAAAAGAATTCTCGTCGACAGGACATAGTGTCATTTTTCATCGTAAGAGGGATTTCTCTATGTAGGAGATAGGACTGTACAAGAAAAGCACTTCCTATAATCACGCTCTTTTTCAGCATTTCACTTTGTAACAATCTATTGTAGGAGAATCTATAAGGTACCATTTTGTTAGACTTAAGAAGAACGCAAAAACGCATTGTATATCGAAGTCAGCTTTGATTTGAAATAGCACAAACTTCAACATAAAACAGCATCAATCGATCAACGAAAATGGAGTGTCTTTGAAAGCAGATATGAGTGAGTAGAGGGCATGTTTTCGAAAAGGAGACTAATTGAAAGCTGCCGATGGAATTGTTGCGCCTATTAAAAGCTCTACGCTTTCCTTCATTATTTCCAACATTAATTACACTCAGCAATTTAAGTTTTAAAATATTTTGATTAATAACTGCTAGGCATAAACGTAAAACAGTAGTTCAGTTGAAATTTACCATTAAACTGACAACATCAACTGGGACAGTCTTGCTGTTCAGAAGAAAACTATGTTATCATGCGAATATATTGCTCACGGCGGTGCCCTAGACAAAAAGATCTGATTTGAATGTCGAAGAAATTTCGTGTGCATGACAGGTGTGTTAGTTCATTCCTGTGATTTTCGAATTGCCGCCATCGTTATGAGCAATTTGTTGACAACAAACCAGCGTTATATTTGAATGAATTTTGTGATTCTTCATATTGCTACCTCACGTGTAATTTGAATGAAAATTTATTGGCCTTTCTTTCCAATGAAGGGAATCTCGTTAAAGGGGTATGGTGTTGTTGAAAGAGAAGGGAGAATGACCAGAATCTTACAATCTTGCTGGAAAAGTCGAGCCTCGGTGAACTTTCATAGTATAATGGAACGCATTGCAATATCTCTACAAACATATTAATCCAAACAGCAGCACTTTAGAAATCAGACTTCAGAATTCTCATAGGCTTCAGATGCAACTGCTCTCTAAATTGAAATATTTTCATACAAATAACGTTGAAAAAAATCATTACTGCCTATCTTTTTCAAAAAGAAATTTATAAGCAGATAAAAAACATATACTTTTTAACTCTTTCTTTCCGATGTCAAGTATGCAAGAACTGATGAAAGAAATCAAATTACTTACAATTTTCTTTAACAATCGAATTATTGAACTATTGAATTATGAAATTTGGACAAGAAGAAGTATGAAAGTCAGAAGTTAGGAGGAATGGAATAATGCTATGATATAAAGAGAAAAATATAGCTAAAGCAAAATAAGCAATTTGTTTACTGTACGAAACATTTCTTTAAATGTTGTAATACAGTTTAAAGACTTCCGAAACAAAGTTCGTTCACCTTAAATTGTCATGCACCGACTTTGTAAGCGTCATCATAGAACACTAGTGCACTCTTAGGCCAGAAGATGCACTAGAGAGAACTGAAGGCTCTTTCGCAAGAGATACAAGTTATCAGCACATTAACAGATTTGTCAATTCGATATGTCTCAAGACCATATGTAAATATGCGTTCGGCTTCAATTTAAATCTCTCTAAAGTGTTCTGACAGTCTGTGAATCGGGACCTTGTTATGTATGGCTGTTAAAGCCTGGCTGCCAAAGCCTGATAACCAGGTGCTCATAACGTACTATTTGTGAAAAGAGAATGTATAGGGAATCGTGTTACTAGAACACTGATGCAATGCATTGCCAAATATGTAACGTTTCCTGATTGGGACAGATGATAGAGGGAGCTTTGTCATAGCCTTTCAATCAACATTGCTTGTTCTTCCCCAGTACGTTTTGCTCTTTCCTATAAAACATGATTTTGTGGTTTGATCACATAGCATTTGAAACAATTGAAGACGAGGTCACATCAATGCCCAAATAACCAGCATCCAATATTAACAAAAGGACTGAGCACTAGCCACGAGCCAGCAGATTTTCTTTAAAAAAAAGAACGCTTGTAATCTCGTTAAACCGTCGATCTGTGTTGTTCTTACGGGAGGCACCATTCACTTGTGGTCAAAGGAATGTGTGAGGGGAAGGGAGAAATGCTCTAGGTCATTCTCATCATTTTCGTAAGTAAAACGTCCCGTTGTAATGTATTTATCTCCAGGTGTTGAGCCCTGCGGCGTTCAGAATATTAGAAGCCTGAAGCATACCACATTAGGTACAAGTGATCCATTACTCCTTTCATTGTTGAATTCACTTCATAGCATTCTTGCAACTGATTTCTGAGTTGATGTGGTGTGACTTTTCATTGCAGAGTACAAGAGCACAACCAGCTGTCTTCAGCTCCGCCGATGCAACACGACTTTAGAAAGCTCTCCTACCATGAGCCTCAAAACGCGCACTGTTTTCTAAGCAATTGTAAAATGGCCACTGATTTGGCAAATAAAGAGCTGGACGAGAAGAGGTCTTCCCTAATTCAAAGCAGTCCAGTCGACTTATTCCCGACGACAAAGTTGAAAACTTTGAAATCAGCAAGGAAGAGACGCATCTACAGTGACGTCCATCTTGATCCGAAAAAGAGCGGACGACGTTTTCGGGCAAACGATAGAGAGAGGCGGAGAATGGAGTCGCTGAACGGTGCATTGAATGCGTTAAAAGGGTGTATTCCTTTACCAAAGACCAGCAAAAGAATGACTAAACTACGAGTATTGCGGTGCGCTTGTAATTACATCAGGTCATTGTCAGAGCTTCTTGAAGCTGCTACTGGTATGATGTCTTGTCCAATCGAGAGCACAAACCATGCAAGAGAAAGAATGGTTAATGGCCTCTCAGTGGGACAAAGGCTTGGTATCTTATCACAGCACACAAGCCGATTCTACTAGAACAGTTAAAATGAGAATGAAATATAACGAACAGATTGTCTCTTAGAAGTGAAGCCGAGGTTAGATGGTATCTTCTGCATCGATAGATTTTAAATCGGAGGCTATTTATGACGCCTTTGTACATAATTGAGTGATATTTCCCGAAGTTTCAAGACGATTCAATACGGACTCACTGAACTTTATACATACCAAGACATTACATTCTATTATTAACAAACAATGCTATTAAGGCATATGAATATTAAGCTTTCCTGAAGGAAACTAAATCAATATCAACGCTTATATTCCCTTGTACAGTAACAAATTACCCCACTTTTATTTATAAACATGGAAACTCTACGAAATTCGGCCTTGTTTCGTCGTGGCACTGTTAAAATTGCGTTTTTATCCTCCTTCCCTCATTCTGCCACAGCAGCCGAAGACGTTCGTATTGTTAATTGGTATATAGAGTCATTGCTTTACCAGGTAAACTTTTATTTATTTTAGACAGACAGTATACACGCATTGCATATGTTGTACTTCTAGCTTTGAGTTGGGATTACAGCTAGTGAATTAGGTTGTAAAACGAGTAAGTTATTTATTGTATATTAGCTATTTATTAAAAGTTATGAAATGTATTCTTTATGCACAGTTTCTCTGTGTAACAGCTCTCAGCTTTAAGTGAAGTTCCTTGTTGGAATTTCTGTCTGCAGATAACTTGTGAATTTATATCTTGGAATAGTAGTGCCCTTTATTTGATTGCCGACAGATATATCTGCTTCAAACTAAATTATTACCATATGAGTCGATAAACAGGGACACCTGCCCGCACCGAGGGCAGGGGGCAAGGTTCCTATTTAGGGCGCATCATAAACATCTTTGCACTAAAATAATTAAGGGGTTCCACCACTCGAAAACCTAAATTCACCATCCTTAAAGATTCAACAATGAAACTTGGCGCATAAGGGTATTTAACTATGCTAATTTCAAATTTGTTAGCAAAATCAGTCTATTTTTAGCCGTTTCCATGGTAACAGCTAAACAATGACAGAAAATTGATATGCTTTAGTACATGCAAATTTTTTCCATGAAATGGCCGTCAGTTGATGTAGATAGATAAAATGCATCAGGAGTGATTGGGGAATGGGATATAGCTTCTAGCTTTCAAATAAATGTAAATCATATGACTATATGAAATTTTACTTCCTGAATTGTGTTTTTTCGGTTCACACAGGGAGAATTAAAGGCCTCCTCTTCAAATCCAGCAACATTTATGACAAAATAGATGCCTATATGACTCTGTTCTTTACGTTGCTGACAAGTCCTGCGATGTTATTGAAGAAAAATTAAACGGGGATATACAACAACTAGCAAACTGGTTCTCTCAAAATAATCTTGTCCTGAATCTCAAAAAAGCCAAAACTGAATGCGTCCTTTATGGTACAAGCCAAAAAACATCTAGAAATAAATATATGGCTATAACGATCAATGAAACAAAAATCACCCAATCACATACTTAAAATATCTAGGTGTGTTGATGGACAAAAACTTAACTTATGCTGACCACCTTGAAAAAACTGCCAAAAAAGCCATATCTCGAGTAAAGCTACTTTCCCGAATAAGGTCAGTTATCAGTCCGCACACAGCTGAAAGCATATACAAAGTAACAATTTTACCAATTCTACTCTACTGTAGCAATGTATTCCTTCATATATCACCATCAAAACAAGCTCTTTTTGAGGACATTCAAAGTCGAGCAACAAGAGTCATCAATGGCAGTAAACACAATGTTCAGTTGGAAAATCTTAACAGCAAAAGAAACAAGGCGTGTGCTCTAGAAGTCTTCAAATGCTTAAATAACATATCACCACATGCGTACAAAAATTATTTTGTGAGAACCAACTACTGCAAGTCCACTCGTAGCAATACAAAAAGCATCTCTTTACCAAAAATCAGATCTGAAGCAGGGAGGAAGTCTTTGCATTCAAAGGGGCACAAATTTTCAACAAACTTCCAGGTGAAATGAAGACCGAAAAATCAATATTGAAATTCAAGACCTTATGCAAAAATTTTGACTTTAACTTCTAATATTGAGAAACTATTTCTCCACTTACTTGTAATTTGCTTTTTTTCCTTTTCTTTTTTAATTTTTTTTTTAAGTTTTACAGGTCCTTGGGTGATAACAGCATCTTACTGCTGAACAAGTTTTAAACCTGTATAAATATGATTGTATTATTATTATTATTATTATTATTATTATTATTATTATTATTATTATTATAATAATTATTATTATTAATAATTATTATTATTATTATTATTATTATCTTGAGCTCACCATTGGCTTTGAAACTAATATCAAAATCAATAGTGATCGTAAGGCCTCTAAATATTATCCTCTAAGACAAACTTTACTCTCAAAATATAATCAAGTCTCATTTATTAACCTTTCGCTAGGTGCCGTTGGTACTATTGGTGCGTCCTCTGAATCTTTTATTAACCTTCTCAAATCTTTAGGTTTTAATAACAATTCACAAAAACACATTCTGTCCCAACTTATCAACATCACTATTAGATGTACTTACTTTATATTCTGTTGCCGCAATAAATCATGGACAAAGCCCGACTTATTAGAAATATGAAATCATTATTATTATTATTTTTATTTTTATTTAATTTTGTTTTTTTTTTTTTTTTTTTGTTCTATACTCGTTAATATTGATGTTATCTACTTTATATATTTTTATGTAATCTATGCTTGTTTAGTATACCTGACAGCCAGTTGTACGTTGCCTAATTTAGTGAGACGTATGATTGTAGTATTTAGTTGATATATTTTATAAATTCGAAGTTTTAAAAAAAAAAAAAATTATTATCAAAGAGTAGAACCTCAATCAATTTGTAAATAGAATGAACGGTCTAGTGCGCAATAACTTGAGAGATAATAACAGCTCAGTAAACCAAAACCAAACAAAATCGAACTGCCTGTTGAGAAATATAAACCGAAATAAATTGAAGCGGACACTTGGGTATCTAAACTCTATATAACTTGACCTCTGAAATCCGTTTCATTGCAAATGAACAAAGTTTCCTGGTGAACAGGACAAATGGGACTACCAAAATGCTAAACGTGATTTTGAAATCAGGAAAAACTTTTGGAACTAAACGAATAGATTCCTTGAACATCCTTTTATAATCGTCCCCATTTTTGATGTGGACATCTGCAACATCTATTCCCGCAAAGTCCTAAGTAAAGTATATTTTTGATTCGTACCCTTATATATATATATATATAGGTGTCGCATCGTCATTCGTCATCTTTGTGCCGCGTCGTCTTTGTGTCGACGCGGTGCAACGACGACGCGCCAATGACGACGCGGCACAAAGACGACGCGCCAATGACGACGCAGCAAAAAGACGACGCACTAATGACGACGCGCCACAAAGACGACGCGCCAATGACGACGCGGCACAAAGACGACGCGGCAAAAAGACAACGCGCTAATGATGACACGGCAAAAAGACAACGCGCTAATGATGACACGCCACAAAGATGACGCGCCAATGACGACGCAGCAAAAGACGATGCACCAATGACGACGTGGCAAAAAGACGACGCGCTAATGACGATGCGGTATAAAGACGACGTGCCAATGATGACGCAGCAAAACGATGATGCACCAATGGCTATGCAGCAAAAAGATGATGTAATAATGATAATGCAGCACAAAGTAACATGGCAAAAAGATGACCTGCAATGACAATATGGCACAAAGATGATGCGCCAATGACGATACGGCAAAAAGACGATGCGCTAATGACGAAGCGGCACAAAGACAACGCGCCAATGATGATGCAGTAGAAAATTCATTTCATTTTTACATCTTTTAGGAGAGTTACCCTCCAGCATAGCTGGTTTTCAAGGGGCCCTCCTTTAAAAAGAAAAAATATCTATACAGCTAAAATACAATAATACAATATGGCATAAAAACAGAAAAAGTTTTACAAAACTTATACTTAAACTTAAAGAAAAATAAATGGTGCTATGCGAGCATGGCTTGTAGCTTCACTTCAGAAGTTGCAAAGGTATGAGCTGTTCTACGGTCATTAGGCTGTGAGTTCCAAATCGTAGCCCCCCTGTGTGCAAAGCTGTTTTGCCCAAATTTCGTTTTCATTCTTGGGGGCCTTAGATTTAAATTGGAATTTCGAAGCATTCTGGTCGTCACTGCAGATATTCTATTGAAAAGACTGGACAAGTAGGCAGGCGCTTGGCCATTTATTGCTTTATAAACCATGCCCGCAGACTCTTGACGAATCATTTCAGCTATACTAGGCAATCTTAATTGTCTCAGGATCGGTTTAGCAGGTACATCATACGGGCTATCCGTTATAATTCTTATGGCTCTGTTTTGTAACTTTTCTAGAGTACAGCGGGTAGTGACTCCACATGCTTCCCAAACAGAGCAGTAGAACCTAAAGTGACGTTCCACAAGCCCCTGATACAGTATCTTGAGCGTGTGCTTAGGGGGGAATTTTTTGAAATGTCTAATCATTGCTATAGCCCGAGTCACTTTCGATGCAACTGCTTTTATATGGTTTTTCCATTTAAGCTTATCGATGTGAACCCCTAGATATTTGACAGAAGGCTTTTGCTCAATTTGTTCCTCCGATATCACAAAATTTGCTCTTAAATTTTCTGCAGTAATTTTATCATTTAAAGTGTGTCTAGTGCCTATGAGCATTGATGTTGTTTTGGCTACATTTAAAGATAACTTATTACCGTGTAGCCATACCTTAAGATTTTCCGATTCAGCGTTCATGGTACTGGTTATGTCTTTGACATCCTTTGCAGAATGTGCAAGACTAGTATTGTCCGCATACATTGTAACCTTAGCGCAATTCAACGCGCATGGCAAGTCATTAATATAAAGAAGGAATAGGAGAGGGCCAAGGCATGATCCTTGAGGGACTCCACTGGTTATATTTTCAAAATTAGATGTTATTCCATTGATTCTACAGCACTGCCGCCTATTCCCTAAATAGGATGAGAACCATTTGTGTTCAGTAGTCTTAATTCCATAGTGGCTGAGTTTTTCGAGTAGGATATCGTGGTCAACCGTGTCAAACGCCTTTTTCAGGCCATATATACTACATATAGCGTGAGACTCTTGGTCATGATATTTTTGTTTTTCCATGGGTTTGATTCTTCCTGGGGCACAATATATATATATATATATATATATATATATATATATATATATATATATATATATATATATATATATATATATATATATATATATATATATATATATATATATATATATATATATATATATATATATATATATATGAGTTCATATGTAGAGCTGCTTGAAAAAGGCGAAAGCCGAAAGTAACCTAAAGGTGCTAAAAACCAGGAGAGTTAAAACAAGCCACTGTGGTCTAGTGGTTAAGACGCTTGCCCGGAAAGCAAGAGATCCGTGGTTCGTTTCCCGGTGGTGGCAAGGTTTAATTTTCTCCTGATTTTTCTGAGAATAATAATGTTTCTGTCTGCACTGAAAAAGGAGAAATCCTGGTTACTCGCAAGCTACTGAGTTCATATATATATATATATATAAACAAACTGATCGTAACGAGGTTAATTAGCAAGTATGTTATTTGAAATTCTTCATATCGAAAATTAAACATCATTTTTGAAATCTACGGTGCCCAATTTGCTAAATTGAAGAACTGTCAAAAGTTGAAAATTTTCGCACTTTAATGGCATAGTAGCGCCTTAAGTCCTTGGAAAAGGGCAGGAGGGACAGCTGCTCCACTGCTCCCCCCAAGCGTAGGCGTCCTACGTCCAAAATGTCGAACTAGCTATGCGCACCACAAAGAGTAAGAACGACCTGATATTATTCGGTGCTTTTTCGTCTTGAAGCAGTTTTTATTGGCAATGGAGCAGTCTGCGTTTGCTTTGTGACTGTGGTGGTACCACAGAATGTGATGGTACCAGTTCAATGGGTGGTACTAACCACTGGTACTAAACTGCTTGCTGCGTAGGAGCATGCATCCCAGGATTCTGTTTATTTTTTTAAACGGGAAGAGTTAATGCGAGGCTGATCACAAATGTCGAGAGAATGACAAATTATTTCACGAGGGAGTTAGACGTAAAAGATTGTACTTTAGAAATATATCAAGAGCTTGAGGGTGATGTTGGATGTGTTGTTTGGGACGCAGCCATAACCCTTGCTAAATATATTGACACTGAAGGAGCCCAGCTTAAACATGGCTTTCGCGGGAAAGCAGTCATAGAGCTTGGCGCAGGAACTGGCGTAGTTGGGCTCGTAGCCGCATTACATGGGTATTTATCATAACCTTCAATACAAATCAAGTCTCAAAGATTTATGTTTGTTACCTGATAATGTACATTTGTAAATTTTTGAGTAAGGAGGTGGCCTCAAAGCTCTTTAGGTATCAAAGCTGGTCTGAAGCTGGTCGCGAAAACTTAGGAATGGCCTTTGATTACTCAACTGACTTTCATTCTTCTTTATCCATATGAAGTTATGAATAGCAGTGACACCATTGTAGATATACGTTTGTTTCATTTTTATTTCATTCCCTTTTTACCGCCACTGTTGTTGAAGCTGGCTTGTTATTGTAAATTGTAGGGCAAAAGTTACTATAACGGATTTGCCACAGTTTCTACCACTAATGCAAAAGAATATCTTACATAATGTTAGCAAAGTAAACAATGGCAACATGGAGGCTTCTGTACTGAAATGGTGAGGTTCAGTCTATTTTGATAGTATGTGATGATTGTATATCAATCCCATGCAGCATATATATTAAATATTGACTTTAAATTTAACTATGCCTTCATATATTGTTGGTGCTACATAATTTGTGTATTGGTGCTACATTACAAGCTTCATGAAATAGGATGATGATATCTTTCATAGATTTAGACTTTTCATACTAGATGTCATTTTTAATTGTTTAGGAAATATTCCATCATATTATTGACTTTCTAATTTTGATTATTCCAGATGCTTCAATGGCTAATAGAAGGCACAGTTTCCGTTTTTTATGTAGTACTTATGTACAAATTTCTATTATGTTTTGCAAATTTTTATTGAAGGGGTGATGGTCTCAACAAATTTACAGAGAAATTTGATATCATCTTGATGGCAGATTTGATCTACTATGATGAGGTAATTTTTTAAAATGCACTCCAAATGTGTCAAAAAATTTTCTTTTTTTCATGTTCAAATAGAAGCTCAGAACAGAAGATAGTGAGAAAATCTCTTAGGGGTCATTCACAAAGGACGTCCGTTAAAAAGTTGAATTTTTAGACCCCCCTCCCCCCTATTGTCCGATATTGTCCGTTTCCAACGACCCCCCTCCCCCCTTGGACGTCCGTCTATTTCATGCCAAACACACTATATATATATATATATATATATATATAAGAATAATAATAAAAGTTATACCATACTGTCATACGCGACCGTCGGTTTCATGTTTCCAATCTTCAGGCGAATATGACAGTATGGTATAACTTTTATTATTATTCTTATAACGCTCCATTCAATTGTCGAGCACTTCAGTGTTGTAAAAGATGCAGTTGAGGTATCGGCTCTCGTTCTTATATATATATATATATATATATATATATATATATATATATATATATATATATATATATATATATATATATATATATATATATATATATATATATATATATATATATATATATATATATATATATATATATATATATATATATATATATATATATTTATATATATATACATATATATATATACATATATATATATACATATATATATATATATATTTATATGTAAAAATATAGATTTTTGTCATATGGTAATGTCCAGCTAAACAGAACATGCAAAGAACGGAACAAGTCGTGCGGTACTTCACTCGTCGTCTAGGACGTCACTCTCTGTGAATGACTGCTTCATAAATCATTGGCCATCGCTTAGCATGAATGTTGGCTATCCAGAAAGCAATAAATCGCCGATGCAATAACATATACTTGGATGATAGGATCAATCCAAAATAGGACCATAGTAAAAATGTCTTGTTGCAACATTCTGAACACCTGGACGTCCGCACTGCGCAAACACCCCCTCCCCCTATGTCCGAGTTTGTCCTATTTCACCAGACCCCCCTCCCTCCCTTGTGCTCGGACGTCCTTTGTGAATGGCCCCTTAAAAGATTCTAGTACATCTTCCTTTGATGGAAGTTAAAACAGTAATGGTAGCTATATAAAGATCATAGAAACTTCATCATCTAGCTTTACTAATTCTAGTCCTTCACTTGCAATAAGTATTACTATAAAGCATTAATAATTTGTTAAGGAGTGCCTATATTGGAAAGCACACTTATCTTGAGCTATGGGGCTCATTAGCATGAGTGCCCATTTTCTTTCCCAACCACCTTATCTTCCTTGCATTTCCACAAGGTACCCATCCTTGCATTCACTGCTGAACAGATCATGAATTATCACTCAATTTTGGTTCAGAATGTGTCTCTGTTCATAAGCATAATAGACAAGCACTCTAACCATTCTCTTGGTTCTCCATTTTTCCAAGAAGCATTAGGGCAGCTGGGAATTTGTGTATTTTCTATTACAGCTCTATTTATTGTGTAATGTCCACTTTTGTAGTCACTGACACCACTTGTCCAAACAATGGTTTCATTGTCATCAAAAAGTACCACAATTCTGATGTCATATGAAGAAAGATCAAATGGAAATAAACCAGAATTAGAAAGGAAATTCTTTGAGGTGTGTAATGGTTTTGATCAAAACTGTTTGTAGTACTCTTGTGGTGAGTAAAAGACATCTAAAATATAATGTCTCCTTGACAGAGTAAGTCGTTGAAAGAGAAGCACATAGGGTATGTAGCATTGGGTAAGGATAGAAATGGAGGAATAATCTAAAAACATGTTGGTTGAACTCAATAACATAATGCTTTTGAGACCTTGTACTTCACCTTAGATGGGTTGTGACAGTGACATAAGATCATCATCTGTTTAAAAGGAAGTCATTGACTCATGTATTACCTTTGTTCATTTGAGCATTGTTGCATCATACAGAATGTAAAAGCACACTTCAACTGAAAATTGCAGTTGGGATTCTAGCCCACCAGCAATACCCTTTCAAATTTAGAGAATCTTCTACTCTGTTCTCCAACAAATTTTCACCCTTATGTGCAGTGGCTTATAAAAGTTAGCAATCTTATGCAGGCCTTTCAATAGGGTGCACGCAATCACGCACAGGCACATGCCTAGCTCAGTTCACATGCTTGATTTGTCACTCGCACCAGCTTTATGAAAAATATACATTCAAGTACTAAGGAAAGCTCTCATAATTAACTGTTTAGTGTGGTCAAATGATCCCATGCGCATGATATATAATATATATAGCGCATGTCTAATTTACTCATTGAAAGGCCTGCTTACATTGATACCCTTATTAGGTAAATTTTGACTTATTTCCTTACATTCTTATTTCTTTTATCATTTAAAACAACAAAAATTGGAAGGCTTATTTTTCCTTCAAAGCTTGTAGCTGAGCACTTCAAAATGCGAAAAATTCCAAGAGAAGAACAAGATCCAGTTTACAACAGCAGTGACATTCACATCTATGAATTGAGGTCCAAAGATTTAACCTAGGATGCAGCATTGTGATTTCCAAATAAAGATGTGGTAAGGGATACCTTAAACATCTTCATATATATAAAAATATATACATATATAAATATATATATATATATATATATATATATATATATATATATATATATATTATATATATATATATATATATATATATATATATATATATATATATATATATATATATATATATATATATATATATATATATATATATATATATATATATATTATATTCATTTGATCATACAACCATATAAACCATGGCAGATTCCTGCAAATGGGTATACTTAATGCACCATCAGCCTTAAATGAAACTGTCTTGTATGCATCACATGGGGCAAAGCCAAAGAGCAGAGAAGTCTATGAAGAGGAGACCTATTTGGGACACATTCACAGGGAATGCACACAACATCATAAGAAGATCAAGTCAACAAGATAACCAAACTTGATTCTTGTGGTACTCAACAGGACTAAGACACTTACCTATAGCCAAGTCAACATTGGTCAGTCACATTCTAAAGCAAGTGGCATAAGTGACCCTCATAATAAATACTGTTAAAGAGTAGACAGAATAACATTCTGAGTTTTGGTCGTTTTATACAGATTATCACAACATAAATTAGAGACAAATATACATCTGAGGTTTTTTGTGTTTTTGATAAAATTCTTCAGCTCTTTTATATCCACAAAAATGGTAACATCTTTAGTTGAATTTAGTGAACAAAATGACCCATAAAGCTTTCTTTTTCTGCATGAAGACTACTCACTGTCTGGGAATGAGTTAACAAATGATTTTAAAAACATGCTTGATTCATCATCAGACCTAGTTATCAGTTCCTGTTCACCTTTACTTGTTGTAACTTCCATCATTTCATGATCACCCTGCATCGCACCCTGCATATGTGCACTGGTAACACTATCCAAAGCCACATCTTCACTTATACTCTGTTCCCTTTCCTTCTCATAAGCATTATTATCAAGCTTAGGCCGCTTTGCTAATTTTCCATTCATTTCCACATTTAAATCAACCTGCTTCTCTTTGTATTGACATGCAGACTGATGGCTGCTTTCCTCAACTGATTTTTCATTTCTCAGTACGTCAAATGATTTATCCTTTGAAGCAGCCAGCTTTTTGCTATCAGGAGTTTCTAATTGAATCAAATTGCTATTGTTGGGAAGTTCTTGGGTAGAGTGGAGCTCTTCATTATCAAAAACTCTCTCTTTCTCTGTTTCTGGTAGTGATACCCTACCACTGAATAAATTACTGACAACAGCTGAGCTCACAGGGCGATGTTTTTCACTACCATAGCTTGATGCTTTTGTGGATTCCTGACGGCTTATTGCATGCAGTTCATCAAACAAGCCAGTTGTTAATACAGGTGTGCTGGCACCTTTCTGGGATCTACTGCCATCAATAGCCACTTCCTCGCTGTATTCACGTAAGGCCGGAATAGAAGGATGAGCAATTTTATCAATAAGGCTTAAGTAAACACTGCTGTCTTTTGATATAATGGGTGATGGGTCACTAAAATAGTCCTGGAAAGTTCTTATCAAATTTGACAATGGAGTGGGATTGTCATAATGGTAAAGATTTGTCAGCCGAAAAGCACACAGAAGAAGCTTCTCCCTGCATTTGTAATTGCCATAAGGGGCTGGAAAGTTATAATCCGTTTGTTTTGATGGCCTCATAAGAAGTTCACATATTGAAATAACTGCAGTTTGAATTTTTAACATCAGAGCAGCCCTCATTACTGGGCCAGTAGTGCTAATCAATGTTGCTAGCAAAGTTAAAGCAGCAAATGCAATTTCACTACCCTCCTTGTAGTCAACCTTCTTAAGGGCCATTTCCCCTTGGAGTATCTCTGCTTGAAGCTTAGAACTATCTCTCTTTTTCTTCTGTTTTCCTTCCTTTTTTCTCTCCACAGAGATGTTTACTTGAAGACATGGCTGTATATCAATAAGAATCACCTCAACAATCTTTTGCAGCAACCCACAATTTAAGGGGCCGACCATGATATTCCAAGTGTCTAGTACCTGGTATCCTTGTCTCCTAACAGCTACATTGTCATGCCTTTTGTCTGAACCTTTCTCATGAACCCCCAACACTTGATACGCCAGTTGAAAAACTGTATTTTCAAATGGAAGCAGAAGTGACCCCATTTGGCCCAAAAGAACATTAATCAGGGATAGCACTGACTCCCACAGTTGAGGCAAAACAGCATTTAAACAAACAGTTTCTATTGAGCTATCTTGATGATTAATTTCTTTTTCAAATATCCTGCTGCACAGTCGCATAACTGCATAAATGTCAATGTGGACTACACTAGGGAATTTGAAACTGAACATCTCCTCAATCACCAACAGAAGACTTTCAATTCTCAAGCCTGTTACTGTTGAATGTTCAGGCTCAGCAAGGGATACCTCATTAAATCTGAATGTCCTTGTACTTCTGTTATCTTCTGCATCTATATCAACTTTACTACCAAACAAATCGTCAATAAGAAAATTTAGGGTCTCTATAGCCATCATGAATTGTCTGCTCCAAATCTCTGCAAATTTTGTGCCCTTCTCTCCTGATGAACCACACCTTGGCAGCAGTGCCATACACCCACAGGCATTATTTCTCAATGCTTCTTCACTGGCACTTAATAATGCAAGACAAATATTCTCAATTTGTGCCCTAAACTGTCCAGTTGGACCAGGGTAACAAATGATACACTCTTTGAATACTGCAATCCTGTTTATGAGACATCTGCTTTTTGTTCCAGTTGTTTGCACCAGATTATTCAAAAGTGGCTGAATATTGTTTATTGATATCTCCCTTGACAAGTCTTCAAATTCTAGGGAAATCTTTAACAATTTTGGAATGCAACTTAGTATTAGGTCCAAAAAACTCTCATTTGGTTTTGAGTTTACTAATTGCTGTATCGATCTCATCCAGAAGATCAAATTCTGCCAAATTGTCCCTGCATCAAAGTCTTCCAAACATACTGACATCAGACAAATTGCTATCCATTTCTCATCATTGGATGCAAACAATTTTTTCATTCTTTGAGCAAACTCTTCAGCATTCTCTTTAATCTGCAAAAAATTGAAGAATCTATATTGAGCATGCCTGACAATTAATTAGCAAAATCTATGCCTCTGGCTACCATGAAAACACTTTATGTATATAAAAGGGATAATGTGTTTCTGACAGGGATTTCCACCTGACATGTCTGCTTCACATACAACTTAAGAAGAGGAAAATCCCCCATTTATATATATATATATATATATATATATATATATATATATATATATATATATATATATATATATATATATATATATATATATATATATATATATATATATATATATATATATAAATTAAAACTACTATGTGCTCTCGACAAGCCTGTTTCGTGAACGGTATTGTTCACTCATCAGGAGAATCTCCTGATGAGTGAACAATACCGTTCACGAAACAGGCTTGTCGAGAGCACATAGTAGTTTTAACTTATATATATTCTGCTCTATTTTACGGTATCGAGCACTTTATTGGAAGGACTCGTTACTTCTCATTTATATATATATATACACACACACACACACACATATATATATATATATATATATATATATATATATATATATATATATATATATATATATATATATATGTATATATATATATTATATATATATATATATATATATATATATATATATATGTATGTATTTGTAGAACAAAACTTTGTGAGCTATTTCGTAATTTTACTGCAATGAATATCTGAATATCTTGTGTTTCACTGCTCAAACTGGAAGTTACATATCAGTGTGCAAAGCTGATGACGGCTGAATGGACGTGTGAATATTTACTTAAGTATATATATATAGACACCATACGGGGAATATTTACTTAAGCCTGAAATACACTGTCCAATTTATTGGATTCGATTAGATGGATCATCCAATTTATTGGATGAAAACGCCTGTTTATACTCATCCAATAAATTGGAACGATTTCTGTACAACTTCCTCATTTCATCATGGATTCTGAGGACGAGTGTTTCGCTGCAGCAATCATAGTTGCCATCACTAGCAAAAAGCGAAAAAGAAAGCGCCAGAAAAGGCAAAGATCGGTTTGGGGGCTAACCCAACATAATGAGCTCGGTGTAGGTAACACTCTTTTAGAGGAATTTCGGCTGGAGAATGACAAGGAATTCAAACAGTTTTTATGAATGTCACTCTAAAATTTCTAGGAGCCCCTAAGCCTCGTTGAATTAGAGATTCAAAAATAAGACACTTTACGTCGCGATGCAACTCCCGCGCAAATGAAGCTGGTAGCATCTATTCAATTTCTAGCTACTGCCAACAGTTATGCAGACCTGCAATATGCATTTCGCGTTCACTTCGCAACCGTGTGCACGAAAGATGAAGACGTGAAAATATTTGGGAAATGTCCTCTTAGCGCCAAGAAGAACAATAGGGATTAGGAGGAACAATGGAAAAAAGTTGGATGAAAGTTGAACACGTCCAACTTTTTTAATCGACGTTCCAATTTGTTGGAAGAGCCAAATATCATCCAATTTTTGCGTCTACACCATCCAATTTTTCGCAATCCAATAAATTGGATCCAATAAATTGGACAGTGTATTTCAGGCTTTAAGGGTAACCAAAACAAGAAATCATATATACCAAAACGTACTTTGTATCATGATAAATAAGGTTTTCTGTTAATTTTGAGGTAGTACAAGTTGTTCTAAGTAGCAATCCTCTGGAAACGTGCCGCCATACACAACAATCATATCTTTAACCTATGAACAGTAAGATAGTTCTAAACCATGGATACCTTTAGCGGTCTTTCTTCTTTTAGAACCCTTATCAGTTGAATCAAGTACTCTGGTTGAGTTTTGATGACATCCAAAGTGAG
Organism: Mastigias papua; assembly: GCA_964019165.1. Lineage (NCBI taxonomy): Eukaryota > Metazoa > Cnidaria > Scyphozoa > Rhizostomeae > Mastigiidae > Mastigias > Mastigias papua. The sequence continues at coordinate 673,791 of OZ025278.1, read as the reverse complement.
ATCTTTATATACTGCCCAAGATGTTGTATTTGAAGAGGTCGCCATATTCTTCGTATCCCATGTGGTGTCATCGAAGAGAGGCTACGCGGCATCGCAACAAGTGCGTTTCCTTGTTATTTACTCTTGAGTTCGAATAACCTCCCCTCCCCCCGATTGTTAATTTTTTAGTTTTTCCCAAACCCACTTCTAATTACTTTCGAGAATTCCATGAGTCCATGAGTCAAACTTAGTGTCTTCTCAAAGATCTTTTCTTATACATACAGACCACCTGAAGTCTAATCACGTTTAACATTATCTAGATTCGATTGAATAAACTTATACTGTGATATATAAAAACAAGTGTAAAATTTATCATCAAAATATCCATATGTCTATTTTCCAACCCCCCATTTATTTCCACTCGCCCCGCTTATTGGCCTTCAATGGTACTTCTCCAGTAAACCAGAAATTTGAACCGCCAAACTCTTCCGTGCAATCGTTTGTTTTTCATAGCCCTTTACCTCTTCACCTTTTGGAATCACTCGACCTCGTTGAGTAGCTACAAGCTACTTGCACATTGAATAAATTGATTCTGCAGATGCTTTTTGTTCGTACATCAAAATGTACCAAAGTTTCGCTTTTTGGTCTCCAAAAACCTTTTTGATGCAGAACTGTCAGCGTTAAAAAACAGGTATAAGAACAAAGTCACAAGCTAATGCGGTATAAACCTTTAAACTTACTGCCATTAGATATGGAGTGACAAAACTATAGCAGAGTGTTGATTCTACCATATTTCTTAAAAATTTCAAACAACTAGTTGTATAATATCCTCTTTCATCTATCGTTCAACCGAATTATGTCAAAATTAGGCAGAAATATCGTTTCAATGAAATATGAAAGCATTGCAAAGACGCTACACTCCGCAGCCGTCAAGGTGGCAAAGAGTGAACCCTGTGCGTTCGTGTGCGACGAGTTGACTGTGCACGCGTGTTAGAATAAGACGAGAAATAAACAGTAAATGACAAACATGACTCTTATGTAGAAAAAACAGAAATTTTGTTCAGAACAATTATTAGAAATTCAAGAGTTTGATTACATTGAGCCTAAAAGATTGAAGCAGTTATTTGATATTCTTTCACTTTTCTACCCAGCAATGTCAAGCACATCTGTTTTGAATGCACTTCCCGTCCACTTTGATTTGAACTGTTCAGGCAGTGGGTACTCGGTCTACGATGATAAAGACAATTATAAGTATCACTCAAATATAACTAATGAATAAACCAAATACAACATAATAGTATTAATGATAATATCGTCTATTGTACTTGATCATCTGATACTTAACCGTGATATTGCATGATAACACTTTTTCTTACATTACTACACGAACTTCTGCACAAAACCATCATTTTTTGGCGAAGAAATCCATGATTTAATTTTGGTGAGGAAATTCATAATTTCATTTTGGTTAAGAAAATTTATAATTTCATTTTGGCGAGGAAATTCAAAGTTTCGTTTTGGCGATGAAATTCATAATTTCGTTTCGGTGAGGAAATTCATTATTTCGTTTTAGTGAGGAAATTCACAATTTCGTTTTGGCAAGGAAATTCATAATTCAGTCCAAGTTACAGCAAACAGACTTTAGTGCGCCATTTTCTTGCAGAGGACTATTTACACAATAGAATAAAAGAGAATAAAATAGAACAAAATACAACATAGTGTCACAGTAAAACATAAATATTTCTCATTTCCTTGTTGCGATCTATTTCGAGTTTAAAATTCTTATACTACGAGTATGTTTAATGTTTTTGGCTCTATTTCACGTTGTTAATATTTAACTCTAATAAACGAAATTTTTACAAGTAACAAGTACACAAGAAACATGAGGCTGAAATCAGGTAAAAACTAAGAAACACAGGCTGAGTTTCAAAAGTAAACTTGAAAAATCTGTTTGAGTGAAAATTGTTTTATTAATTGGAAACAAACTACAAAGAACATCAATCTTTCAAATGCTTATGATTAGAAACTCTATATCTCATCTCACAGTTGCCTTGTTGTTATAGGAAATTTCAGGAAATTTAAGAAACACTTAGGAAATAATTAAGGCTGGATTTGACAAAATATTAAGAAACATCCAGGCTCAACGTAGAAAGTTTGTTTTTTATTTTAAAAGAACGTGTACTTCTGACGAAGAAAGCTTCAGAGATGCCTTCATGAATGTTGGTTTGTTGCCAATTGTTTGAAGAGGTGAAAAAACAACAGCTAATACACACTACAAAACTTACGAATTCCCCTGCATCATTTGGAACCAGCACGTTCATTTCAGAAGATTTGGCTGTTATGATATCTGCATTGAGTGTATTCTTGTTCAGGTAGATCTGGCATCCGTCTGTCTTGTCGATCGAAACAGTTGGGACAACTCCGTTAATCTATTTCCAATTGAAAGAAAACGTAAGACAGATGAACGTAGAGCAATTAAGAGTAGATCTGAGTTTGATATATTTATTTCAATCTATTGCAATTCTACTTTAAACTTCTGGCAACTTAATAGCTTTATGGACAAATTTTCATATTTTCACATTTCCTTGCAAACCAACTATTCGCTTCAACGTTCCAGTTTTTCCTTTATACGTTGTGACTTCTATACTTCGTAACTATGTTTGTGGGCCAAGCTCTAACCAAAAATATCTCTAGCTTAGTAAATATGTTATAATTAACAACGTACATGGAAACACACACGTAAACATGGATATGCACACAGGGGTGCAAGGACAGAGACAGATCGTGCATACTTACCTGCGCTTGAACACTTTTGCAGTTGACAAACTCACATGTCGAAACCAGATCTTCTACCACGATTGCAGACTTTGTACAACCATCCAACGTAACTGAGTTGATCTTCCCTTTAACCTGCAGCACGGTGTTATTGCATTTGAACATGTAAACTGTCTGGTTTCTGTTCGTATCGTCGATCACAAGGTCTTTCTTTCCTTCTTGGTATTCAACGATCCATTTCTTGTTCTGCAATGCGAACACGGGTGGTTTCTTTGCCGGCGTGCCAGGTTTAAATGGTTTTGGCGCTGTTATGGTGGCGGCCGTTGGTTTTGCCGGCACCACACTCGCAGCTCGCAAATTTGGATTCTTGTGTGTTTGCATGTCCTTGGTGACTTTCTTCAGGCCTAAAATGACATGAAGAATCAACCTACCGTTCTTTCTATCGCAATATCAACAAAATATGCCTCAATGTATTGCTCTACAAAAGAGATATCTCCGGCGCGGTGGTTCAAGTTTGCCGATAAGTGAACACAAAACAACGCCATACTCTTTAAACAGTACAAAAGCCCCCTAGTTTGCATAAAGATATTTGTGGTTTGCAAAGTGTCAGAGTTTGCATCTTGCTCATTTTAACATCACATCTGGGTCCGGGAGCCTCACATCGGGCTTTAGGACACTCAACTTTGCTAACAAACAATTGTTACTTGCATTCATTTCTAAGCCTAAACAGGATCGCCACAAATATATGATAGAAAAGGATTCACATATCTTCATAATTATTAATAAGAGGTCATCATGAAATCATAATTGTTCTCTGACAAGATTGACTCTAATCAATGATTCAAAAATAGGCTGAAAATTTGTTTCTTCAGATCTGCTAACACTCAGTGCCATTTGTATTCAGTGCCACAAAATTTGGGATGAATTTTACGTGAATAAGCCAGTTTCTTAAGTGAAACAGAATTTCCTACACTTAATGCTCATGAAAAACTTCGTACATAAGTTGGAAGATGCAAACCTTTTGTGATATCTGTTCCTTGGTTCAACTGTGCAAACAAAGCTGACCTGCTAGCATCTCCACTGCTCCCTCCTCCAGCAGCAGGGGCAGCACCTGGTGGGGGTGGTGGTGGTGGACCTCCTGCGGGTGGTGGAGGAGGTGGGGGTCCTCCTGCAGGTGGTGTGGGGGCTGCAGGGGCAGCTGGAGAGCTTCCTTGAAGTGCATCTGCCTTGGCAGGCTTACCCTGTAAAAAGGGACAGGAGAATTTCATAAACATAAGCCTACAGTTCTAATAACTGTGAAATATACCAAGTTACAGTAAACTGGGGACTCAAATGAAATAAAATTAACTGAAGATTGGCAAACAAGAATAAATGATGAGGAATAAGGAAACAGATGATTTGCATCAAGACTCTGAGCATTAAAAACTAAAATTTCTTGCTATGTTTTTCTACTTCATTTCTTCTTCCTTTCTTCCCATTCTTCACATGTTTCACAAATCAATTTTCTGCCAATTTCCCATTCCTGTGGAATCTCTCTTCTTCTCAGTTTAATGTTCTAGCTGAATTTGGAACCTTTTTGCTATTGTATATAAATCTGTGTATGCACTTGTATCGATCCAAATGGGTTGTAAAATGTCAGTTATGATGATGATGATGTCAATTATCAATTGGAGCACAAAACCTTAGCATTTATGTATGCTTATTTTTTCAGGGTCAGACAACTCTGTGTTTGTGTAAATGTTTGATGATCATAGAAAAAAATTACCCACCTCTTTGTTCCAAGACACTCCAATGCCATGGTACTCTTTGACATAATCATGAAGTTCATTTAATACCTTTAGGAATGATCTTGCCCACTCAACATGCTTAGGATTGCTACGGCAAACATATGGCATACACTACAACATTCGATTGTGAACAGTATATATATATATATACATTAGGAACAAAGGCTTTTTTGGATCACTCCATGAGAAGTGAAAGAAGAGGTATAAAACCTTACTTTTTGCACAGCCTTTGGTAATCCTTTAACTTGTCATCGAAAATTGCCATAACGATCCTAGCTTGTCACTACTTATGGTTCCTTGTTTTGTGTTGTTCAAACCTGTTGGTTAATTTCTTATGTCACACCCCAGCCCCACCCACTAGAAAGTCCTTCAAAACACCACTGTATGGAGCATATGAATGCCTAATCTAAGAGAATTACTCATAAATTCTCATTTTCTATTTATTATGATAAGCAGAGAGAAACTAGAAATGATGGGAAAAAGAAATATTGTTTCTGCTGCTATCACCTTTCCTTGTGGTCCTTGATGACACGGTTGATATAAAACTGAGCTGATTCTACCATGTCTTTAACATAGTTCCCAGGCTTTGGACTCTAAGACAAAGGAATTTAATAACCCATGAACGAAAATTTGCAGACAAAGTTTGTAGTGACACGTAAACATTGTATCTTAGGCCATTTCTTATCCACTTGCATTTTTTCCTTCTCATCCATTTATTCACATTCATCCACAAATCTCGCCAATCATTTATTCACACTTTCAAGTCTACATACACAAACATCTACTACGTCACATCATCTTGCCATCTCCTTTGTTTACTTCTATTCATCTCTACTTCACACCTAACCAGCCCTTCCGCTAACTTGCTTACGTAGTTGTAGTTCAGTTAATTTTAGATCACGTTATTTCTGTATATATCCATGTAATCTATGTTGTATAGTCAGTCAGAGTAGAGTCTGAGTACAGTCAACACATCATCTCCTCTCTCTGCCTCCGTGTTCTCAGCACGTTAAATCTGATAATCGCCATCAACGGATCAACGAAGGATGTCACTGAACGAGCATAGCAGTCTATAGGAAGCAACAAACTCACATTCCTATAAGTTCCTGTTTTATAAAATCAATACTTAGACAATCTTTGTGACTCAGTTCCTAATAGTCAAGATGTGAAATAACAACCATGTGGGTGTTGCTGAATGAGGGGAACCTAAAACATAAATATTTGATGCCTTAACTTTTAATACACGAGAGAGTAATGGAATATACTAAAGTCTTTACATGGCGAAGGAAGGCAAATAGCTCTAAATGGGAAATAATTTCAACAAATAATCACCAACTCACCACAGCAACCCATCCAAGGGCAGGTATCCCTTCACTCACTAATGAGAGGTGATTGAAAAGCTTTGACTTGCGATTCTTCTCTCTAAAGTCCTTGAAAAAGCAGTGTGGTGCAATTGAGTTATGACTTAATTAAACTTACAGCTAAAGAATCTCCATTTACTTGAGAACACTCTAGAACACTTCTCTAACCTTGCGAGAAATTGAAGGCACAGATAGAGTATGGTGTGTACCACTGCTTTACAGGTCAACATGTATAAAATTTGAATTCCTCTCCAAAATCTCTTCAAAATAGTGTATTAGCTCTTTTGGTACCATCAGGTAACTGCAAATGGCCTGGGCAGCAGGCTGGGCAATAATATACATAACTCTGGTGGTAAGTTAACATAGGTTGACAGCTGGCGGGCAAAGGATAGCCTGCCTAGAGTAGAATGACCAAGTACAATGAATATCTGTTATTTCTGTACTTATTAATTGTGAGAACACTCTTGTAGTTTTGAAACAATAGCAGTCCATAATGAAAAACTCCACAATAAAGTGCATCTCCACTTCAGGGGATAAAAAATATTTTAACATCAATTGTAAGATTACCTGAACACATCCAATTGCCTCAGATGTTGGCTTCAAAAGAGGAGCTTGGTCAGCCTTCGAAACAAAGATTCAGTGATGTAAATTTTCTTGAAGGAAGGAATGGTAGCATGCAACTACAATTGATTTTGCAAAGATTACACCAATTAGGGTTTATCAAATTGGCTTTTGTCCCATTATCAGATTGCCTTATCAATAAATCCTTTTGAGCAAGTATTACTTAAATTTCTTTGTGCTTAGATTGTTTCGTGCCACCTTTATTTGCCTTTTCTCTTTGTTGTTTACAAAGAACATTGACAGTAACTAAAATTCAAAATAGCTTGTATCACTTTTGTTCTATCAATTTTCAATGTGAATATGGTCTTGGTGATATGAGATATAGCCTTGTGGGGTGCATCATGCTGAATCCAGTGTTTTGCTACTCAAGAGTAAATACCTGTGCTGGCCTGTTATGTTTCCCAGCAACAACAAGAAACTGTCTCTGAGCCTTAAAGGCTTTGTCAACCAAGGCTGCCTGAAAAAAATATTTGTCCCATTACATTGAGTAATTAATTTAATTTCTTACATCTTAATTAGACTCATTAGTCATAAGCTACTTAAATAGTAAAATAATATCCCACGAATAATATTAGGCTTGAAAATAAATTGCAGAGACTTTAAGCACTTTATTTAAACTCTTCTTGAACAACCTCTATCTTCAAAACTCTTATAGTTAGTAACTATATTTAACTGATCTGAATTCATACATCTATACAAAAGAGACATGAACCTAAACAGAATTCACTGGTGTGTGTCAAAGCACACAAATATAAAAATATGCAATATGAAGACTGAGTAAGCTCTTATAAATAAATAAACAAAAAATTCTTGCAAACCTGGTTTTTAACATCATCTCCAACTTCAGCAGCAAGTGACAGAAAGTTTCCAACAGTTCCTTGGAGGTACTGCAATTTAAATAAATGCTTACTTATTACCACAGTACACTACAAGAAAAATACTACAAATGTACCTCAAAAATGGCAGTTAAAGTGAAAACTGTAGAGCAAAAAGGAAATAAGATAAAGATGTGACCCTTTGATACTAAACTGATTCTTGACTTTATCATACATAACTACACAAGTATGGTGTACTACTACTGGTTTCTCATTTAAAGAGGATATTGCACTCCAAGAATTTAGCAGCAGCCTGGTCTGAAGCACAGGATCTCTAAACACTCCTTAATATCATGACAAATATTATAATTTTTAGTGCCAAAAATAAATACAAAATACAGCGACATGCTATACCAACATTATGGTTCCAAAAAAATACAAAATAATTGTGAGCTGGCCATTTCCAACACCTTCGGCATGGTCTTGTATGACAAAATTTGCTTTATTTTCAGACAATGATTACACATCCGGTAAAATCTACCAATGTGATGATAACACTTGCATCTATTCTAGTCCACAAAAAATTTGACTCACCTTGTCAAACTCTTCGACAAACTCTGGAAGATCCTCTGAAAAATAAGAGCAACAATTGTAAACCAAACTATCTGAAAAACTCTCGGATAGGTCTATGTCACATCCTTCTTCCGTTTCGCTTTCATCTGCGAGTAAACTGTGTAGGTTTAATTTTGGCTGAACAGCTGACTACAGCAGGTTAATAATACATGCGTAAACAAATATTTCTATCGTAATCGAAAATTCCTTGAAATGCGCAAGTAGAACCCTAATTTCCAACATTTGAGGGCAATATAAGGCTACTTATAAGGCTTGGCGAGAGAGGAAGCGTTGCTAACACGATTTAAACTCGAAATAAATAAATACTGAATAGCCAATAGCCAGTTGCTAACCTACATCAGCACCATGTCCCCCAGATCCACCTCCTTTGATAGAAACCTTTTCAAGCCTATCAGCAACCTTTTCAAGGCGATTGACGAGACTCTCAAGTTGTGTCTGAGCTGCCATCTTGATTCAAGCCAGAAGGAGGAAGGCGGAACCAGTGGCAATTATCACGTGACTCGGAAACGCGTAACCATACCAAATACGGCAATGTCATTGGTCTACGTCGTAAACCCTTTAAGGTAGGTTACTGGTCGAAATTTGATGAAATTTTCAAGAAATGTTTTTTACTTCAGAAATACTCAATTGCCATCGTACAACACTATCTGGGGTTTCCATGAGCCTCAGAGCTTGCTTAGGCAATTATTTTTCATTTTGAAATGGAGCACCTCTCAATCAGCTGACAATATTTCAGGGTAAAATTGTTGAAATTACCCAACTTTATGGGTGCTTGCTTCTCCATGTTTCATTCTCGCCATAGGCAAACCATATATCAATGTAAAGCTCAATGTACGGCAAATCTGTTCAGAGCAACTAAATGTGTATTTCGACCACCTGTTGCTGGATATAAGGGGTTTTCCCAGAGAGGCTGAACAATTGAAATTCTCTCTAACCTTGTTTACTGACTTCTGATTGGCCGAGACATGTGAAAGCTTCAGTTGATTGGATGCTTTGTATTGCATGCTTCCATAATGGCAGACCTTCACCTCCCGATCTTAGTCATCTTCTGAACCGTTCTACATATTTGCGTGATATCTTCTGTTATTTCATCATAATTTGTGACATAAATAAGTTGGTATGGGAAAGGTGAAGCTGTCTACTCGGAAAGCGTTTGTAGGTAGGCGAAAAATGAAGTCAAGGCAACGAGGGAGAGCTGTTGTGATTGAGGAGTCAGTGGTCACAGCTACTACCTCTGTACCCAAACCACATTCTACAAGTGAAACCAAATTGAATGCGTTTGGCATTAATATGGAAGAAATGCTAAGGCAATCTGAAGCTCCTGTCAGTTATTTTGAGGACTGCTATCTCTTTGTCCAAAAGAGCGTGATCTTAGATTTTTTTAGTGTCCTATTGTGCCCAATGTGTAAGCAACCAGGGTTGACTTTCACCACATCATCAGGTAAGTGGGGGTTTGCCACAAAAGCTAGACTTGTCTGTGAAGTTTGTGATGAGTTGGTAAAAGAAGATTTCCTATGTGAGCGAGTTGGGGGATCAAAATCGCAAGCTGATCCATTTGATATCAACCTTAGAGCTACCTTGGCTTTCCGTGGAATTGGCTGTGGCCATAGTGCTATGAAGGAATGGGCAAGTACAATGAACCTGCCACATCTAGTTAGCTATGATTCTTACAGAACTGCTCATCAGAAGATTGCAGATGCCAGCAAGCAAACTTTTCAGGAAATTGTGAGTAAGTCAAGGGAATCAATAGTAACTGCATACAAGGAAATTGATGAGCACCCTGATGAATATGGGATATTGAATATTGCTGTCTCCTTTGATGGATCTTGGCAGAAAAGGGGTTTCACATCTCACAATGGCATTGGTGCAGTAATTGATCTGCTGACAGGGCTTCCTATTGACTTTGAAGTTCTCTCCAACTTCTGTATCAAATGTAAGGCTGTAGAGGGAGAACAGGAGGATTTGGAATGGAAGACAAGACATGAACCAAATTGCCCCAAGAACTTTGAAGGAACAGCAGGTGCTATGGAGGTTGCTTGTGCAGAGAAACTGTGGAGTAGGTCTATAGAGAAGCACAATTTCAGATATACAACAATTCTGTCAGATGGAGATAGCAAGGCATTTGATGCTGTAACATCATTAAACCCATATGGAACAGACATTCAAATACAGAAAGAGGATTGTGTGAACCATGTCTCAAAGAGAATGGGCACAGCACTGAGGAATTTGGTAGCTATGTCAAAAGCTCAAAAAGTTCAGTTGTCAGGAAAAGGAAAGCTCACCCAAATGAAAATTGCAAAGATTCAGAACTACTATGGGAAGGCAATAAAAGATAATTCATCTGACATTCAACTCATGAAGAAACGTATAATGGCAATCCTTTTGCATCTTTCATCTACAAATAAGATGCCAAAACATATGCATTGCCCACCAGGTAACCATTCATGGTGTTTCTGGCAAAGAGCCATTGCCAATTCCACTGTTCCAGATTCTCATGAAGATCATGAAACATTGCCACCAGATATAGGGAAAAAACTTGTACCTATCTTTCTTCGCTTGTCAGATGAGGCCCTATTAAAGCGTTGTGCAAGACAAAAAACACAAAATTCCAATGAGTCATTCCATAATGCAGTGTGGAAGTTGTGCCCAAAAACAATATATGTAGGTAGGAAGACTGTGGATACTGCAGTAGCACTAGCAGCCTGCCAATTTAGCATGGGGGCTACATTCAAAACATTGTTATGCAAAACAATGGGGCTTGTTCCTGGTGAAAACCTGAAGAGGAAAGCTGCAGCTAGGACTGCACTGAGATTAGAGAAGGCAGAAAGAGCAAGTTCTGTTCTAGCAAAAAGAAGAAGAAAGGAACTGAAGTTTAAAACCAAATTGAAAGCTAACAAGCAGAAATCACTAGAAGGGGACACATATGCTGCAGGCGCATTTGACTTCTAAGTTATGAAAAATAGTCAAAAATTAAAACATAACCAAAACAATTATTGAGTTTGCATGCTATTTACATCTTAGTAGGGTATGGAGCTCAAAAATGTAGTTTCAGAAGATGACATAGTCACCCATCAAGTCTTAAACTTGCTTCTGAACTTTAAGGCCATTTTTCTCAAAACATAGATTTTCCCCCATGTGCAGTGTTTAGTTTCTGCAAGATTTTTAGAGAAAGATCAGAAATCTGCATGTCTATACATAATCTTGTTCCTCCATATCTGCAGAACAAGATATAAGCATTAAAATTTTCATAGGAGGTGTCTGAAAAAAGTTAGCTTCATATGAGTCAACATGGAAAATGGCAAAAATTAAACATTTGAGGAAAAATTGCAATATTTTTCTATAAAAATCCTTTAAAGCAAAATTAAAGGCTTTATCCTGTATCCCAGATCTTGGGCATCAGTTTGATATATTGGAAGATTATATAAGTAGAGAAACAAAAATTTCTTGCAGAAACTTCTAAGGCCACTAATTGGCAACTAATTAGTGGTTACCATGACAACCAATTAAAATAAATGGAGCTTGATGACAGATTTGAAATCAGCATAAAAAGTAGTATCAGTTTGCCAACTTTCAGTAAAATCTATCAAAAACTGTGGATTTTGAAATTTCGACCAGTATCCTACCTTAATTGCCCCCCCCCTCCCTCTGAATAAGCAACCGTGCTAGAACTTAGAACATTCAGTAAACTCCTCTCGACTATGTCCCTATCACAGATGATGAACACTGAATGTTGAGAAACGGTTTATGACGTGATGTGTATTAGATAACCCTATGAGCCCTTTTCCTTCAAATGCGTCCTCCCCTCAAATATGCCCCCAGTCAAAAAGAATAAGAAGTAAATAATTCACATGGAGTTAATTTCAGGATTCATGGCAGATTTATGCCATAGGAATCAGATTCAATAGCACTATGGTATATGCTGTAGAATCTTGCCCCCAATGTAAGTGCAACCCTGAATTAATCTTCACACTTGCCATCACGTTTAACATATGTCATTGTGCTGGCACCCGGCACCAAAATTGTGGAGACAAGACAGTACTTTTGCAAAGCACTGATTCACTGCAAAAATGGACAAGCTGTGGACAGACAGTTGCACATACCGTCCATTGAGATGTACAGTCAAATTCGCATAAGTCGGAGTCGCATAAGTCGGATTTTTTACAAGTCGGATAAATTTGCGCGGTCCCGGTCAGCTTGTTGCAAATCCTATACTTTTTCTATGCGTAAGTCGGATTTTACAAGTCGGATATTTGCGTAAGTCGGAGCATCTGTATCTTATATCGCATCGTGTAAGTCGGATTTTGATTTTGATGTCAATAGAGCTGAGAGAAATATGCAGAATGACACATGTTATGTCTCCCATTTCCAATATCAACTGGAGTAGAGGGGTAGAAGATGGAGAAGCGGAAATTAAGAACAAGAACGTACGAAGAAAAGTTTGAGAATTTGAAATACTTTGAAGAACACCCTGGCGTAAAGAAGAAAGATGTCGCAGAGAAATTCACAATTTCACCCAAACACATATTCTAATACGATTAAAGCAAAAGAAAAAATCTTGCAAGCTTTGGTATCTGGTAGCTCTGCCAACCTGGATAGAAACACTGCTAATTAGGGAAATGACAAAACGTTAGAACCATGCAACAATAAATGGCTATTTCAAATAAATATTATTACGTTATAATAAATATTATTATTGTTGTTTTTGAAGTGGAAGCTGTCATTAAAATCTTTAGCTTTTGCTCTTTATATCCTCTGCTACATCGGAAAATACTTGGCTACGTGTAAGTCAGAAAATTTCCGACTTACGTGTAAGTCGGACTTCGCATAAGTCGGACTATTTTGCCTGGTCCGAAGCAATCCGACTTACGCGAATTTGACTGTACTTGGCTGTTACCTATAGAAATTAAGACAATGTTGATCTTTTTGGTCATGCACTTGCTATTCTCTAAGAATCTTAAACCCCCTGAGAAACATTTAAGGTACACTAAAAAACCTTTAAATTCCTTAAGTATGCCACAACAAGCAGGTTAAATCCTAGGCCACAACAAGGACAGGACATTGTGAGCAAAACAAAAACAAGTAAAAATTACGTATCACAACCAACATAGCTTAAATAGCAAATTTAAACATAATTGCCTTGATTCTTTCACTTTTTACACTTTTGATTTAAGTTTCTTCAAAAGTGCATCTCTTAATGCAATCTGTTTTTCCCTAAAAGATCTTTTCTTTTTAACTTTTGCTTGCCTGCTCTTTGCAATCATCATAAATGGCTTCTTTTTTGATTTCTCCTTATTCGTTGTACTTGCAAACTCATTTTGTCTCTTCTTCTTAGGCCCACTGAATTTCTCCCTTCCTTCTCTTCCAGCCAAAACTGTTGACAACCTTGCCTCTTTATCATGTCTTTTCCTTTTGTAAATCATTTCAATATTCTCAAGCTTTACTATATCATCCTTATCTTGCAGCATATCAACTGGCGCTGACCTTTTTCGCTTTTTTGATTTCTTTCCTTCAACCTCAGTAACAACCTGCTTTCTTTGAATCCTCCTAAAGTCTTCATCAGTCAGTATCCTTGTCTGACTAACTAATTCTGCTTTTTCAATGTCCTTTTCCTTCATCTCATCACCTCCATCTTCAACACCTGCTTCTTCATCTGAACTATGATACACATCCACCCATTCACTACTATCATCATCATCATCCTCTGCATCTTCATCTGTTACCCACTCATCATCATCCAACTCCTTTGCATCCTCCTCTGTATCTAGCTCTAAGTGTTCTGCTCCAGGCACAAATGACTTAGCATCAATAGTTCCATATTCCTTAACTAACCCATCATCATCATTGCTTGGTACTCCCCTGTCTTTCTTACGCAACAAATCCGGATTAAGTGTTCTGTATAACTGTATCAATGATCTGGATGCCATCATAACTCCCTTATTCTTTGATGACTTATAATCGACCAAGTCTTGCAACAGCTCTGAAGTCATCGCTAATGGGCACCTAACACATATCTCCCTCACAGCATTCAATCCAACCGCCATCACCTCATTTGAATTTTTCTCACTAATAAAATTATTGGCTATCACTCTTATTAATGTTTCAATGATGTCAGGAGGAACAAGCTGGTGAGATGCCTGTGCTGCAAATGTCAATAGCTTTGTAACTTCCCGCTGGTGTGGCTGAAGGAACTTCTGAAGAAATGGATAATAATTTAAAAGGATCAGTTCATGGATGCCAACTAGCCTTGCAATTAAATTCATAATCATTAGCTTGATTTCAAATTTCTCCCTTGAACTTTCCACCAATTTAAATAATCGTTCTGCAAAACCTTGAGGATCATTGATGAGATGTATAGCTGAAAAATTAAAACTTGTAGGCTTCATTTTCTTCTTTTTCTTTTTTAGGAGGGTCATTGCCCTTTCTAGCTTCCTTTTCTTTTTCCCTGTTTTTTTAGTGACATTCCCAGCAAACATCATTCTGCTTACAGCGGCTTCATCATCACTGTCAGAATCGTCCTCTTTGTCGTCTGCTATTGGGGCATCAGTTCCAAGAAAGAACTTCAACGCTGAACTCATAACTTTAGCTATCTTCGAAAAACACCCTGTGGCTATAACATTGACAGTTTTGGCATCGTTCCAGATGTTCCTGCGGTACAATTCAATCATAGCATCTAATGACATTCTGGCTGCTGTGGCATTGCTCTCTTTCAACATGCTGAACATAAAATTCTGTAAAGAGGTATTTACTTGATTGTTTCTGTGCTTGCTGTTAATATTTTTAATATCAGAAACAATATGTGAGAACAGCAGACTCCGTAATAGCTTGTCTTTACACTTGAATAATTTAAAGAACAATTTAAGTAGAGCAAGAGGGGATATCAATCCTTTGTTCCTAACCAACATCAACGCTCGGCACAGACTACTTCTAAGTTCAGGGTCCATATCCAGGCCATGCTCACTTAAAAGGTCCATAAGCTCCTGTGGAAAGTGCGACGTTTCTTCGGAGTAATTGTGTGAAACATGGGCTATGAACATCGTCAGTGTCTCCAACGTGCTAGAGCTCTGCTTCGGATTCAGCTTAAAAATCTCCAAATTTGATTGATAATGACGCCATTGTTGAAGAAACTCCTCTTTGTATAGAGGAGGATCTCTCTTAATCAGATTCTGCAACTGAGGGATGTTATTCGGCAGTCGATTTCTGTTCTTTTCCGCCATCCTTAAACACTTTCCGTTCTTTCACATGGCCCTTGACTTAGGCCACATCACATTGCAGCATTTTGCTTTCTCGTATTGGTTGCGAGGCTCAATTTGGCGCGCGAAGTTGCACATGGCTAACAGCAACTGAGGGACGATAGAAACCAGTTTGCAGACATTTGGCTTGTGGATGAAATCAAACAATGGCGACTCTGTTCTCTTATTTCACAAAGTCTCCTAAAGTTGCATCCACGGCTGGAAAGAACACGACCATATCTCCTAAGGAACAGGCAAAAGAAGTTAATGGACAAGGGGGCTTAAGTACCCCTACTTCGCGAGTCAAGTCTTCACCCTCATTTATCGTGCAAGGGCATGATGTGGGTGAGATCGTTTGGGCAAAGATGGATGGTCATCCATGGTGGCCTAGCATGATCTGCAAGCATCCAGGCTCTGGGAGGCACGAGAAGAAATCAGGGAAATTTATGGATGTGCATGTTCAGTTTTTTGGGCAACCCCCTACAAGAGGGTGGGTCAGGAAGAGGTATGAAACTTGGTAAAATATGAAAAATAGTCATCACAGGATAGATTTAGGGTATTTGATGGTTTGAAATATGAAAGAAAGATTTATAACATGCGACCTACACTTGAGAATGCTGAAAAGTTATGTATGACTGCATTTCTGCAACCCATGCTTGGAAGTGATATACATGGCTGTGAAATCAATATGGTTCTAGTAGATAGAGGATATGGGTGTGGCTCAGATATGACCACACCCATTCCTGGATGAGCAAGCATGGCACTGTATAGTGGCTGGGTGCTTTGTTCCACTCCCACACTTTTTGTCAGCCAGTAATTTTTAGGCGAAAATATTGAATATTTTGATAAAATCATTTGAGTACTCAATTTTACATTTACCCTTGCATAATTCTACCTCATTTAGGTTAGTTTTGAATAGAATAGAATAGAATAGAATAGAATAGAATAGAATAGAATAGAATAGAATAGAATAGAATAGAAAAGAATAGAATAGAATAGAATAGAATAGAAAAAAGAGTGCATTTAAGATAGGCATTTAAAATGATCATTACCTTATTATGTCAATCCTAGCCACACATATTACTTCACCCTTAGAGCTTTATTTCTCTATAAAAAACCCTTCCTTATATGAAAAGTTTGCCTAATGTCAGGCAGCTACTGTGTTATGTTGTGTTATTTTGTTATTATAATTTGCAGCTTTCAGCTGAAAAAGATTATCTTCCTTGTAGAGACACACGGGGAATCAATGATTATAAAGCGGATGAAAATGATGAGATAGAGAAAGCATATGAACAAGCTATGGATGCAATAAAACTGAAACCAAATGAAAGGATTGATAAATATTATGCATGTGTTTTGTCTGATGAAGAAATGGAAGATGAGGATGGTAAAATGGAGGATGATGATGAGATTGTAGAAATTGTAAATGCATCTGATAGGAAAGAAAATGGTAATGATGAAACAATTGATAATGGTGATGAAGATGATGATGATGATGCAGATATGCACTCAACAAAAAGGGTACTGGCTAGAAGAATTTCTGATATTCTGAAATTTCAGATGACTAATTACTGATTAGCATTTATTTTAGACTGTAAAATTAATTTTTCATGGATGGACCTCCCCTTGGTTTTGGTTTTGAACTGTATCAAGAATGATGTAACAGAATGGAATTTTTGTTGGGACATTTTGCTATTACTGGAAGGGGAGGTCCCTTTATTGTTCTGCATGCTATTTGTTTATTTGGAGATAGACATTGATAATTTTGGTCAATGATTAGGTTTCAGGCATGCAAATGGGGATTTTCAATGGCAGGTGTCTTCTCACCTGAAAAGTGCATATTAAATACTTTCTAAAGAGATTGTGTCTTGAAATCATGTTTTTCAAATTTAGAAGCAAAAGAAAACATATCAGATGTTTCAGGATTTCGATGTCTAACAAAGATTAAAAGCAGATCTGCTTAACGAAAATACAATGAACAGTTTTAAAATTCTCCAATAGAAAGGGGGCACTTTACTTTCTTGAGGAAAAGTGTAGGGATCTAGATACCCAGTACCCACCACATAGTTGTGCATCTGAGTTTGATTTGCTAATTTAATTGAGCTGATTTCATTTAATCCCTTAGGCCAATAGAAAGAGAACAAGAATATCCTCTCAAAAATTGCAGAGAAAGAAGCTGAAAAGAGTTATTGAATCCGATTCTGATTCAGGTAATATATGACCAATATAAATATATATAAATATAAATATATATAATATATATATATATATATATATATATATATATATATATATATATATATATATATATATATATATATATATATATATCTATATATATATATATGCTCAAAATCTCTAAAGTTTAAAACAAAATTCCAAGAATAGTAAACCTCACCAAAAATTGGGTATTTTTTATAAAAATATAGGTCTTTATGTTTAATTGTAGTATGTGGTATTTGTGACTTATTCCATGAAGATTTGTTAAGATCATCTCAAGTTAACCTGCTGAGAGAAGTCAATTCTATAATTCTCATTTCATTTCAAATGTATGCCAATCTGTGTTTCAATACTTGAACACATTTTTGTGAAACTGAACTGCTGATGTGTGTTACTTGCAGAAGATGATTACAAACCAAATGGAGAAGAGGAGAGTTCTGATGAAAGTGTAAGCAGTGGGGTAAATGAAGATGACTTGGATGATGAAGAGGAAGTTGATGAGAATGAAGATGAAGAGATTGAGGTTGTCTTGTTGTTCAGTGCTTTAAAGTTGATTCAGAATAGCTCATTTTAAGTTTCTAAAACACCATTTGTAATTTGCCCCTCTTGCCCATTTCTTCTTGGTTTTGATACAGCTTTTTGCTTCACTAGATGATTTAATGATCACCATTTGTTTATTCTCAGCTAATTGTTATGAACATGATACATATCAGTATTAATCAATATTATGATCATCATAACCAGATTAAACATAATCAAATCATCATTATTATACTTATATTTATCATACATTGATTTTCTCTTTTACTTTCATATGATAGGAAACAAGTGCAAAGAAAAAGTCAAAACCCCAGAAAGGTGTTCATACGCCCATAAGAAGTGGAAATGGAACTAAGAAATCCAGCCCTTTCACAACACCTGTTAACAAAACCAGCCACTCAATGCTGACTGAGAAGGTTTCTAACTCAATAAACAGGGCCCAGATGACACTGAAGAAATTCTCAGCAGAAGTGAGTAGCTCTGTAATTTCCTGCATAGTCAAACCCAAGGACTAAATATTGTTTTTCTAAGATGCTACACACACTTCTTCACAATGCAGCCCCTCCCCAATGAAAGTAAAAAATGGATATAAATGATCTTTCTTATAAACATGCTGCTTTTTGCGTTGGCTTTAGTCTTTTTGCATTAGTGTGTTGATATCTAAAAGACTCCTTACATAATAGTAATCAGATAACGGCCGTGGGATATGAGAAATAATTTTATGAGAATATGCGAGGTATTCATGATGCAAATAACATTAATTGATTGAATTGCAATTTTGAATTATAGATATACATCTCGCTAATTAGCAAGCAATGTGTAATATATAATATAAATGAGTTAAAACTACGTAAAATAAATTGTGAATTGGTAATGAAAAGAAGGTAAAAAGTACATATATTTCAAAAAAGCAGAAAAAACAAAACTAAATGCAGTACAACTCGTATGTTTAATAAACCTTGTTTCTACAACAGCGCAATAAGTGCAGATAGCATTAGTATATGAAAATTATATGACGTTTTCGTTTTCTCATCAGAATTGTTGTTAAACTTTTTTCAGCCGTCGAGCCCTACAGCAGATCTTGATCTTGGAGAAGAGCGAACATTTGACCATGAGAAGCTGAAGTTCCTGAAGGATGGTCATCGTAAAGATAAGTATGGACGACTTCACACCGACCCTGATTATGATGAAAGGACGTTATTGGTAAGGCGTTGTTCCAGTTGTGCAGAAGTTTAGGAACGTATATTGAGAGTGTGTTTCCAGTAAGTTGAACTGTTGTTTATCCACGAGCGGACTAGCGGCTTCTCCCCAACGATCTTGCTTTATGAAAGGACCCCGTATTTGGTATGGAGATATTCCCCATGATGAAATCCCTACCATGGCATTGTCATTAGGAGGCTCAAAATACTGAACAATCTAAACAGATTTGAATGTGTTTCGGCGTTTTGTAGTGATTAATGTTGAGTAGGAGAATTTGATATTCAACCCTGAGAAGGTCTCATAGACCTTTCTAAACTGAATAAAAACACTGGGTTAGGGCGTATACAAAATAAGAGAGAGAATTGAAAAATTTAAAGGAAAGATATTGGTAGGATTTTGAAAAGGCCTGCAGTGGAAATTTTATTTCAATGGTGGAAAAACTACATTGTTCCATAAGAAAACGTTTCAAACAGGATAGAAATTCTGTAAGCTATAGGCATATTATAAGGGGATGTTTCTGCTAACCTAGTACACAGAGGAATATTGTTGATTTCCGTTCCTATATTGCATTTTTTCAGTCTGGTATTTTGTTGGCCTCGTTATCTGCCAGCCTCGTATTTATCATGCCACTCTAAACTTCAGAGGCAGCTATAAACAAATTCAATATACGATTCTTATCTTTCATAGGTTCCAGAATCATTCATAAAGTCAAAAGAAGTCACTCCTGTACGGCTTGTTGTATTATTACATAATCTATGTCTTGAGGTCTTGAGAGCACGCAGTCATTTCCCGGGGTTAATAACGAAATTGCAAACTGAGGGAATGATTCCCCATGTATAGCATGGTTTCTCAAGGCTTGAGAATAATCATGCAGCATGGAATTTTTAATCAAGTTTCTCACTGTCTGCAGTAATTGATCTAAGTATAAAGTTGTCGTGAGAAATCTTATGTCTTTGACATGAATTACAGAACAGAATCATACAATAACTTTTGCAAATGAAAAGCTGTTTAGAGTGTATTTGCTTATTGTTGTCTCCATCGACATCGTTGGCTTTTTCTAGAACTGAAATAGCCTTCGACAAGCAGAATTTATCAACCTCTTGCTTAATAAGTTAGCTGTTTGGTGAAGTGTTTTTCCACTTAAGTATCAAAGGATGTCGGATTTTTGATTTATCACGTGGGTCTTGGAACCCTGTATTCCAATCTTCTTAAACTTTTGAAACCAGATGTTAGTCCATTTTCAGCTGTCATTTTATCGAAATGCTAATTACATTTTGAGAGTCTCATTTTCAGGCGCTTCGTCAGTGGTGGGAATTGAAACGAGACTTCTACGACACAATACTCTTTTTCAAGGTACCCTAAAGGATTATGTGACAATAGTGTATTAAGTTATGTCCAGACATCTTTACATTACATCAAATCTTCTGATGAGTTCCAACAGACAGATTCCTATCGATTCTTTTTATCTTTTATTTCTCTCAGATCACTCATTGCTTTTCATGGATTTGATTAAATCCATAATTTTGAGAACTGCCCTAAGACGTTTTACAGGATATCTTGATAGCACTAGACTGTAAATGTTTCTGAGGAGGAGCTTTTTCATTACTTTTCTTGTAAAGAGATTGGTTCAGAAATCAGTCTTGTGATCATTAAATCAGTTTAGAAATCACATGGGTTATTTGGACAGAATTGATTAACACGTGATATATCACACGAATCGGCGAACAGATTTGCAGAACTACAACTGAAGTTTCGTCAAGAGATTGATTAATCACTGCTTGAATCATCAAATTGCTCCTTCAGTTATTACTCATGTCGATCAATAATCATGCAAATCAGTGATTGGTTCGCGAGAGATGATACTTGATATCTGCAATTTTTCAGTTGGGAAAATTTTACGAGTTATATCACATGGATGCTGTGGTTGGTGTGAAGGAGCTTGGCCTCTTATTCATGAGGGTATTGATCTCTTCTTCACATTTTTCCTCCTGTTTTTACCTATTCCTGTCATGCCTACCAATTTTTTTCATTATTTCCGAACTTTTTATGTTCCTCGTTAGTACATCTCACCAAATCTCGTAAGATTTATAGGCAATGAAGTTAATAGTATAGATAAGTGTCTGCAAGACCAGTCCATTTCCTTTTGAGAGTACCTATTTGAGAAGATACTTCTTCTGGGCTGTTCGACAGTCGACATCCTTAAATATGGTGTCAATGCCCCTTTTCCACTGACTGTATAAGGTTTCATCTTCCCAGTGTTGCCACCGGGTACCCATTTGCAGTTTAGTGGCGTTGAGCTTGCATCCAGATATTGTTTGCGGTATGCTTTGAAAATTCGATCCTCTTCATCAAGGCAGATGAATGGCCTAATCTTCAGTTGCTCGCCCATCTCATTTACTTGATTAAATAATCAGCAATCGGAAATAGCACTTTATAGCGCTCTTTGATGCATTGACTCGTTTGTACTCTTAAGGCATCATTTATAGCAACAAATTAAATTTTCTTTTAGCTAGAGAATAATGAATGGGAAGCAATTCATCCCATTTGAATTCTTTTATGCGTTACATCTTTATTTAGCAAAACTACATCTGAAATGCGCGTGATTTTTCCAGGGGAAGTCAGCTCACTGTGGTTTTCCAGAAATTGCTTTTTCACGATACTCTGATATTCTCATTCAACGTGGATTCAAGTATGCTTCATTTCAGTCAATTTTTCTCATGCTTGCAGTTCTTTTTTTTTTGAAAACTATGACCTACCTGAGTGCTGTAGAAATAGCCATTTACATTTTTGGTGCAAGCATTTTGGACTTTATTCTAATTCATTCGATGGGAAGGAGGAACTGTTGTAGATTGTGCCATGATTTTCAAAAATTTTTAGCAGTTTTAAGTAAGTTTGGTATTTTTCTGCGCTTAGATTTGGTTACGACTAAATTCTGATATGTTTCTGCTACATAAGTTAGGCCCGAGTCCTATCTAACTTCATCTCACTATCTGAACTTCATTTACGTCGTCTGTTTAATATTGTAAGTGCCTTCAATGGCATTCAAAATTGAACGGCAATGCTTTGATCATCCATTCAGGGGCGACCCTATTAGGGGCATTTTTGCAACATTAGTTTTGTCCGAAAACACCCAATAATAACGATTTATAAATATTGAACCTCGAACATATAGCGAATGCAAAAAGACATGGCTTTAAGGCATGTTATCGATGCTTGCACAGGTTACAAATAACAACAACAGCGTGTCAAATTTAAAGAAGATAAACAAAAAACAAAAGATAGCGGCAACGCAGAGACAATATCTATGTTACCCTTACATATACATATGTTGTATTCTTATATTTACCATAAATTAATTCATTGTTTCAGAGTTGCACGTATTGAGCAGACAGAAACACCGCAAATGATGGCAGAAAGATGCGCCAAAAGTAGATATTTGCGAATTTCTGATTTAAAAGTTTAAATTTGTAAATATCATAAGGTCATGGATTATCTGTAAGCTTCCATGCTCTTTCTTCTTTACTTCTTCTCATTTCTCATGATTTAAGTGCCAATGCTTTGCTCTTCCTCTGTTTTTCACCTTTTCTATAATTTGCATATTTTCATGACACACAGTAGCACCATGTATGAATATCTATTTTAGATTCATCTACCTTACGTAAGTATATTTTTTATAGTTCATTTTGTAGATTCATTTGTTCCTCATTTTGGTCATTTTCATTCTTAATTTTAGAATCTGGAACACCAAAAGTTGTTCGGCGAGAGCTCGTAGCGGTGACTTCAAAAGGTAACAGCACAGTGCCACGCCTATTATAACAATTATGTTAAACTGATTGTTAGCTGATCTGAAACAGTACAGTGCCTGTTATCTGATCTTTGATACATTTCTGCTAGGCGATTCTAAAGGTTTCATGTCTTGATGGCTTTATTTTATTTTAAGTCTATGATTATGTGTTTATCTAATTTAATTATTCATGTTTTAAGGCACAAAAACATATGGTTTTATGGAGGGACAAGCCGTTGATGCAGAGTCTTCGTTTCTGCTGGCATTCTGCGAAAGGGTAAATGCTTGTTTTAATGTTTTGTTGCATGCCTCTTTTTTATAATGTATGCAAGTCCACTAAAAATCAACAATTTAACTGAAAACTAAAACTGTCAGCCACAATAGACTTTTACACTATAGACAACGTGCCGTCTATTCCAACGTTGAGCTTTGAGTGACAGAAACCATAGTAAGCTTTTTCGTTATAGATACGTCATTTTCAATTGCAACGTTGAGCTTTGAGCGACAGAAAACTAGGTTCTTTGTTTACTATTTGATGTATCTAGCACTACCCCCAAATGGTACTGGCTGTTCCAACAATTAACAATCACATCTTGAAGCCATTTTCACCAACGTGTAAGCAGATCTCAGACAGATGTAGACTATTTCTAGAATCTCTCAAAGTTTTCGTAACACATTTGAGAGCAAGTGGTAGAATTTTGTGTTTATTATAATAGGCTGTTGAATTAATTTTGGGGTGGATGTTAGTTGCAATTTTTAGTTTTGATTGATTCCCTTAGAGCAATGGCAGTGCTGGAAGTACGTTTGGAGTATGCTTTCTGGACACATCGATTGGCAAGTTTCACGTATGTAATACACTTAAAATGCAAAGTTGAATTCAAATGCTAAATTATCGACAAGTCTAGCTCTGATTTTTAATTCATTGATCACCAGAAAGTTTATGAAACCTCGAGCGAACCTTGAAGTTCAACATTTTTAATTAAAACGTTTATGTTTATTTACGGTTGATTATTTATCATCATCAGATCATGTGTTTCTTTTGCAGATTGGACAGTTTCAGGACGACCGACAATCATCAAGGTTCAGAACATTGATTTCACATTATCCTCCTGTTGAGGTATGGTATTAATTCGTATTTTCTTTGTCTCTGTGGCTCCACGCAAACCTATTAGATAATCCTGCACCGTCAACTCTGTCAGTCGATCATTCAATCAATCATTTCTTTAGTGTAGATCCTTCTCAAAAACGTTACATGAGCAGTTATTAAAGACCTTAACATATCCTGACTTTTGGAACCCTGGAACTATGCATCCCAACTTGGAGGAATTCCCCATTAGGGATAAAATCAAACTTTTAGTGAGAAATGAAAAGGGATCATCACCTGTCAATAAATTTGTGTAATTTTGTCGCAAGTCTTGAACAGCACGGCCTCTCTAACCAAACTGTTCCATTCCACCTAATCACTTAGGTGTTCCTCTGTATCTTGTGCAATACGGCAACAATAAAAGCACCATTTTTGAATTAAAAACTGACCATTAATAATGCCACTCATTCATTGCATTTCGTCAAAGAGGAACAGCACGACAAAGATTGAGAAACGGGGCCCATAAGAGAATTGTACCCTGCTAGCTATTTTATACTATGGCTGTGGCATATACAATTGCTCCCTCACTCATTCTCCAAGTTTCTCATATTTTCCTAGCTTGCTGTTTACAATTACCCTGTTATTTAGGTTTCTATTTTCTTTGTCTCTTACATGACTTTGTTATTGTTATGCACGACTGTTATCATGGATGAATTATCCTTAATTTTCCTTATAAACCTGTTTGCAATCTATGAGTACTTTACTTTGTATATGACCAAGGACTTCAGTTTTAGGCCTAAGTTTTGAAGCACTTCGGAAGCCGTTTATTGCCTTCGGCTGTTGATCAACAGATTATGAATAATTTTTGTTCAGGTTTTGTATGAGAGAAATGGCCTAAGTCCGAAGACGCAGAACATTTTGCAGCACGAACTTATTGCGACATTGAAAGAAGCACTAATTCCAGGTATTTATTGAACTATATTTAAGCATTTTTGCTGCAAGTCTTTTCTGTTCAAAATATGCGTTCATATTAAGAGAATAGTTCTTTTGAAATGAAATAAATCTATCATGAGCTGGGGATGTGCATTTGTAAACGTTTTTGCTTTTATTAATCATAGAAGCGGGAAAGATGTTTTTATTGGGATCTGTTAATAAATTGAAATATTTTATATTCCTAAATTAGATAATTTGAATCCATTTAATTAATTTTTTATGATGTGTTGTAAATTTCAAAACTACACCAGACGTTCAACACACTCTTGCTTAAGATTTGACTTTGAAGGTCTATTGAGTTTTTATCAGCATTTCGCTAGACCATTTAAACACACTTTTTCATATCAAATACGTGTTATTTCGATCTTAACAACCCTACCCATTTTCCTAGGTGAGTTTTTTAGTTTTATTAGCTCCGTTTATACAGCCTTACCTTTTCCTTTGTAAGTCCAATATGTATACGTTTGAAGGTACCGAATTCTGGGAATCGGGCAAGACACTCAAGGCAATTGCCGAGAATAACTGGTTTGATGATTTAACTTCAAAATCTGATGATAATTCAGTCAAGGTTTGTGTTCACATTCCACCATTTTATGACATCTGGCGGTAGAAAATCAAAATTTCCTTTTCTCCTTCGCATTCTCCATACTGCATTATGCCTTTAACTCTCGTTTTCATAAAGCCTCGTCTCTCACTGTTATGAGAAGTCCATAAAGTGAAGCCTAACTCTTTCTATCCAATGCTAATGTCATGTGATCTTTTAGTCTTTTTATCTTCTTTCTCAGTCATGGCCTCCCGTCATCAAGAAAATGCTGTCGGACGGTATAGGATTGCACCTTAATTATTTATACACGCCGATTTTATATTTATATTATGAATTTTTTATATTTATTTTCCTTTTTTTCTATATTTCATCTTTATCTGATGCATGCAAAACATTTTTCTAGCTGATACCCTTGGCCTAACCGCATCCGAAGATTACACACTAGCAGTAAGCGCACTGGGTGCTTGCATTTGGTGAGCTCCGTCAAGTTTCAAAATTTCTTCTCATCTTCAGCTACACAGCATTACGTTCAATTTAGACTCATGTTGTATTTGCAGCCAGAACTCTTCTGAGTCATGTCGTATGGCAGCCAAGACTGTCTCTTAGTTTTATTCTGCAATGTTGTATGCAGGTAGCAACATGAAACATATCATGGGACTTAAGCATGTCTATCGTTTTTCTAGGTATTTGAAAAAATGTTTAATTGAAGAGGAGTTGTTGTCTATGTGTCAGTTTGAGGTAAAATCTAAATCCTACATTTTTACGCCTGTCTGTTATTGTTCTCTTCTCGTCCTGATTTTTATACCAAGAGGCATTTGTGCACAGTTTCCACTAGATTTGTTTTGTTTCTTTCCATCACCGCACAAAAATAACAGCTCTTCCTCCCTTGACAATGCGTTTTAGTTGAATTGTGAGTAATTTTTCACGGTTGGAAACCAGTGTTTTATTTTTGGTCCACAACTACTTTACTTTAAAGTTTTCAATGCTGCTCTAATTTTTGTTTACAAGCGTATCATGGCTATAATTATAAGTAGGGTAAAGTTACAGAGAACTTAAGCATATTGCTACCCTTAAGTGCATTAGAAAGAATTTCTTCAAAATTGTCAAAGTTGATGTTTCATCACGATTCTAAAGCTTACTGGGTTGTCGAGCTACAAGAAGAAACAACAACCACAGCAAAGAAATCACACGAATTTTATTCAAACTGGATTACTAGACTTAGAGCGGACTATCGATTAGAAGCATATAAGCATATACTTTGGCCTAAATTAAATAGAAAAATGGGCATAGGAATAAGCATAATTTAGGGTGAAATGTAGAAAACAGCTAAGCATAACAACAATAGGGCTGAACCAGGCCTATGCTTATAAAAATAGCTAGAGTACTTTACTCCCTCCATCTCCTACAAAGCACTTTCATAACTCGACTCTCTAGTTTTACAAAGCTGATAATGTCAATGCCAACATACATTTGTGAAACAGTAAATGAACGAAACATTGACAAGAGAATAGGGACTCTAGTTTTGTACATCGTGGTTTTGTTATTTCTGCTCTTTCAGTCGGAATCTACTTTATGTTATTCATTGCCAGGAATATATCCCAGTCGATGATATTCTGAACTTGGAGGGGAGATGCGCTTTCCCTGAGAAGAGACAAAAAATGGTGAGTTTTTCTTGCAAATTTTGTACGCTGCTTTTTAAGTGTTTTCTATGATGCAGCCTTTCAATAGTGCTCAATGTGTTCATTTTAGGCCAGTTGATGAAAGTCACTTCCGACTTCATCAATGTATCTTTTCAGACTGAAGCTTTATCTTTCAGAATCGGCATTATATTCAGAAAGTTTTTCATTGTTCAACAGTTGAAGAACACTTTGCTGATAAATGCAGAATATGCCACTTTTAATCTTCGTTATGGTAGAATCAACGAACGATGGACCCTACTTCTTCAGAACCATTACACAATTTTAGCACTTGGGTCCTAGTATAGTTTAGGCCCATAAATGCTTTCCAACGTACCCAGTGCTGTTTTCAGTACCTTGCTGGCAGACATAGCTTCTTGGGTATTTGAGCTTTTTAGATGTTGGCAAGAGCAACAATGACAATGTCTAATTTATGCACACACTATTTCTTGTGAATCTTTTAGATCCTTGATGGTGTCACTTTGGCCAATTTGGACATTGTCACAAATGGCGATGGTGGTACTGAGGGGACATTACTGGAACAACTCGACCATTGCTCTACACCATTCGGTAAAAAATAATCCTAACATTTAGTGCTGAGTTCATATTTTGTATGGCTCCCTCAATTATGTGACTCTATTTTGGACATGCGAAACCCGTTTATGTTTGCCTCAAATACTTCCTCTCTCTTTATATAGGAAAGCGGCTAATGAAACAGTGGCTTTGCTCTCCTCTTTGCCACCCAGATGCTATCAATTCAAGGTTTTTTGTTCATCCTTAAATTTCGTACTGATTCTCAGTGCCTTTTGCATGTTGTGTTTTGTTTATTTGCAAAACATTAAAGCTCGCTAAATTATACTGTAATAAAGTATCAATTTAAATTTAATTGTAAAAGAACAATAGGTAAGCTCTTTAATTCTATGGCCTAACACCTTTGAGATTTGTTTCTTGGATGGTCTCGCACTTTTGGTTTTCCCAAGAGGGGTAGGAATTCTTTGATTTATTGAGTTAAGTATTGCTGTTTCCTCTTTGCAGACTGGATGCTGTTGAAGAGTTAGTCGAACGAAATGCCACGGTGAAGAAAGTGCGGGAAATAATGCGTACCCTCCCAGATATGGAGAGAATTCTGCGAAGGTCAGCGCTGGTCATTCTAACGTCTCTATTCTTTGCATTTAATTTCTCTGCTGTATTTTAAAGACTAGCACTGAGTGTCATGTATATCAGATTTCTTCTGATTTTATAACGTATCTACAGCTGGTGGGATTTAGTCTGTTGTCCTGTGAGCAACACATCATTCTGAAATTTGATGAGGGCCGTTAACCTTACTTCTGCACTAGAAAGAAAGTAGTCTTCTCCCACAACATTCAAACTAGTATTGTTTACATCTTTTTCTGCTCCTTTTGTAGTATACGTATAAGTCTTTACTTTTATTCCCTAGATATTTCTTAGTTGCATTTATTTCCTACTGTTATAGTATTCTTAATTATTGTATATTATATACATTTTAGAATTCATGCGATGGGTTCCGTCAAGAAGAGTAAAAGTCACCCTGAAAGTAGACAGATTCTGTTCAACAACGATATTTACAAGTAAAGTATTATCGTATTGTTTGTCGTATCTGTAGCTTTCAACCATTATTTGACATTCATTTCGATTCTTTTTCAACTAGCCTGTACATAATAATCATAGTAATATCTTGCAGATATGTATATTGTATTGTGTGCAAAAATCTTTACTTTCCAATCACCGACAATTATCCTTTTTGCGAGCGCAGAACATTGCTCAAAAGATATCTTGCCCGCTCCGTTTCCATTTCACTGTATAGCTTGCCTGTTACATATTTTGAAACTTTAAACCCGAACTCTTATGTTAAAGGACGTTACTGTGTTTTTTGGAATTACGACATCAACTGTCAGCAACGTCATTTACTTTTAGCAAACGAAAAATTGGAGATCTTTTATCAGCCTTGGAAGGGCTAGAGAAATCAGATGAAGTTGTTAGTGTGTTTCTAGAAGATGGTGAAGATATAAGGTACATTTTTCTTGGATTTCCTTCCTTGGTGCATTCTCGCACAGATTGAATGTAAGTCTGACCAGATCAAGGAGCTAAGCATCTTGTTCGCTCACCCATCTCCTTAAGAAGAATTATGAGTGCGTTTCCCTTTTTGGCTCTTGCATTTCATAGAACCTACAACTATTACGGTATCGCATTTTGTTGTTTTGGCGTAAAATGTGTACCAGATGCTATTTCTATAATTCATTTTTACAGTTCTTTTTGTAAATAGTTCATTGCATGTATGTCTAGTAAGTACCCTTACTTAGAGCAATGCTCCTATTTTAGGTCAACTCTTTTGAGACAGATAACAACTAAACAAAACAAAGATAGAGGTTAGTCTGTCTTCTTTTCTTTATGCTAGTAATTTTTTGAGATTATTCTTTTGCGAATTTGCTCATTACATTTTGTTACTGTTTCCTTGAAATCTCTTCGGTTTTTTAAGACTTAACCCGCTCTTTTGTTATTTTGGCAATTGCGTTTAATAGGTGTTAGCTTCCTGGTGTACAATCAAGTAACCTTCTTTGTTCAATTCGTAGAGCAAAAATCAACAGGATTTCCTGATCTGACTGAATTTTTAGATTTTTTCCGGGTATGTTTTGTCGGATTTTTGCAAGCTCCGTTCTCTTTATCTTGCCTTCTTCCATGATGAGTTTTTCGCTTTTCTATGTCTTTATCTATCATGTTTGCATTTTTGATTCCAGTGCTGTTGATGCAATTTATGATCTAACTTAGCATGACTTTGCAGGCATAATAAAGTTGTGTTTATACTTTATGGCCTTCATATTGCATTCCCAGTCCTCTCTCTGCCATGTAAATCAGTGCATCTGAGAACAAAATTTCATAGCCTACAAACGAAACAATTGCAAGTGAGTTTGGAACCTATCTGGGATCCCTGTTGCAGAATCACGTGATTGATTATTGCTTTAGAGGCAGTTAATTGCCTCCTCTCTTCATAAACAGCCTAACTAGGTCGGGCGTAACATTTGTAGTTTTCGTCCTTCTTTACTTATCTAATGCTTTTATATTTTATAGAATGCGTTTGATCATAGTAAAGCAAAAAAGGATGGTGTGATTTTGCCAAAGAAAGGTGTCTGTTTTGTTTATGTTTGCTTTTGTCTGACAATCCGATTATAACTGCCACGTATCAGTTTGTACGTAAACATTTAACTTTATTTAACTTAATTTAGACATACCATTTGAAGGATTGTTGGAATAGAACATCGAAGTATTGATGATTTTTCCTCCATAAATTCTATTTTCGTTTTAAGTTTACTCTAAGTCTGCTAGGGACCTCCGCTTAATCTAAAGATATTCCAACATTTTAAACGGACTTGTTTTGTCCAAGTAGTAATGACGGATTGATCGCACTGTTCTGTTTAACTGAACCTCAT
The DNA here is from genome assembly GCA_964019165.1 of Mastigias papua. Taxonomy (NCBI): domain Eukaryota; kingdom Metazoa; phylum Cnidaria; class Scyphozoa; order Rhizostomeae; family Mastigiidae; genus Mastigias; species Mastigias papua. The sequence continues at coordinate 643,104 of OZ025278.1, read as the reverse complement.
TTTTCATGAAATCAGCATCTCATTTTATAGTTTATAGTTTGCAACATGACGCGAATGTTGTTTTTGTTTTTAAATACTTCTTTTCATGTTTGCTCCGTGAAATCATATTTCTCTTCAGTTTTCCTTTTCACCCTTAACTTTCTGCTCTTGATTGAGAGATATTTCAACTCTATTCCTCATTATTTCTTCATTTTTATTTTAGCTTTCTTGTCCGTGCTGACAATCTTTTGCACTTACCATAATGCAGTTATCCTCATTTCCAGGTGTTCACAACGATTATGACAAGTCCTTATATGACATCGAGGCTGTTACGTCAGAACTGGATGAATACTTGGAAAAGCAGAGAAAAAGACTCGGCTGTCGGGTTTGTGTTACGTTTTGTTTCAATCCACTATGTTAACATGGATTCTTGAGACGAGAATCTCATATGTTCAAATTACGTGTCTTACCAGACAGAAATCTCTTGAGACATCCTGCTGTCTCATAGGTACGTTCAATTTACACGAAGTATCAACCATCTTTGATATTCCTGCCATGTTAGAATTTCCTCTTAATTTTGCAGTGGAACAATATTCCAGGAGTATTAGATTAAGCTATGGCAGTAGAGCTTTTATATCAGTGGTTGAAAATGTATTGGCGATACTCTAATAAACCTCCATTTGGCAAACATCTTCAATAGAATTCAGATCACTACAATTTTTTGAAGTTTGCCCTTTGATCTTCTTAACTTTCAAATCCAAGACTTTGGGATATCTATTTTCACTTTTCCTTCTTTTAGACCATCAATTATTATGGAAATGGTAATAGCAAGTTCATATTTTTATTTACGTAACCTTATTTACTTAATTTCTTCGTAAAGATTTTGCCCTCACCTATTTCTGTGATTTTTCTTCATTTCTACTTTCCTACCTTGCAATCCTTTTAATGCTATGAGCTTTAGTTGCTATTTTCTACCAAAGTTGTTTTTAAAATGCTGGTTGTTTGCATCTCGAGATTGTTCTTGTTCACAGTTTCATTTATTTTGTGAATTACTGACAACTCAAATTGTTAATACCCAACAAATCTACTACTCTAACCCTCTTCACTTTAACATGCCAGGTAAATTTCGATACCAACTTGAAATCCCTGACAAAGTTCTGGCGAGGAGCACACCAGATGATTACCATTTGAAATCGCAAAGAAAAGGCTTCAAGCGATTTAGGACTGATTTCATCGAGGAGAAGCTTATTGAACTTGTAGATGCTGAGGATAGGAGAGATGCAGCATTAAAAGACACAATGAGAAACATTTTTCATATTTTTGACGAGAAGTAAGGAAACTGCAGATTTTTTAAAAAGATCTGCACAATATTCTCATTTAGTTTTCGATGTTTCGGTAACTGAAAATCCTTTGGAACATTACTCCTGTCAACAAGTACCTTTGTTTATTTTTAACTGCTATCGATCATCATTGAAATGTCTATTTTATGTAATTATCTAAAAATTTCTATTTTACTTCTGCTTCGTAGATACAAGTCATTAGAGGGCGTCTTGTCCTGCATTTCTGTTTTGGATTGTCTTATGAGCTTTGCAATTTTCAGGTATGTGATATATATATATATATATATATATATATATATATATATATATATATATATATATATATATATATATATATATATATATATATATATATATATATATATATATATATATATATATTTATATATATATATATATATATATTTACATATATATATATATATATATATATATATATATATATATATATATATATATATATATATATATATATATATATATATATATATATATATATATATATATATATATATATATATATATATATATATGGATGGCGCCTGGATGGCGCAATTGATTAGCACAGGAGTCTTCTGATCTAAACATCGTGAGTTCGAATCCGCACTGGGGCCAAAATAGATTTTCCAATTGTGGTAGCCCACTCATGACTTAGTATATATATATATATATATATATATATATATATATATATATATATATATATATATATATATATATATATATATATATATATATATTGTGTTTATATATTTAATGTGTTTATGTGTTTATATATGTTTCCTTCCGTCATTTTCCATAGCTACCTCATTCTTCTCTACCACATATATTTATTAATTTCTTTCGTGCCGTCTCCAGCCACTTCTAATTCGATCTTTTTCTTGACTCTCCATTTAGCCTCTTTATTATTTGGCATTGATTTTTCTCTTTTTCGATTTATCTCCAAAGTTTCAATACCTTTTTATTCCACTTCAATCCGTAGTTCAAATTCTGATGGCGTCACTTGTCGTCCGGAAATCATTCTCCCCTGTTCAAACGAAGATCAAAACAAAGCTATCACGGTACGTCTGGTCTCTCTCTGGTTAAACCTCTCTCTTGTAGAAGATGATGAGTTATATAGATAAGAAGAAATATGAGAAAATATGAAGTTTAAAGCTAAGTAAAGTTTGATAGAGTTATTAGAATTGGTTTATTTGTTTGGAAATTCTGGAATCACTGCCATTCCCCAAACGATTTCTGGAAACTTGTCAAATCTAACACTAACTCATTCACTATATTCTAAACCCCAGTAAAATGCATACATATAGGTTAAAACGTTGTTGCTCTCTTCGCATCCTTTTTTACGACTTCTTGTTTCCCGCAGCCATTTATTGAAATTCTCAATTCTCGCCATCCGTGCATAAGCAGAACCTTCAGTGGTGGCGATTTCATACCTAATGATATCAAGCTTGGGAAAATTACGGTATTCCCTATTATATTTATTACCTTTTCATTAGTGTCTGACTTCTGTTGACTACTTCATTCAGTAACAGACCGTGGCTTAATTTTACTGGGATATTTAGATTTTTTGTGGTTTGTTCATTAATTGTAATATTCCTCTTCTCTTTTTTGAAATACCCTTTTTAAACTTCTTTATTGTTTTACGAGCGGCGAAATGATATCACGGTAGTGTGAAAGAGGTTCTTTTTAACTTAGAAGGGTGGCCTACGAAGGAATCCAGATAATTTAGAAGTCAATATTATCTTTGACTTTACTGATATCTCTTAACTTGTCCCCACTCTAGGGTGATATTGACAATGAAAACTCGCAGAGCACTTGTCTCCTCGTAACTGGGCCGAATATGGGTGGCAAATCGACATTGATGAGGCAGACTGGAGTTATCTTAATCATGGCACAGCTGGTATTGTTACTGACGTATTTTATGTAAAAATATACTGTCTTTGAATAGCCTGTAACTTATTTGAAAGCGTCCTGATTCTTTGAAATTCTGATCTTTTTGTTGATCGTGGCACAGATATGGTTTTATTTTAGACGTATTTTGTTTGAAAAAGTTACCTTTGAATAGCCCTCTAACTGATTTGAGAACGGAATGATTTTCACGTGTGTATTCAGATCTTTTTAATTTCTCAATTGCTCATAGAAGGTCGTCATAATCTGCTTTCTTTCCGTCTGAGTGTGAAAGATCAGTACTGCCCTTTTAGCCTCCTAGGTTGACCTACGCGATACCTTTTCTTGACATTCCATCTAGATTATGACCTGGGATTTGTCTACTAGATCACAGTTTCAGTATGAATCACCACATCGGTTTAATTGTCTGGAGACGTCTTAAAATTTTATCTTCTCGGTCAATCTGCTAGATTGACCTTAAAATGCTTCCTCTGAATTATAATGCTATGTAATTTGAAAGAATTTATTTTCTTGGCGTGGATTAAAGAACTTAGGGTCTGGGCCTTCCTGAGGTCGTTTCTTAATGTCAATATTTTTAATTTTGTCAGGGATGTCACGTTCCTGCAGAGGTTTGCAGATTTACCCCTGTTGATCGTGTGTTTACCCGGCTCGGAGCCCACGATCGAATATTGCATGGTGAGTTGTAAGTCTTCGAAGTTTAAATAAACATATTGTGCATCTCTTGTTGGAAGTTCAAAGTAATTAAGAAATACCATAAATTGTGCCTATTGTGTTTCTGTATGATTTCGGTCAACTTTGAGAACACAGTATGAAGTTATTCAAAGCTGAGTATGATATGAAGCAGGGATATTCCATAGACGAAAATGTTTCTGCATCTAATGAATGGCACAAAACTATATGACGTGCCTCATGGCATGGGCTGACAATCTTGTATTGACAATTCTGTGGAATATTTGTATAGTTCGAATCGATGCTATGTCAGATGTTGGCACAGGGTGCATGGCTGTTATGAGCGATACAGACGCGGTACTGAAAAGTTTCGATACTAAAAGTTGTGGGGAGTATTTCACTCTTGTTAGTGAAACAATACCATCCTGGTTTTTCAGATGGGCACTCAGAGTTTTCTTCCATGTCCTAGTTGCATTCTTTCCTTATTTTTGATGATTGCATGTCTTCTGTCTCAAATTTCGGTGCATTTCTGTGACTCAAAATTGTCTGCATTTGTGACCCATTGCTGAGCAGTACCGAGTAACATTGCATTTGAGTCTTCTTCGTTCAATTCTTAAATCTTCTCAATCAAATAGATAGTGATCTATGTATTTGCGTTTGGTTTCTGACAGGTGAGAGCACTTTCTTTGTTGAGCTCAGCGAAACTGCAACCATTTTGCAGCATGGCAGTCCTAATTCATTGGTTCTCCTCGATGAGCTTGGTACGTTGAATATCACTTACAGCCATAAAATAATCGCATTGGTTTGCCATTATATATTCAAGGGGTTCCCCAATCGTTGTTCACAAGCCACATGCAGCTCTTTGACATTTAGTCTGTGGCTCGAGGGACATTTTTAAGCTAATAGATAAGTATAGATAATTTTTCTTGAAAACCAGAATGGAGCGGACTTACTATTTGTTAATCTATTTTACTTAAATCTAAGGTCAAAAATTTTTTGTCTCAACGGTTCTTAATGTGCTTTTTATAAACAAAATAGGCTTAAGAGATCAGAGATGGAAAAGTATTAGAACCTGGGAACTTAGTTCCCCTAAATGTCTTTTTGTTACCAATACTTACAGGAGGTTTCACAGAAAAGTCTAGAACTGTTAAGACTAGTGAGAAACTTTAGTGACAATTCAAGCTATCTTATCACACGATCACACGATCACACGATTAGACGATCACACGACCACATGATCATGACAGTCATGAAATAGTCCCGCAATAATTGCACGATCAATTGTAATTTACAGGCCGTGGAACTGCGACGTTTGATGGGACTGCTATCGCATCAGCCGTGGTCCGTGAATTGGCTCATTCAATCAAATGCAGGACATTATTTTCAACCCATTACCATTCGCTGGTTGATGAATTCAGAGCAGATCCAAGTGTGACACTAGGCCATATGGTGCGTGAAATTCTAATCAGATATCTATTTTCAGGGCATTTTTTAGCATGTTGTCCACTGGGGAGTAGCCCCAGTAGGCCAATGCTTACCCCAGTAGCTCCCGGCAAGCTCAAAGTATTTGCCCAGTTGTTTAGCCTGAATTGTTTGCCCCTCTGTAAGGATTGTTTTAGCATCATGTAAAAAGATTTTATCACATAGCGCGTGGATTGAGCATGGAATAAGTGTTTTTCCTACTTTCTTCGATTTTGTCTACAGGGTGTTGTCACAAAGTTCTTGCCCATCTTTATCTTGAGAATTGTCCCCACTCGTGCAGATTCCTTATAATTATTCTAATTACTATGGTATGTTGACACTTTCTTTACTCCTTTGACTGAATGCCATCGAAGTTCCCGCCACTTTTTTGACTGATCCTAATGCCTCTTTTCCGTTCAGGCGTGCATGGTTGAAAATGAGGATGATAACAATGTTGGTGATCCAAGTACAGAAACGATAACGTTCCTGTATAAATTGACGGGCGGCGCATGCCCCAAGAGTTATGGCTTTAATGCAGCTAGATTGGCAGGATTGCAAGATGATGTAAGTACAGATTAAGATTAGCAATCCTGGATTAAATCGTCTTTGGTAATCTTTTGGATTACATCTTTCTACTTGATTTGCATCTTTTTGAGATTTCAGTCATCAAAATTATGATATGAGTGTGCTGACTGGAATATGCAATTAACTTTCGCATTAGAGGAGAAGTGAAATGGAGTCAGTTTTTTTCGCTCTGCCAGTATGTGGATTTTCTTAGCACTGTATTGCTTCTTGTGTCCCAAATTCCACGATTCCCCTTGTCCCCATTTTCATTGTGTGCCACATTTTAACCGATCCAGTATCAAACCACTTGACTTGCTTTTATTTCTTGGATGAATCTTTTAATATTTTCAAATTTATTGATTAATATTATTTAGTGTTCTGCTTTTTATCTTAAGTTCTTTTTACATTGCTAGATAATCAAGAAGGCGTACTTGAAGGCTCGTTCCTTAGAGAGCACTACTTTAAAATCAAAAATATTTAGGTAAGTTTAGTTTTCATTGAGTTGATTTTACCATATCCTGGAATGAAGATCTGATACATTAGTTATAAGCTGTGATAAACAAATAGGCCCAGGATAACAGTTCGATCCAATCTCATCATGTTCACATTTAGAGGATGTTTTACTATTTACATATATGTTTCATACTTTATCAAGTAGAATTTCTTATATATTTTTTGCTTTTTTGAAACCTCCAAATATGAAATGGCTGTTTATTGACATTCCAAACTCTACTTTCCTTGCATTTGCGAAAATAGTTTTCATAGATTATCACACAACTTTTATTTTCCCAACACACTTTTCTATTCTTCCCGCTCGCCTTGTTGCATCTCTCTTCTTGTTTCACCCTTCTTGTTTCATTCTTTTTGTTTCACTCTTTTTGTCTCACTCTTCTTGCTTCACTCTTCTTGTAGCACTGTTCTTGCCTCATCCTTGTTTCTCTCTTCTTGTTCCACACTTCTTTACTCATTTATCTTGTCTCTTCCTTCTTGTTTCACTCTTCTTGACTCATTTATCTTGTTTCAGTCTTCTATTTTTACGCTTCTTTTTGTCTCATTCTTTTTTCTCACTCTTCATGTCTCCAATTATTTTCCTGTTATTTGCTAGTTCTTTTTCTTTTGTTTCTCTCTCATCAACAACCTCATTCTTTCATTTCGCTGTTTTATCTAAACAGATCAATTATCTCTGGGTATCAGAAGATCGACTCGACACTTACGTCAGAAATTACAAAACACATCCATTCGAGTTAAAGGCATGATTGAACTTACAGACTTATTTCAACATTCTTTATAAGCATCTACAATTTCCTAATTTTTGGACTGGTTTGTATATTGAACTTTTCTATATTTTATAATTTCAGTAGTAAATGTTGTTCTGTTGCGTTAATGCGCTATTTCCCAACCCGTGAAAATGTTTCTGTGTTGTTAGTTTTTCTGCAGAAGTCTTTCGAATACATCGATCAGAAAATTCTATCGTGGACGTAGATGTTTGGGTTCGGTGATGAGAAGGAAGCAGAGATTTCGCCGGTATATAATCTTCCCTTCAAGCTCTTCGTTAATCTATAAAAAATTTTCCTTTACAGTATATTGTTTAATACGCCATATTTTTTGTCCTGAAGCCCCTCCACCCCTCACAATTTACCCTTCCATGCCCTGCTAATAATTCTGCGTGAACTGCCTTCAGACGACAGAATATACAAATGGTAGAATGCTTTCTCGTCATTTTTCGATTTTTTCAAGACATAAGTAGGCCCTCTTTCCTGGCAAATTCATTGATAAAGTAGGCAGCGTTATTGATTTCCTGTGTCGGGGCGAGTATATACAGATAGTAACGGCACTTAATAAATAATTGGTATTACCTATTCTGTTGTAACGGACGATCGTATGAAAGCAACTTGAAGAGTTTTATTGAGTTAGGATATGCAAAAGCTATGAAGAATTTCCTGAAATCCAAACTATCATTCCATTCAAATACGGTACCTTCACATGGACGTTTTGATATCTGTCCAAACCTTTTGTTGGCAAGAGCGACAGATGAAGGTACAGAATGTATTTGCTCGGATTTGCCCTACGTGCATTCTCGAGGTTTTATTGAGATGGAGGAAGAGCACACGCAGCGAATGAGTGTTAGGGGTACTTAGAGAGAAAGTGTTTGGAGTACGTGGAGAAAGATTGAAACTTGGTTGTTGACAGCCACCTACTGTCGAAGCAAGGTTGTATGGATAGAAAGTTTTTTTGAAATCCATCGTTTGAAAGTGAAACAAGATGTTGTGAAACGTTATATATGTTTGGTGAACCGATTTCTCGTTCAGTCATCTGATTTGCCACTCCTCAGTACGGATGCCAAGTGGTATACGAAGTCTTTGTATAATGTGGTATAATGAACCGATCCGATCAGCTTTGTCTCGTGACGCCAGGCCAGGTAAGTGATCCTTACATCCTAAAATAATCTTTCAATGCATGCGTTCTACGTCCATCGACCGGCTTTTTTGAATGCAAGGTTTTGTTTCGTGCCCGGAATATCCCTTGTCTGCGGTGTTCTGTAGTGCTTGTTCCTGGCTTGTTCGCATCATTTAACTTATTAAGATCACTTTTGGCTTCTTTTTGTGCCCTTTTGCTTAGTACATCGGATAAGGGAAAATAAGGAATGTAGTGTGATGGACTGGCCTGATAGTAGATATTCTGAAAAACAAAGGACAATTCAACAGATTAGGGTTTAGCAAACAGCCCACAGTCTTTAAATACTTCGTTGCTAGGAACACGAGTTTGTGGTTAAGGACCCTTTGTCAAAATGGCCTGGTTGGATGCTTCTATACTAAAGCAATCGATTGTAGTGTTTATTACGTTAACAACTAGGTTAGGGTTACGTTAAAACCGTATAAGTCATAAATTTCTGATTCTGGCAACTGTTGAAGATGTAATCCGCTGTCACAGACAACGAAGAAAACAGATTTTACAATGGGAAATGTGACCAGTCGAGAACTCCTTGTATTGAGATGGGAAAGAGAAGCGATCGAAAAACTCGAAAGCCGTTAGTTTCGTCTAGGACAGCTGAGGTAAGACCCCTTTGTACTGATGCAAGTTTATTGCTTAATTTCCTTTGTGGTTTGATTGGACTATGTCAAGTCACCACCTGGATGATTTTCCTATCTGAACACCAATCTATAAGACATGTCGTCTCCTTGTGCTACATTTCAGCTATATACAACTGGTCATTTGGTGTGGTGAAATGTGTTATCTGTCCCATTCCATATTTTGAGATAATTAGGAATTTCTTTTGGTTTTTAAAGGGCATTGGAAACTGCGGAGTAATGATGTTGAGCTCCAACTAAAGCTACACATCTAACGGTTACAAATTCGATTTCAGAAATTGAATTTTCTACCGAAATTAGACAGATGTCATTGCCAGTTGTGCTTTGTTCGTGTGGCTAATAGAATAGCATTTTCAAAACGTGGAGTCATGTTTTCCATTGAGACATCCTCTACGCTAATTCGGCCGTACCCATACCATTTTAAAAACATTTTCGACCGGCAGTCCATTCGCTCATCAAATATTGGCCTAGCTCTCATCTATTACCACTGTGTAAACAGTTCATAAGGCACTTCAGACATTCATCCACAAACAAGTTGTTTGACTTATCGCCATACATTTCAGTCAATATTAGGCCAAGCACCATAACTCACTTTTGTAGTCTATTATGTTGCTGGCTTGATAATTGAATTCCCCTGATGTGCTTCACACATGTCGCATGTCGATGAAAGAAATTGTTTTTTAGAACGAAAGTTATTGTTTTTTAGAACGACCCCCCTAACCGTGCCACTGGCAAGGGTGCAATTATGAAAGTGTGACTGTTTGATAATTTTTTCTTATCAGTTAAATTTTTTCTTTTCCTCTCAACCTCTTAATTTCCCCCCTTTTTTTTTCTGCACTTGGAAGACTGTTGTCAAGTAATGTACTTATCCGTCGGTTGCAGTGAAATGTGATCTGTTGAAATCAAGCCCGTAGGCAGCTGAGCCGGATTAGGGGGGGGCAAGGATAGGACCATGTGGTTTCAGTGACTGTGAAAGGGAAGATTGGGGTCTGGAAGCTAAGCCCCCAGGAAAAATGTTAGAGCTACACCCTTTAGGTATTAAGGAAATGCTCTTTGTAAACATTAAGATGCCCCCATTACAATTAGAGGCGGCGGATTAAATCAACGATATGTATGAGAATCCTCATTAGTTTTAATGACATTTTTCCATGAATCTAAATTGCCACGTATTCAAAACGTTGAGAGCATTTAGCCCCCAAACTCCCTTGTAGCTCCTCCACTGCATGGATGTCAAATAGGGAGTTACGCCACATCTCTCCATTGGAATCAATACTGCGAAATACAATCTCAGTGAATTATTAGGGGGGGGGGTATTGCCCCCACCGTTGAAATACATGTTTTTAAGTAGGAAAATGGTTAATAAGAATGCAGTACGCTGCTGCTCAAAAGGTTAAGAAAGTATTAGTAATGGGCGAAAAGCTGCTTCTTGTTTTAAAAAAACGTGTAGCAGGTTGGTACCCGGTGTATTGAATAGCTGTATGGACCATATCATACCATATCATATCATATTGCCGGTGGAGTGCTATAGGACTTTTGAACAGAGTTGGGTAACAAAAAAGTTACCGGCAGATTTGAACGAGGCACCGTAGTCACCGACAAGCCATGATCATTATGTCAATTTTTACCACCAAGCTAAAACGTCACCACGCCAAAACGTCACTCACGACTTCTTCAAAAAAAGTGGGGCATGCTGTTCACAGTTTTTCAGCTTCGAATTGTGTATGCAAAGTGAGGGACTTTTGTTACATTGATTGCCAAACTTTCCCTATTCGTATTTGCGACATGAAGTCTGTAATAACAAGGCTTACCACTGCACATCCGAGCTTAAGGTATGTCGTTTATCTTGAAGCATTGTAATTGGCGAGGCATCCAATTCCTTGGCCTGGAAATTAGCCGATTACAACAAAGAGAACTCCATCATTCTTTTAGGCGTAAAGTTAATGAGCATTGTGTTTTCAAAATTGAACTGTCAATGGTACAGAGTGAATTATTTCTAAAGACTATAACCACTTATAGATTATATTGAAATTTGCTGAGTTATTTCGCCCCCGCAAAAAGAAGCGTTTTGTGTGGTATTTCTTACGTTGATGAACAATATAGGGTGTAGCGAGATTCATGTGATAAAAGCAAGGCTTATAGTAGATACGACACATGGGTAGCAAGTCTTCCTTCACGATTCTGGACAAGGTCGAACAGTGGGGGCGTGTGTTGGCTTTTTGCGTGGATGTACAGGTAACGAACCTTGGCCTTTGGGATTTAAGTCTGGTTTCCATATGATCTGAACAGTTGGCCACCTGTCACCGATCTAGGTCGGCGATGGATCGGGGACTGTTATTCTTATGTGGAAAAATGTTTTTTCCCACAGGCCGTCATCGCTTTTACTTAGTGAACATACCTTTTTGTGGCAACCTATGTATCAGAGTCTCATTAGAGTGTTGTGTTTGTGTAGTGCCTGCCTCGTATAGTGAAGAACACTCGCTGTATCGTGCAATGCGATGCAAAAGTGCGTATATAGTTGTGTTATTATTGCATCACAAATGCTTCATTGTTGCATCATTTAGCGATTAAGTTGGGCTGATATCATTCAAACTGACTCTACACATGTCTGCCTGGAATTTTCTGGATCTTTCTGTATCAGTTCTGATGATTTGTTAATTTGGTCTGGCGAATTGTCCAATCTATGTATTTATAGTTATATGTGTTGGACATCTTCTTAAACTGTCCAATTTTGCATTTCTAATTCCTGTAAATAACGCGACATCTAGTGTGAGATGAAGTTTATTTGTCTTGTTGTACAATTGTTTTGCATATGTTTTACATAAGTTGAATAGTAAGTACCATATGCAATTGGGACCCAATGGTTAGTGTCTGTTCCCGCTGTATATGATACAAACAATATACGTTGTAGTTTGTTTTTGAAAATTCTTAAGTGATATAGAAAAGTTATTTTACTTCTGATGTGGATGGGACTTTACGAATGATATAGGCAGGAGATTTTGGTGTGTTAAAGTGACGCCGCAATGTTTACATTTATAAAGGCCGCCTTACAGATTTCCCTTCGCTAACTTTTGGACCCTCTGCACAGTACTGCCTCTGTATTTTAGTCAGTGTGTTTGAGCGGGAATTCATATGTTGTAGCTATATCATGTTACTCCTATTTTACGTTGCTCAAATTTTATGTTGTTGTTCCAATTTTCCGTTCGTCCAATCTTTTATAACCCCTTCTTCAACATAGCCCCACTAAAAGCTTTGTCAACACCACAGTTGGAAACAAAGTGAGATGAAAAGCTGTCTTTTCTCTTTATTTTTTACATATCCTCTTGCTACCCGGATTTGAATCCATGCCCAGCATGATCACATACTAGAGAGATACCAATCTGCGGAATTGAAAGAATCGTCTACGTAGAAGAAGCGCGCCAGAAACCAATGATGTTGTGTCGCGTATAGCAAGAGGTCTCTATCTTGCTATAGAAATTTGAAGTATGGTTTCAGTCTCTATACAATAGAACATTCGTTTCTTTGGGTATTTGAATCTGTTGCGTTGATTTATTTCCTGATAGTTTCAATGCATGCAAGGACAGCTGCGATTCTGTCTGAAACTTAAGTCCAAGAAACAAAGATGGTCAGAATTTGATTGAAAGTCCAGTTGCTAATAATGGAAGTATGGTAACAATCTCTTAACATACGAAAGACCGTCTCAAATGAAATTTCATCGCTATGTTTTTTACTTCTAGCGTTTTCTATGGACGAAATGCAGTTTTCCAAAGACTTCATGAATAATTCACCTTCAAATGTATTGAAAACAGCAAGTTATTGGTTATTCTGGGCGATCATCTACCGCTCTAGCCTCTAACTGAGAACGATGTAATGATTTAATTAGTATTGGTCTGCTTTATCGTAGGACATGGAAGCAGAAACGGCCTCTCTATCGCTTCACAAAAGCATTGCCTTTCGATTGCCGGCTCTGCAGCTTGATGCCAGCCCGTTGGAAAAGAGGCAAGCTAATGAATGCCCGCGGGAAATGCGTGTGCTGGCTGCATCAGAAAATGCTGTTTATGATAGGCGTATGAGACAATGGCTGAAGAAAAGAACGGCATTTCTGAAACACAACCAAAGGAAAGTTAGCAGTGATACAGATCTCCAGACGTTTAGTGTCTCAGAACTGCCTCAAGAAATACTGAAGAATTCTAATGATGCAATGGGATTCCTTGCAAGAGAAATAACGGTATGTTGTTCGCTATTTGGGTTTTAAAAGTCGTGTTGTCATCTCCCGTACCACGTCAATCATAAATAGGCAATTTGGTATATATAGTGCAATTTTCCTTTTGCCAAACTCCTGATTGTAGTAGCTTTAGTTCTATTGACAAAGGAATTATAAAGTGGAGGAAGAAATGAGTGGTTTTTAACATTTTGGGAATTGGGATGCCTTCTTGAATGTGAGATGGTTTAGATGCGTGAAGTTAATGTTACTCTAACGAAATAGGAATGTGTTGACATGGAAACTGCCATAAGTTTGTGTGGGAGTTTGAAATAAAGCCTATAGGAGAAGGTAGAGACTAAGAGAGAATTTGTATAAGATCTTTGCTTAGCGTAGTTTCAGAATGTTTGAATATTCATCACAAGTAGCGACAGATGACTGGAAGATGGCAAGGGGGATTTTATTTGCATGTCGTGTTAAAGGGTTGATCTGGCGTTTGTGATATGCTCATATGAGAGCAAGATGAATAAATGCTTGGGATCATTGAATGATGAAATCATAAACCATTTCAGCAACCGTATCATCTAGTCACTATATCGTCACATCTTAATGATCGGCCAATCATTAAACTCATTGAATCATGAAATCATCGTATAATTAGATCTTCTAGGCACTGAAACAGTCGATCACTCTGTCAATCAGATTTTAGCTCAACCAATGGATTTATGTTTTCTTCAGCTGATTACATTGCTAGGAAAAACAAATCTTTTGTCTTTCTTTATTTTGGTATAAACAACCGATCGTAAGAGTAAAGCAGTTGGGAACATGCAACCTATGAAATAATCCTATCGGAATTCCTAACTGCGTTGAACGTAAATTGCTTTTCACACAGATAAAGAAATATCACCATATTCCTGTTGAGACAGATACATTCAACTGAAAATAAGAAAAACAACTGTGTTGCTTGTTTTCTTGTGAACTCCCGCGTATTCCTGTTTCTGTTCTTCTGTTTTTAATATTGAATCACGTGATTCACTTTCTTTTCATGTGCGTTCATAACTGTAATCCATCATCTATTCTAACAGTGTTAGTTCTGTTCCCACCAAAGGACTTGCAGGTTGCTTTCCAGCCATCGAGCATTTTGCTGTGATACCCAAGCTTTAGCCGAGAGAAGATTGCACTCTGAAAATAAATTGTACTTGTCCTTTGTGTCAGTATAGTCCAAATAAACGAGCAGTGAAGTTATTTTATGATGCAAAACATTCTGAATTTACTTCCCTATGCATTTGGGATCAAGATAGGCCCAACTTTTACACACCGTTATCATGAATTTATTATGTTTAACAGGCAGAAACCCTTTCTACCATACCCGGTCATTGAAGTAGAAAAATTTTTCCTAGTATAGCTTAGCCAACTGTAACTTCAATTGAGAAATGAGATTATTGTTGGATAGAAAAATATTGTGTACGCAGAAGTGCAGAAATGGCTGAACGTAATACTAAGTGGGGTTATAGCATTGAGCAGATCATGATATCATTTTTATTCTTGGTGCGGTCAAATCGGTCTTCGGTTTCTTCGGAAAGCTGACCCGTTGGTATGCACACAGAAGTAACTGTCCTTCCAAAACACTTGAAGTCTTTTTGTATTTTATATTGAGTTTAGATAGTATTAGACTCAAACTCGAACAAAATTGCAGATAACGCTGTATGAGGTTGGGATAAGAGGAGATTGCAGACATAAAGTAGAGATTTCTAGAATAGATTGCAGTGATGTACTGTCGTCATAAGGGCTTGCAGTTGCGAAGTTGCAACCTGTCCATTGTTTGAGATATTTCAATCTGCTTCCATCTCGTGTAATTTTGCATTAAAAATATATTTTCTTCAATCTCTGTTGCCTATTGCCATATCAACAACCAAGCTATGCTTCTTCTTCCATTCACGAATTTCCATTCACGAATTTCCATTCACGAATGTCCATTCACGTTACGGCTTCTTAAAATGACTCCCACTTCTATTCTCTATCGGCCCATACTTCCCTGAATATGTTGTTGGAAGCTCCCCAAAATGGGAGTATATACTGACAATGTTAATCAGCGTCCTTGCTCTACCAAGATAATGTTTGATGCTATTTCCCGTTGCTTAGCTACAACCCATTTCTGTAAACGCGTGCGTAATTCCTAAATTTCTAGTGATCATATTTGCCCTAAACGTCTTGAGATCATCCATCTTTGGAGGTTCATCTAACCTTCGAATAATCAATCAGGTCTCGCAATCTCATGGTCGACTCTCTTTTTAGCTGAACAATATTTTATTCTCCCTGAAGCAGAACTGGAATGAAGTTAGCATTCTTACTCTTCGAGTTCTGTTTTCTATTCAAAGCTTTCATAAACCTGCCAAAGATTTCATTGAGTTAGTTAAAATTGCCTGACAATCTGTAAGGAAGTATCATTGTAAAAATTATGCTGTTTTGTATTCTAGTTTTCTTGCTGTTTTGACCGTTTTACCCGTTTGACAAATTTCCTTCGTTTCTAGGAAGTAAAAGATGCGTTGGAAAACAACAAATCAAAGTCAGTATTTTCCAGACCTCCATTTAATTTACCCATATTAGAACTTTATTCATCATTATGTTGTTGCTATTCATTACATGACATTTTTCTAGTTTCCTTTTATTTGTCAGTCAATGTGACGAACCTCTTCTGCAGCTCCTAACTTTTCCTGACGCATCGTAAATTTATCACCAAAGTCTCTCAGTTTGTGAAGTCCCGTTGTGTATACTTGTCGACAATCATTTTTCCATTTTTGGTTCTCCTTTAACATTTTTAATCTATATATCAATGGAGTTTTATATGTTGATTGAACAATGTCCTATCAAATATGGCTGCTTCGTTCTAAACAGACTAGAGAGAGACAAGATTAAAGGCCTAAAAAAGGTTGTAGCTGGAGTACTGCACACCCTCAGACAAGATCAGCTTAAAACTGTGGTGAGCATTTGCATCTTTCTCTAAATCCTATTTTGATTCTTAGCAATTAACTCCCCTTCCTCGCTTGACTGTATCTCATTTTTAGGACGTTCTCTTCGGATATGCAGCTGGTTTGTTTGTTTCTTTGAGTTTTCATTAGCCGTGCCGCATTTTTGTAGTGCTTTGCAGTTTGAACGGCATGGTTTCCCGTGTTTACGCACGAACTTTCTTTTTGTTGTGACAGCTTGATTTACACTCTTGACAACGCTCTCTTTGCCTCGCCTAAGGTGATATCGTTCTATTTGACATTATAAACTTGCCCACCAAAGCAGTATCTTTCTTCAGCTTTGAAATCAATTCTCAAGACTTTCAATAGCTATTTCCCAAGCATGTGTTTGGTAAGTTCAACTGGTGAGTTTTCGGGTTTTGTTTGTATTTAAACTCTTGTAACTTTTCAATGTGTCAAAGTATCTCTTATTCCTTTAGCTTGATTCAGTGAGTACTTCATCAAATCTGAAATACGAGAACATCACTCAGGCCGCCTCTTTAAGTCCACGAATTTTGAAAAAAGCAGAGAAAAGAGAACCCCTTAACAGGGATATCCATGTTTGTAAAGGATGCAAAGAAGGTGGACTTCTCCCATGGATGTAAGTAGACGTCTTGCGTCCAGCAGACGATATCTGTTTTGGTGTTTCATCTTGTATTCATAGAAGCATTCTCACTCTATGCTCATATCTTATGGTATACCAAAACAGAGCACTGATTGAACATTCTTGCATAGAAAAGGCTTGCTTTTATATCTTTATTCTCCAATTGTTTTGAATACTCTCCCACTCGCGTTAGGTCGTTATCAAATTTCTCATTTATGGAGCCAACTGTCTTTGTTATCTGCCACTTTGTTGAGTTTTGAATCTATGGATCATCCTTGAGAGAGGATGAGGGGAATTCGAAGATGTAACAAGATTTGTTGTATCTGTATTTTAGGCCATTAGCTAGATTTTGCAAAGCATTTGTCTCCTTACAAGAACAGGAACGTGCCGAAATAGAGAGTGTATTTTTTATGTTGATGTAGAACTGAAGATGATCACAGTTGTTTCTGGGTGTTTATCAAGAGTTTTTAAAAACCAATGGGTTTTATTTACTCCCAAGGTATCTTTATCCTGATCATGAAGTCTACCGCACTGGAGGCGGATTTGATTGCGTTGAATTTCTTCTTCCTGCCGTTCATTCAGAGAAACCTGTGACAAAACCGAGGGTCCCGTTCGATAAGCATAGAGGCAAGCTAGTAGACACATCAATGCACAAGTTGCCGGATAGATTACCTGCGCAGACAACCAAACCGATCCCTTTTAAATTCAAGAGGGAAAGACAAGCCTCGGACTCACCACTTAGAGGACCGCATGCGGAAATCAATCCATCTCCCATTAGAAAAGTGGAGTTCGAGGAAAGGTATCACTCCTTCCAGAGTTCTTGTTTTATTGAATGAATATAAATCCTCAATCAGTTTGTCTTCGTCTCTTTCCTCCTTCCAAGAGGTGATTTTCTCATAAAGGTAATCTTTTCTTGAATCATGTCTCCCTCCAGTTCTGTTTGCTTGCCAGGTGAGTTGCCATTACGTTGTGCGTTTCTCGCGTTTAGAATCAGAATGTAGGCGATGACGAGTATATGCTCCTAATTTTTTTCTTTAGCAGCAAATTGGTATTTACTCAAACAAACAAATTCTCCTCTGAGTTGTTCGATAGCGCATATAGACTTGATAGTAAACTCATTGATGTTGTATACCCAAATTAGCAACTTCAGATTGATTCCTAAAGAACTGAGAGCAATATCATAACAATATTATCTGTTAAGTTTATCTACTCAATGGGCTATTTTTGTTTCAGACGGCCAAGAACTGTACCCGAACTTGAAGAGAAAAACATGAAAGGTATTTTTCCAGAAAGATATATAGAGAATTTTTGTATTGAGCCTCTGTTTATGTTTATACTAATTGTTTGCATCGTTATTCCATCGATCTTTAGCGGACATTATATATTTGTCTTTTATTGGTGATTTCTCGTCTTTGACATCACGGTACTCTAGATCCCATCCTCATTTTCTCTTTAAGAAAAAGGTCATACACATTTTCCCACCTTACTTTCCCAGAATTCACTTTTCCCTTCTCTCAGGCTATTATTATTTCACTGATAGCTTTAGTATATCGATAAATGTTTGGATCTAACCGTAGTTGGCAGCAAAACTGGCAAAAAGCTAGATCGATCTGGTCCCATGCATTCATCTCTTGAAACAATCCTATCTTCCAGAGACAAGGTCAGACAAGACATGATTTAGCCGTTGTTTTTCCTTGAAACTTAATTATTTGATGACTTTTATCACTTTTATTCAATCTTTTATTACTTCCTTTATTTATTTCTTCATTTATCCCCTCATTCATTCATTCATTCATTCATTCATTCATTCATTCATTCATATATTCATTCATTCTTCCTTTCATTAATTCTTTCATTCTTTTGTTTATTTCCTCTCTCATTCCTTCTTCATTAATTCCTTGTATTTTCATACTTTTTCATTATCTCTTTAGTTCACTTATCCTTCTATTCGCCATTTTCTCTTCCATTTCTACATTCTTTCATTCATTCATGTATCCTTTTATTCATTCCTTTCCGCGAGAATATGTTTGTCATGATTGCAAAATATTTATTTCTTAGGAAAGCGATTTGTTGAATAATACTATTAGCAGTAGCAGCAGCAACAACACGTTGATCTTTGGCTGGCAAACGAGGACGAAATTCTCAATGGAGGCCGACAGCGGTGTTGTTACTGCAGCCTCGTCTGCATCTGAAGGCCCCAGTTTAGAGGGTGTTAGTCTGGATGAGAAAGAGTGGGGGAAGACTTCGCAATTGAATGAATTAAGTACCTTGCAAAAGAGATTGACTGGACTTAAACGCCTCGGTCCTGTTAAAGTTGCCAGACAGAAAGTAGACAATGCACTGCCAAAAGGCCCAAAAAAATTAGTCGTAAGGAAATCTATGGCTGTGACGATGCCTCATGCGAAGGGCGCAAGACCAGCTCATAATTCTGGGTTGTTGTCTAAGAGTAATGAGTCGTCTGCCGTTACGCAAAACGCATTTGGAGTTCGAATGAAGCAGTTGAAGTCAGTTCCAAATCGCAAAACATCAAAAGCGGTAGATCCAGCAGCGTGTGAGTACCATATCAACGAACGCGCTATTTCTCACTATGTTTTTCTCTTCGTATCAGCCACATTCCGAAAGATCTTTGCTTATTTGAACTTAGTTTTTCTTCAAGTGTCTCTTGCTTCAGTTCGTTTATTTCCCTCGATATCGTTTTCTTTCAAACTTCATAATTCCAAATTTTATCTTTCTTGCAGCACATAAGGAAAGCACTGGTAGTACAGTATCTGACATGTCGATAAATTTCTCAGCC
The DNA here is from genome assembly GCA_964019165.1 of Mastigias papua. Classification (NCBI taxonomy): domain Eukaryota; kingdom Metazoa; phylum Cnidaria; class Scyphozoa; order Rhizostomeae; family Mastigiidae; genus Mastigias; species Mastigias papua. The sequence goes on along the minus strand of OZ025278.1, from coordinate 623,493 downwards.
TCACTATCGCTTGAAGCAACTTCTCAAAGAGACAGTGATGGTAAGCTATTGTGTTTTAGCAATTCCCAACCTCATTTCGCTGTCTGACCGCGTCAGAAAAGTAACTTAATATGACTGTGATAAGAATAGTGTTCATGAATTGTGCGTAGGCAGCATACATACACACGAGGAGCACTTATCATTTAAAAATTACCATGGTTGCTTTGTTGGTAGGGCGCAGAAGTTACCGCGAATCTTCGAATTAGCTCCCTGCGTGCCTGTTCAGTTTCGAGATTTTTGGATGGGGCCCTGGAGGACTTACTCAACGGGGGCTTATAGACTCGTCTGGCATATAGTATCATTTTCACAACTTTTCTTCATAATATAAAATGACTGGACTAAACTTAGCCATCATTCTATACCAAGTCTTCATCAGCTTCTGTAGTGGGGGCTTATTACCTTGGGCCTCTTATTGACAATTTGAATTTGCAGGACCCTGTTGATAACAGTATGTAATTACTGATAGGTTATCCTGTTAAAATATTCGTATATTATTATTATTATTATTATTATTAGCTTGGGAGCTTATTCAAGGGGGGCAATTCGAGGATTTCATGTATCTTATCAACGAGTTTTAATCTTTGAATTGAGTTTAAACTTAATAAATCTATGATAATTAAAGAGTAGATTGTAAAGATATATTTTTACATAACTTTGTCATCTTTCTTTTTTGTAATCCTTTATCACAGAGTATTCGGATTTCACTCTCACTGGATCCCAAGTAACGGGTACGAAACGGTTTCTCAAGGACCGAACACATGCTCCACGTCCTAAGGAACGGAAAGTAAGTAAGATAGGCAAACGTCTGGACAACAGAAAACCAGGAGGAAAGGAAAGCAGTAAGCAGGAGAAAATAAACAAGAAAGGAAGGAAGGAGTCAAAGATTGAAGTAAAAAAGGTTGGAGTAGTTTGTATTTACATCGTTTCTCAAGTTTTATCTGAGTTTTGTTTGGAATCAGGATATGGGATGAATACCTCTTTAATAGCTGATTGTCAGACTGGCTTGTGTGATTGCATACTGATTCACTGAATGATTCTCTAACGCACCACACAGACACAGACACGGACAGACACAGACAGACAGACTCAGACAGACACAGACTCAGACAGACACAGACTCAGACAGACACAGACACATACAGACACAGACAGACAGACACAGACAGACAGACACAGACACATACAGACAGACACACATACAAACAGACACACATACAGACAGACAGACAGACACACACACACACACACACACACACACACACACACATACACACACACACACACACACACACACACACACACTCACTCACACACACATACTCACACACACACACTCACACACACACACACACACACACACACACACGCACACACACACACACACACACACGCACACACACACACACACGCACACACAGGCATACAATGTTGACGTTTTGCTTTCACCTCATACATTTGCACAGTCAGCGCCATCCCTGAATGGTTTCAAGAATTCAGTTTAATCTTTTTGCATTTCTTAGAATGAACCAACTGAAGTAATCGTTGATATCATATCTTCCATGATTTCGGAGTCAGCATCATCAGAAACATTCCAGATTGAATCTACATCTAGGCTGTCGAGCTGCATCGTACGTACACCTTTTTTCAGCAACGATATTTGTACCTTCATGTAAAATGATCTGTTTATGGAGATGGCCTGACTCAGTCGAACTTTAAAGCACGAATCGAAGCTATGTAGAGCACAAATGAATAATAAAAAGAAAAAACTATTGAAATATAGAGCTTCCAAGGAAGAATAAATATAATGGCTAAACAATTTGACGAAATATCAGGGTAGAAACACTCTACTCTTATCTTGTAAAGTGCAAGACCATAGTAGTCTTCTCCTGAGAAAGTCGGTTGCTACCACGTAACTAAGGACTAGGAAATCCACCAATCACGTTCGATCTCACTCTACACCCGTATAGCGAAAATGCTTCAAATAACCCTAACAGGACACGAGCCTATGGCTTGTGAATGAAAAGTACTACTTTTTGATTTTGTTTTTATGTGATATAAGAATCTGCCATCATTTTCGTAGATGAGACTAAAACCATTTTAAAAATTGAAGGAGCTAGTTGTAACACACAGTAATGGTAGAGCCTAAAGAGGAAGGCAATTAGGCATGGAAGTCTTTTAAAAGTGCTTTCTTCTCATAACTTTAGGACTTAAGTGTTTGATATTAGATTGAATTTTACTTCAAATAAAAAGATAGCAAAAGTCGTACGCTTTCAATTGTGAATCTTGGATGAAAACCAATTATCGTCTGCACAGGAATCCAGACAAAGTTTGCACAAGGGAATGTCGGATAAGGATGTAGTAGAAGATGAGGCAAGTGATCAGTTTCCGTTTGACGTTGTTGGCAATGTAGACGAGACGAATATGGACACTGACGAAGAGTCCTACAAGACAGATGAGGAAGTTGATGAAGAGGTTGATGAAGAGGACGATGAAGAGGATGATGAAGAAATGGATGAAGCTGATGATCTTCCTGAATTGGGACGGAAAGCAAGTGGAGGAAGATCCAGAAGGAAAATGAAGAAGCGAAGGACTTTGAAGTTCAGAACTGAGTAAGTTTTGCGGTCAACATTTTAAACTGACAAACTATTGAATTCATCGAATGACATATCGGATGTCGTTTCAATACTTCTTATATCCAAAGAGAGACACTGCGGAGTACTGGCAAGTGCTGCATCCATTGCATACCTCATACAGTTTCATGATAACTGGCATTCAACAATTCGTGGAAGAAAAGCTATATGAAACTTATTAAATTTTGAACAGATAGAGAAAGTAAACAGCAATGCAGTCACGTTGTTGCCGAATCTTTGTATCTCAAATTGTCGGAGAAATGTTGTATCTGAGTCTTTTGATACCACCAAATTCCTTTTGGTACATTGATCATGGGCTTTACAAACATAAAGATAAATTTCCACTTCCCCTTGTATTGCATCCCTTAGTTTTCGTACATCATACATTTCAGTGGAATATATGTTATCTAAAACACACTCAGTAGAATTTCAAAGTCGTGTAGATGGTCCCTCTCATGCAATTACAACAATCCACAGTTTGTCTCCGAATTTTTTGTCCGCCGGTTCCTCTGCATTGTCCACATTATAGAGCCATTAATGTTCTCCCTATCACTTTTCCAAGGAATCCATACAGATAAGATATGTACTTTCTCGCTGTTTCACGGCTTTCTTTGCATCCTTTATTTGAATTCCCAAGTTCTGCAGATTAGATCAATGTCTTGAGCATTTTCATATTAACCGACAGATCCTCCTCTCACTTTTTCCAGATTCAAAACTTGATGAATGCTTTGCAGTTCTTTGTGCACATTAGTGATGGCGATTTAGGTCATTTGTTGAAAACAGCACTTTGCGGTCACCCGTATAGTACCATAATTTCAGCCGCACACCCATGGAATACCAAACATTGAGCATAAATATCGATATGTGATATATGAAGCTGATTAGTAGTCAATGTTTTCATGAGAATTTCAATCCGATTATATGCAGAATGAGGACTGCGTCTTACACGTGATAACTTCTTTGATTTAATTCAGGCGAGATTTATGTTCAAGATCTGATCTCTGCATCTTTCGTATATATTTAGTTTCATTGCAGCCGTGTTCGTACGTACTGTTTTGGTTTCTCTTTCATGACACCGATCTTTGTCTGATTCCTCTTCAGGCCGTTGTCAAAATTTGCCCTCAAAAGGAGACATCAAGAAGAATTTGAGTTTGATGGAGGAATGGAAAATGAAGATGGTGGGTTGAATGCCTATAATATCATTGAGTTTTTGTATCTGGTATTGATTAGTAACATTATGCTTGTCATGATCTTTGATAGCAAACATCATCATTTGTTTATGTGGTGTTTATCATCTTAATCATCTTCATTTATTCATTAATTTCCTTCTCTTTTTGCTTCTTTATCTATCATTTATTCAATTTGTCTTTTCTTCACTCGTTGGGTCCTGTTCTTCTCTGCTTCTCAGTTTTGTCACATTTTACTGCTATCAATACTCTCTCATTATATCCTTTATAAGTTACCTCATATATCCTATATTTGTTCTTATATCCTTCAGATATTTCATATTTGATCATGTGATATTGTTTGGATGCTGGAACAGCCAACCATCGCATCGCTTTTTGCCTAATATATTTACAAACAAAAAAGCCCTTTTTAATTTTCTTAGTTTTGAATACAAAAATATTTTGGTTTAGATGCCTTTATTTCTTTAATGTTCAATCATTTCGGCTTCCTGCTCTTTAAGCATGAAACTTAATTAATCCATTGTAAGAAGGTATACCGGTGCAAAACAATTTTAAAACTCACCCCGTTCCCTTCTGGCATTTGTGGTAGTGCTGCTTCAAAATGCTGTCCAAGCACTACCTGATTGCATCTGTTCTGCAAAATCAAATGTCTCACAGTAAGATTATCACCTGCTCTTTATGAATTTGAGGTTTAGTTTTATTTGTATCAATTTAGTATTTGTAAAGATATGAAAGTATACTTGAGATTATTGTTAATGTACTTAGGATAGTATGTGAGCTGCGAGATTCTTGGAGAACTATGTCACCAGGGGATTGCCATAGACCAGGCCTTCCCATTAAAGTTTGTTAAGTTCCATTCTGGAAATGTTGGCAAGCAAGAAGCCCCACAGTTTATATATACACCTGCTTCTCGATAATTAAGGGAGACTGTAGTGTGGTTGTACAGTTACAAAAACATGTATATTACATTTGCTACACGTTCTGGGCGTTACTCGGCGTGACCAAATGCGTCCCTAGTGGCGCGCCCTGCCTGTTGGGAAAGGGTGCCGTAGAGTTTTCTTATTGAAGTAGAAGCCTCATATTTTTGGACCAGAATTTATATTAGTGAATCGAAAGCAGTAGGCAATACTCTGCGATTCATTTCCTTTTCATAAGTGAGATTTGTGTTTGAATCATAACGGGTCTCCTTGCAGATCTGAGCATGTTGGATTACGCTGCTAGGTATTGCATCATAAGGTATGCCTGTTTGTACCATAAACTTACTTTATTACCTTAGGTTTAATTCCTTCATTGATGCCACAATTTTGTTTTCTCTCAGGAAGTCGCATCTCCATTATAGGATGACCCCTAAATACGCTATAATTTGTTTGACTTCAACTTCATGTTCCTTCTTATCATCCAAACTCAAACTCGTTTTCTCGCAGATTTTCATCATGTTTTGATACTGGCTCTCACCTTTGTTATTTATAACTTCTTATCTTTATCTTTGTTTGTCGTATTTGTTAGTTTCTATTTTTTCGAGTTACTGAAAAAAAGATTATTCCATTCTTTTTCTTTCATTCGTGCGTTTGCCTTAGTTATTCTATGATAAATGATATTAAATTTTCTGTTTTCATAAATTTCTTACTCTTGTCTTTCCCATTTCGTAGCCTTCAAAAACTTTCAAAATACGAACATGTTTTTACCTCCTATGCGGATTGTGGAGGAGAGGTAGTTTGATCACCTTTTAATGATATTTTCATTGTACTTCCTAAAGTATTTTAAATCAGGTTTTCTCATTTCTGAATTACTTGCCATGCAATCGATGTTTTACGTAAATTATCTGATGTTCTTATGACGTCTGTCTGCCATTCCGTCTTAGAATGCATCCATGAATCCTTCTTCACATTTTAAAGATCACTTCTCGTCCGCGCATAACTTTCTTATGTATTCTGTTTTTTGTTGCATAGTTGTTCCGGACGATGTCTCAGTTATTTCCTTTATTTCTTACTTATATATTATCTGTTATTGTTAGTTTATGGTTGTTCATATCATTTACGTACTAGCGGTTTGTATCGAACATCCTTCATTGATTAATTCTATTCGTTTGTAGAATGCTGAGCATGGAGGTGATGATATATCATCAGACATGGCTGTAGAATCAGACGAGCAGGTTTCTAAAATCTTCCCTTGTTTTATTGTTATTTTTAGCAGGTGTAGTTATTTTATATATATATATATATATATATATATATATATATATATATATATATATATATATATATATATATATATATATATATATATATATATATATATATATATATATATATATATATATATATATATATATATATATATAGACTTTCATAGTAAAAACAATTCTTTAACGTTTCGCGTATAGCTTCATCAGAAAATTCTCTGAAGAATTTTTTGATGAAGCTATACACGAAACGTTAAACAGTTGCTTTTATTATGAAAGTCTACATAAATTTTTAAAAACTTTTAGTTGAAAGGCTATTGAAATATGTATATATATATATATATATATATATATATATATATATATATATATATATATATATATATATATATATATATATATATATATATATATATATATATATATATATATGTGTGTGTGTGTGTGTGTGTGTGTGTGTGTGTGTGTGTGCGTGCGTGCGTGCGTGTGTGCGTGCATGCATGCGTATTGAACCTTTGATAAGTTTGATGTGGGATTCCATTACAGAGAAAATTACTTGATGATTACGAAAAGCTGATCTATGGTATGGATATATGCCAACAGAAAATCTCTGATGGGGAAAGAAAGAGAGCTGACCTTAACGGTAAGTCATCAGTATTTGAAGCGTACCTGTTAACGATATTTGTTGCGTTCGCTTGCCTTCTCAAAACTTTGACTGGGTAATTCAATTATCAACATCATCATGTATGACCCCAGTTATAATTTTTTTATTGTCATTATGGATAATTTTGTTATTTTTATTAATTTCATACTCATAGCATGATTTTGCTCTCTTATTCTTCTAGGTGAGAGAGATACAGCGTTGAGTTGTATTAGCAGTTTGCAAATCGATGAAAAGAAAAGGGTAAGAAAACAATTCCTCAATTATTCACTATGTCTATTCTTCCTCCTCAAAACTCAAAGTAGATTCTATAGCACTTGTTGAGTGACAAGTGACCTTTCTTGCGTCTGTTATGTGTCATCTTTTCTCATATTTCATATATTATTACTTGTTTTACGTTATCCAATGTTGTTCCATCCACTGAATTTCATTGACTTATATTTATCATGTAGAACCAACTTAGATTTCGTTGTCAATTGACTGTTCTTTTGCAGAAACTCTTGGAAAAGTCCATCCAAGCGTTCAGCAGAAAGATCACAACTGTCGATGAGAAAATAAAGACTTTTATTGACAACATGAAGAAATTAATAGGTCAGGCATTTTAATGTTGTCCCTCTCATTATTCCCTCATTCAGCTGTATTCCTTTCCAGTTTCAACTTGGAAAAATTGAAATCTTTCTTGTTCTCTATATATATATATATATATATATATATATATATATATATATATATATATATATATATATATATATATATATATATATATATATATATATATATATATATGTATATCATATTTTAGAAACTTCTTAGTGTTTGGAACTTTTTGGTATAAATATATATATATATGTTGTGTGCATATATGTATGTATGTATCTGTCTAATTATATATATGTTATAGCATTTTAATTTCTTCTCTGTGCAGAAAAGAAACACATCTTAGAGGACAAATTGCGTCAATCGGCAATAGACAGTGGCAAGATTGACAAGATAATTAAGAACAGTGACTTTTTGGGCAGAAAGTTCACCAAATTAAAGGTAATTTTCCCTGGTTCTACCAAGATAGGACACCCTTAGCTGTACTTTGTAGCAGATTTTCAACCAAAACAGACAAAAATGTCGAAATTAGTGATGGGTGAGATGTTTCATAAATGCTACTGCCTTTGAAAACAAAGTAATGTAAGTAATGGGTTTTTAGGAAGATTTGTCATGAAATTTCCCATCTTTATTTGCAACTTTTGCAATCATATCTGTTGCACTACCAGTATCATCAGCAGGCGTGTTTGTGAGGAACTTTTGGTTCGACAGAATATCAGTTTTGCATCAAGAATGGAGAAACTTAATACTCTATTAGTTTTTTTGTCAATTTAGGTCGCTAGATGTTTCCTTTGTTCATTACATATTGCAGCTACGTTTCGATGGAGGTTGTCTGTTTTGATATTCTACCCAGAGTTTACTTCATCCCAGAACGAAAAAGATTTTCAGTTGTATTGGTTTCTTTCATGCAGTGTTTGAAGATCAAAATTGACGATTTACCGGAGGCACTGAGATCCTTCAATTCGAATTTTGATGATGAGGATTTTCGATTCGTGCATCATGTGAGTGACTGTCCATTGGCATTCTTCAAAATATTATGTAACTAACACGATCAGACCAATCCCATGTGAGAGAAATTGTGGTCTGGTATTTTTGTGCTGTTTGAAGACCTCTTAATAGCTTTGTCTTAGATTTTTAATAGTTCGCGCACTCTATGAAATAAGCTCTTGGGATCTAAATTGCAATGCATGGAGTTAGTACCGTTATAAGTGCCTCTATTGGTTGCAAGAAAGCCTCGTTCCTTGGTAGTTTTCATGGAGGATATAAGGGGAGTTTTTAACCTTTGACAGATACCAAACTGCATGTTTATGTTTTGTATATTGCCATGAAAGCTTTCTTGGTTATTGTCAGCCAAATGTTTGGCATGAATGTCCTTTGTAGAACTCAGAATTTAACTAATGTTCTTCCTGGGGGGGGGGCTGCTAAAAAGTAGCATCAGCTCCTGTTCCCTATACTTCGATAAATTACATGTATCGTTTTGCAACGATATTGTTTTACTGCTGAACTTAAGCGACTGCCGTGAAATCTATCGTTGTTTCTTGTCATTTTTCCCAGGTACTAAAGTTGCCACAGAATGACTCAATAGACTTCAAGGCATTTGCTGTGGTGGCAGCACTTACGGAAAGAGTCAAATCTCTTGAGTAAGATATTTATGTTACTAGCTATCTCATTGGTTTTATCAACTTTAAACTCAGCTTACAATTTTCTACCATCTTACATAGGTATTCTATGAATTACCTGACCTTTTTCGCTTCTACCATTCTTATGAAAACTTAACTGAGCAGATGAATTTTGAAAATGGTAAGAATACATACATATATATATATATATATATATATATATATATATATATATATATATATATATATATATATATATATATATATTTATACTCGTAATTCTTACACAGTACATAGAACTACAAAAACGATACCACAGGGAGTATGCTCTACCATATCGACCCTGTGGCCTACACATATAAGGGACCATTGACCCCTTACGCAACGCCTCCAAACGGGAACGAGGGTATCAACTGATATTGTATAAATATATCAGTATAAAATATATCAGTGCATAACTAGCAGTTTTGAATCTCTGTTATAAAAAGTCATAGCTCGTAATCTGTGGTATACGCTTTCGAGTGAATCCTAAGTGATTGTCTTGACTTGGATTCTTTCTCTTGACAGTTTTTCATCATTTGAACTAAATTTACTGCTCTACCTCATGACCGTTTACTTAGATTTCGCTCAAACTAGAGATATTTATCCGTATTATAATTGTATACCTATTGCTTGCGTTTACACTACGCTGGATGAATATTTGTGCGGCAAAGTGAATAAATATTTCTCCGGATAAATTTCTTTATGTGTAAATTGGAGGCCTATCCGTATATATTTTTCTATCCGGTTAGATATCTCTAGTGTAAATTCGGTCTTAAATATCGGATCTCAATTCGGATCTCCTCGCAGTTTTGTTTGCAACTTCCTTTTTCGTTTAATAGCAAGTCAATCAAAGCACTTTTGAAGGACGTTGATCTTGGCACACTAGAAAGGAAACTCGATAAATGCAAGGTATATGGCTCCAACTTGTATCTCTTTTTAGCTCTGGTTGTCACATCATATCTATCTGTGGTCACAAAATCCTATCTATTGTTGTATTCTTTTGCCACCATCAATATTGCTAAAAATTTCCTCCACTATTACTTAATTCAAGATTTTTTGAGTTCTAGAACACTATGAAAAACAAAGGATAGATCTTTTGTTCTGCCTTAACCCATTAGGATTCCGAACTTCATTACTGCTACTGGGGTATGACCGTGTATCCCAAACGTAACTCTAGCAGAATCGCTTCTTTGCAGGAATTGTACCGTTTATTATCAGAAGAGAACCATCACGGGGATAGAATTGTACCTTTAGAGAATCTTTTGGTAGAATTGCAAGCTGGTGGACTGGATAAAGACCATCAAACATCGGTAAGTCGATGCAATTGTTGTTGTATCTTTTTGTTTTAACTTCATTCCATCTTTTTTCGAGAAACAGTTATGTAGATTGAGTTATTCCTCTCTTGTCATGAAAACGTTGAAGTATCTCTCATAACCTTCAAGCGATTGGATTCCCTTTTGTCTTGAAAATATTGAAGTTGGTTTCTGAATCTCTAGCAACACGTTTCTTAGCTCTGCGTCACTTAGTTCTACAGTTAGTTAGAGGCAGCCTTGGTAATAAGACCCCCGTTAACGCAGAGACTCCACTTGGCTGAAGTTCCCTATTGAAGAATTCCCCTTCTTGAAGATACCACAAAGATGGGGTCTTTCAGGTATTTTCTCCTGAAATCGCTCTGAAAAGCCACCTATTTATTTTTGGTACATCACAGCAACAGTAGAACTATCACACCCCGTCGTTTATGCTTTTATACTTCATAAGCAAAATTGGAAGAGCAATAAGCAGAGGAATGGGCCTTAGGATGCAGCTACCGTTAGATTAAATTATTTCAACGAAAATTTGATTTTCTTGACTGCTATAGCAAACTGAAAGCCATTATCCAGACTTGTAGTTGGGAGGACAGAAAGCAGAGGAAATTGACAGGGCGTTTGTTACGACATTATTCAACAAGAAATCGAGGCTTACACAGCAGATTTGCTTCCCAGCATGAACCTTAGTCATTTGAAATGTTACAAATGTATTGACATTTTAGCCCTGCTAAGGCTCAAGGTCCGAATGACTTCATGGATCGTTTTTGAAGCGATCCTGCCGCTGTGGACTAGTCCATTGAGACCAGGAACTTACGAATTAGTTGCATAAATGTTACGAAACACCCAGATTTATTTCGAGAGATGTGGCCCAGTTAGACACAAGCCTTCAGACACCTCGCCTACCGTAACCACTTGAAGGACGCCTGATTCTTCAAAGAGTGAAACAATAATCTTTTGAGGAGATTAAGTGGGAAGGCAATTAGCTATTGCCAATAGAGCACCATTAAACGATGGAAAGTTGAAAATTTTTAATGAAATGTGGTGCAATTAATTTCATCTCTTATGCAAATTCAGCTGCTGCCTGCCCAAACTTTATCAACTAATTCCAAATGGTTTTCTTAGCACGGCAGATGTTTCCTAGGCGATTTCTGTTTTGATAAATAGGAACTGTGACAACCTCGCCATTTTTATCTGCAAAATCGACTTCTTAGCATCTCCACTATGTATTTTATCTTGTAAGTTATTATCAATCTTAATGACCATTGTCTTCGTCTCCATGCGCTTCTAACTAAACTTGAATCCCAACATAAACATCGCTTGATAAATCCTCTAGATTTTGTTTATATACTTAGCGTTCTCTTATGCAATTGATTTTACGAGGAATGTTGGGGACTGTTCTGTCCTATATTGCAGCTTTGCTAGTACTATCTCTCAGAAATATCAACCACTGCTGCACAAAAATTTCTTTATTCATTTTGAAAAGTATCCCTTGCTCCAATATACTTGCAATAAATCCCTGCACATAGGAACCCTCACAAACAAGAACCCACAGGCTGTTTCTCAGGTAGTACGCGCCTTGATTGTAAGAACTAAGTCCAGTTTGATAAACATACAGGTTTCTGTTGTAAGGTGATAAAGTTGGCTATTGATACTTTTGACTGCCAGATTCTTAAAGACAAGGCTCACTGATTATAGAAAATGCCAGTTGCGTATGTCCAGCACATTATGCATTTCGACAATAAAAACTTTTGAGACCATTGTACTAGTGAGGATTTTAGATGTCTGTAAAAACCGCTAGAATTCACAGTTTTCTTTGTCATATAGGGGAAATTAATTGAACCTTCGGATAAAAACTTTCTACCCTAAACTGTTCCTTTTAAATAAGAACCTTTTCCAGTCTGACGTTAAAAAAGCAGGTTGATGTTTTATGTGTAAGTGTACTGTCCCACGCTCTTTTTCAAAATCATACGCCACCATATTTGTCACGTGATACAGCTAGGCCTATCAAGCTTTCTTTTGGTGTGTCTTAGCGTAGTCACGAACACTTCCTCGTTTTGACTATTTCTACTGCCTCGTTTTTCATTGGGAGCTGGCTGTATTTGCAATTTGCAAGCATAGAGTTTCGGGGTACGACATCCTTTTCCCCCTGTAGGCCACAAATCCGAGTCGCGCATAGTAAGAGCCAATATTTTTTGTTTTTGTAAGTGCTGCTGTTTCTTGTAACGTAGAATAGCATGCGCGATTCCGTATAGCACCTTCCTATCTCAAACCCCCATTCTACTTCACCCCTCTTTATATATTTACCCCTTTTTGCTTTACTTGACACAATACTGTTCTTTACCATAGGTTATTGACAAATTGAATCACCATGGCAACGGATTTGTTGACTTCCTCGATTTCGTATTGTATATTCCTCTCTTTCTAATGATCCATGATCAAATTGTGCAGAAACCTTTCCAGTGATTACACGTTACGTTAACAAATGATGGAATTTTTTTCTGTTCAATTTGATGATATTTCTTGACATTTAGATTGTTTCAGGAAGCTTGACCTCAAGTAAAACCCCACTCTCTCGTAGATTGAATGAAGAGTTTATTTAAAATATTATATTGTTTCCGCGAAAATCATTTGAATTGGGTAGATGTCATTTTGATATTGTCACCAACTGGAACCTTCCCAGTTAATAATAACCTGGAAAAGAAGCATATTTATAGCAAACATAGTGATTGATACAATATAGTACTTTGCAGATCATTTTGAACGCCTGAAAAACTTTGATTCTTCGCCCATAGACCACCAACCCAGTCACAAGTGATCACGATGACTTAAAGTTGTATGATTCAACCTATTTATGACTCAGTCTAGGCACATATTTATGGGCCTCCCAACCACAAACCACAATGTGAAATCCAAGCTCCCAATGCACACTGTGTTACAGTGTTGAACAACACATCAGCTCTTTTCTCTTACTCTTTACAGTACAGTTAACCCTCATAGGAGCGCCAATCGATTTTCAGCTATCTTCGAAAGGTGCAACTCTTAGATGTTGCCTGAGTGATATTCAAACTTTAGATATTTCAGTAGCATTTACTAATTCACAAAATTTATATCCATTCATCGTGTCGTCTGTTTGAAATAAAGATCCTTGTCAGGATTATCTTGGTAAGTCTAGATGTGGCCTAGATTTGTCTCGACCCGCTACCTCTTAGGTTTATCTGAATTCTTGAAGGGACAAGCATGATATTGTTACGACTTCTGTACTGTAGGCATCTCATCTTTGATAGGCGGTTGAGTTGTACCTTGTGGGGCACTCTGGATTGCAAAATGCCTAGCATTGAGTAGGCCTAACATTTTCACTCTGTAGTTCTGTTGTGTCACCCATCTTCGTGAGAGTATTCATACAAACTAACTCAGTTATTAGTTGGTGATCTTGAAAGTCGAATTTCTTAATGACAGACATTATACTTAAGAATAACTCTGTAAATATTCATTGTATATACATATTGAGAAATGAATTCTATTGTGTATTTATTTTTATTTATTTGGTAGGTTTGTATTATGTCACACTTAGTATGAGAATTTGTTGTTTTTTCTCTTTTGTTGACAACTGATTGACGGTCCACTGGAGATAGTGTATGGGGAGGAGTAAACTGTATATTATTGTTCAGTTTATTTCCAACCATGCCACTCTTATCGCAACAAGTTATTATTGAAGTAAGCTTCTTACCCCTCCCCCATTGGTTCCTCCTTCCATTCACTGAAATTGAAGGAGAACCTGCAATTTATCATACAGTCTGCATCAAAAAGCACAGGCGGGTCTGTGATCGCACCATATTTGCCAGCCACTGTTCAACCCTCTTTTGTCTATAAAACTATAAACGATATATGACTTTCTACTCCCACCCCCACCCATGTACCCAAAGCCCTGTTGTTTTTTATCATTTTGGGAACATTCCAACTTCCTACTTTATTTCAGCTTTCCCTTTTAGTGGGTGTGCCATGAACCCGCGATTGCAACCGCGAGTGAACCCGCGGGTGAAATCAATAATATCACATGACATGTGATATATATTGCGTTGACAGAGGCCTAAGTTCATAGTAAAGTACAGTACCCTTTCAGAAACTTTGTCCGGACAAGAGGCCTCATTGGTTTTCAAAGATGTCGGTGAGGTTTGTCTTACTAGCTATTGTGTCTTGTATTGCTATAGCTTCAGGATTTCTTTTTAAGCCAAGACGTCCTCTAGCTATTGACGGTGGTTGGTCATCTTGGCAGAGTTGGACAAAGTGCTATCTGAATTTAGCCAATAGCTCGAATTTTTTCCCCGATTTTAATGGTTTTTATGTTAGTTCAAGGCAAAGAATTTGCGACTCTCCAAGACCCGTTCAGGGTGGAAAACCTTGTTTTGGTAGTGCATTTAAATACAGGCAATGTGGATGCGAGAACCCACTAGGGATGGAATCTGGCAGAATCCAAAACAATCAGCTTTTCTCAAACGCCAGAACATTTAACGGATTTAATGTATCCAATGGAAGGTTTGGAAGTAAGGCTGCTTGGTGTTCAGAGGATCAGATATCGCCTTTTTTGAATATCTATTATGAGATAGACTTGGTGAACTTTACGAAACTTGCCTCCATAGCCACAGCTGGAATTGCTGAAGGGAGAGTTACACGATATAGACTCTATCACAGTTTAAATGGAAAGAACTGGAATCTGTATACAAGAAAGCGACAAATTTCATCGGAGCTCATTGGAAATATTCTACCAAATACTGTAAAAATAAACGAGTTTGAAGATCCCGTAATTGCCAGGTTTCTTAAGATTATTCCATTACATAGTTACAATAGAGTATGCATGAAATTTGAAATTTATGGTTGTGTTTTCACGTGTGGCAGAGAAATGACAACAGCGACTGGCGAGATTATTGGCCGAAGTGCAGAGACACACAACCAGAACTGTTTATGGAGGATAGATGTGAAGAACACAACTAAAATAAGTCTTGATTTTGTTACATTTGATATTCCTTGCGATGCTGGGTTCCTGGAGATAAGAACCGGCAGTGATAACTTTTTGCAAGCTCGTGTCTCCAAACGACTTTGTGGTGTTGACTTAACCATAGACCTGTTGAAACTAACATCAAATGCTTTGTGGCTAAATTTCGTGTCAAATTCATCATCCGAAGAAGTTGGTTTCAGGGTCCGGTACATTTCAGAGTGCTCGGAAAGTCTTGACATTCATGGAAATAACGCACTGAAGATTAATTCCCCAAACTACCCATTAGAATATTTTGATAATAATGATTGCACATGGACTGTAACATCAGGTTCAAACAGAATTTATGCTGTATTTAAAGTGTTTGATATTGAAGCAAGCAAAATGACTGATAGTCAGGAGTGCACAAATGACTTTGTTTTGATTCAAGTAGTGGATGAGAAAGGAAGACCTCATAAAGGTAGTAAATTTTGCAATTCAAAGAAGCCTCTCACTGATGGCACACCAATTGTTTTTGATGCAAACCAGCTTTCCATCAGATTCAAAAGTGATGATGTAATAACTGGGAAGGGGTTTTTACTAGAGTTGACATTGTATGATCCAAGGAAGGGTATACCAGAGAACAGGCAACCAAAATTGACAACAACAAATCCACAGATACAAGGGAATGATAGGAAAGATGGATTGCTAGAAACTACCAAAAGTTTGATGCTTCAATCAACAGTGTTTATGTCCAAAGTTTTAGCAAGCGAGGAATTCCATGAGAATAATAGACTAAGGACAAATAATATGACTGTTAATGAGAGTCAAGTGAAGAAGAAAAGTAAAAAGGAGCCAGATTGGACAATAATCACAGTGGCATCATTTTCTTGTTTTGTTTTCTTTCTTATTGTATTTGTGACCGTGATCAGTGTTCGAAAGTGCACTTCAAGATATCATGGTGAGTCAGGAAAGTTCTTGCCAGCAATTTCAAAAAAACAAACAAAGGCTTCCCAGAGTAGCACAAATGATGTTTTGATAAAAAGCAAGAAATCCTTCCCAGTGGCTGATGGTGAAGAGCAGTTGTGTGAGTTGAAAAGTCCAGCTGGTAGCATCCAACCTGCATATTCCTCGAGTGGATCAGAAAATGATGAGAAACAGCCTCTGAAAGCAGACATTGTTAACCATGCTCTTAATCGAGAGGCTAGAACAATTGATATGTATACAGATGGTGAAAATGACACAGAAGTAGAAAGTTCGGAAGCTGCTGCAGGAACGTCATCACCAAGTACTGTTGTCGAAGAGACTGTTATTTGATCATATGTTCAGATTTATTTCCATATTTATTGATAAGAAAATTCTATTATTCAGAAATTTCCAGACTGTCCAAAGAAGTTGGAGGATGTAAATATCAAATAAATGTTGAGGTGATAAGAGACATAGACAACTTCATTCATTTATTGCAAGCACCTCTCTCCAACCGAGATGTGTTATGTAAGGCTATTTGTCCATGAACCTCTACTGGTATAGATAAGTTCTGTTGGAGAATAGGGAAGACTATTAGAATTTGGCATTTGCTCAGAATATTCAAAGGTACAATTGTAGATTTTTAGTTGGGGGTGTCCATGGGCACTAATTGCCTAGGGGTGGATTGCACCTAATGAAGTGGATACAGAAGGAAGTTCCCTTTCCATTTTGTAGGGAAGTCTCCTTTTGCAATATTGAGATTTGCCTATTAAGGTAAGAAACAGCAGATGAAATCAAAGCATTTATGACATATTTTGGACCAATGCCATCAAATAGTGATTTGCACTGGGTGGTGAAATTACAACCAAAATACATCCCGAGTTTGTCACCCGTGATCCATGATGTTTAAACAAACACTTACTTTCAATTACAGTCCTTCACTACATCCCATATATCTCAAATTCCTGTCACCTGCAGGTGGAACTGCTGGGTAGCAGTACTCCTTTGAAATTAGGCCCATAATAGCAAACATATTGCAGGACATTTGTAAATCTTGCTTCACATCATCACATAGAGACTGTTCACATAGTACATCATAAGGAAAGTGGGTGGGGGTTCTCAGACATACTTATGTTTGATTCTCTGGGAGACAGGATGGTGAGATAGTGTAATGACATAAGCAAATCAGCTTTATTCTATTCATCTCTTTACACTTTCAAATTTCATGCAATTATCTTGATATCTTTGGTTAGACTTATTGGTTATTGATGACATGATATGACATGATATGACCAAACTACTACAGCACCTACACATCCATTATGTATACTTTACTTAATTGATCTTACACTCAACCATGACTCAAGTACAAATTAGAGATATTTCTGGTACACACCCTGTTTTAATCCCTTTACCTCACATTTTTCTACCACCTTTGTTCCAATATGCCTTTGACCTAATGGTAAGACCGGAAAACCAGCCGAGGAGATTTTTCACAACACACATAGGTTATAATCATCACTTTTCAATCTGCAATCGAAATCAATCAATTTCAAATTTGGTCATTTTTGAGCAAAATACCAAGGCTATAGCCTTACTTTTTGGCCACAAATGGCTCATTTTCATCACTTTTCAATCTGCAATCGAAATCAATCAATTTCACATTTGGTCATTTTTGAGCAAAATACCAAGGCTATAGCCTTACTTTTTGGCCAAAAATGGCTCATTTTCATCACTTTTCAATCTGCAATCGAAATCAATCAATTTCAAATTTGGTCATTTTTGAGCAAAATACCAAGGCTATAGCCTTACTGTTTGGCCACAAATGGCTCAT
The DNA here is from genome assembly GCA_964019165.1 of Mastigias papua. Classification (NCBI taxonomy): domain Eukaryota; kingdom Metazoa; phylum Cnidaria; class Scyphozoa; order Rhizostomeae; family Mastigiidae; genus Mastigias; species Mastigias papua. The sequence goes on along the minus strand of OZ025278.1, from coordinate 605,460 downwards.
TTTCATCACTTTTCAATCTGCAATCGAAATCAATCAATTTCAAATTTGGTCATTTTTGAGCAAAACACCAAGGCTATAGCCTTACTTTTTGGCCAAAAATGGCTCATTTTCATCACTTTTCAATCTGCAATCGAAATCAATCAATTTCAAATTTGGTCATTTTTGAGCAAAATACCAAGGCTATAGCCTTACTTTTTGGCCAAAAATGGCTCATTTTCATCACTTTTCAATCTGCAATCGAAATCAATCAATTTCAAATTTGGTCATTTTTGAGCAAAATACCAAGGCTATAGCCTTACTTTTTGGCCAAAAATGGCTCATTTTCATCACTTTTCAATCTGCAATCGAAATCAATCAATTTCAAATTTGGTCATTTTTGAGCAAAATACCAAGGCTATAGCCTTACTTTTTGGCCAAAAATGGCTCATTTTCATCACTTTTCAATCTGCAATCGAAATCAATCAATTTCAAATTTGGTCATTTTTGAGCAAAATACCAAGGCTATAGCCTTACTTTTTGGCCAAAAATGGCTCATTTTCATCACTTTTCAATCTGCAATCGAAATCAATCAATTTCAAATTTGGTCATTTTTGAGCAAAATACCAAGGCTATAGCCTTACTTTTTGGCCAAAAATGGCTCATTTTCATCACTTTTCAATCTGCAATCGAAATCAATCAATTTCAAATTTGGTCATTTTTGAGCAAAATACCAAGGCTATAGCCTTACTTTTTGGCCAAAAATGGCTCATTTTCATCACTTTTCAATCTGCAATCGAAATCAATCAATTTCAAATTTGGTCATTTTTGAGCAAAATACCAAGGCTATAGCCTTACTTTTTGGCCAAAAATGGCTCATTTTCATCACTTTTCAATCTGCAATCGAAATCAATCAATTTCAAATTTGGTCATTTTTGAGCAAAATACCAAGGCTATAGCCTTACTTTTTGGCCAAAAATGGCTCATTTTCATCACTTTTCAATCTGCAATCGAAATCAATCAATTTCAAATTTGGTCATTTTTGAGCAAAATACCAAGGCTATAGCCTTACTTTTTGGCCAAAAATGGCTCATTTTCATCACTTTTCAATCTGCAATCGAAATCAATCAATTTCAAATTTGGTCATTTTTGAGCAAAATACCAAGGCTATAGCCTTACTTTTTGGCCAAAAATGGCTCATTTTCATCACTTTTCAATCTGCAATCGAAATCAATCAATTTCAAATTTGGTCATTTTTGAGCAAAATACCAAGGCTATAGCCTTACTTTTTGGCCAAAAATGGCTCATTTTCATCACTTTTCAATCTGCAATCGAAATCAATCAATTTCAAATTTGGTCATTTTTGAGCAAAATACCAAGGCTATAGCCTTACTTTTTGGCCAAAAATGGCTCATTTTCATCACTTTTCAATCTGCAATCGAAATCAATCAATTTCAAATTTGGTCATTTTTGAGCAAAATACCAAGGCTATAGCCTTACTTTTTGGCCAAAACTGGCTCATTTTCATCACTTTTCAATCTGCAATCGAAATCAATCAATTTCAAATTTGGTCATTTTTGAGCAAAATACCAAGGCTATAGCCTTACTTTTTGGCCAAAAATGGCTCATTTTCATCACTTTTCAATCTGCAATCGAAATCAATCAATTTCAAATTTGGTCATTTTTGAGCAAAATACCAAGGCTATAGCCTTACTTTTTGGCCAAAAATGGCTCATTTTCATCACTTTTCAATCTGCAATCGAAATCAATCAATTTCAAATTTGGTCATTTTTGAGCAAAATACCAAGGCTATAGCCTTACTTTTTGGCCAAAAATGGCTCATTTTCATCACTTTTCAATCTGCAATCGAAATCAATCAATTTCAAATTTGGTCATTTTTGAGCAAAATACCAAGGCTATAGCCTTACTTTTTGGCCAAAAATGGCTCATTTTCATCACTTTTCAATCTGCAATCGAAATCAATCAATTTCAAATTTGGTCATTTTTGAGCAAAATACCAAGGCTATAGCCTTACTTTTTGGCCAAAAATGGCTCATTTTCATCACTTTTCAATCTGCAATCGAAATCAATCAATTTCAAATTTGGTCATTTTTGAGCAAAATACCAAGGCTATAGCCTTACTTTTTGGCCAAAAATGGCTCATTTTCATCACTTTTCAATCTGCAATCGAAATCAATCAATTTCAAATTTGGTCATTTTTGAGCAAAATACCAAGGCTATAGCCTTACTTTTTGGCCAAAAATGGCTCATTTTCATCACTTTTCAATCTGCAATCGAAATCAATCAATTTCAAATTTGGTCATTTTTGAGCAAAATACCAAGGCTATAGCCTTACTTTTTGGCCAAAAATGGCTCATTTTCATCACTTTTCAATCTGCAATCGAAATCAATCAATTTCAAATTTGGTCATTTTTGAGCAAAATACCAAGGCTATAGCCTTACTTTTTGGCCAAAAATGGCTCATTTTCATCACTTTTCAATCTGCAATCGAAATCAATCAATTTCAAATTTGGTCATTTTTGAGCAAAATACCAAGGCTATAGCCTTACTTTTTGGCCAAAAATGGCTCATTTTCATCACTTTTCAATCTGCAATCGAAATCAATCAATTTCAAATTTGGTCATTTTTGAGCAAAATACCAAGGCTATAGCCTTACTTTTTGGCCAAAAATGGCTCATTTTCATCACTTTTCAATCTGCAATCGAAATCAATCAATTTCAAATTTGGTCATTTTTGAGCAAAATACCAAGGCTATAGCCTTACTTTTTGGCCAAAAATGGCTCATTTTCATCACTTTTCAATCTGCAATCGAAATCAATCAATTTCAAATTTGGTCATTTTTGAGCAAAATACCAAGGCTATAGCCTTACTTTTTGGCCAAAAATGGCTCATTTTCATCACTTTTCAATCTGCAATCGAAATCAATCAATTTCAAATTTGGTCATTTTTGAGCAAAATACCAAGGCTATAGCCTTACTTTTTGGCCAAAAATGGCTCATTTTCATCACTTTTCAATCTGCAATCGAAATCAATCAATTTCAAATTTGGTCATTTTTGAGCAAAATACCAAGGCTATAGCCTTACTTTTTGGCCAAAAATGGCTCATTTTCATCACTTTTCAATCTGCAATCGAAATCAATCAATTTCAAATTTGGTCATTTTTGAGCAAAATACCAAGGCTATAGCCTTACTTTTTGGCCAAAACTGGCTCATTTTCATCACTTTTCAATCTGCAATCGAAATCAATCAATTTCAAATTTGGTCATTTTTGAGCAAAATACCAAGGCTATAGCCTTACGTTTTGGCCAAAAATGGCTCATTTTCATCACTTTTCAATCTGCAATCGAAATCAATCAATTTCAAATTTGGTCATTTTTGAGCAAAATACCAAGGCTATAGCCTTACTTTTTGGCCAAAAATGGCTCATTTTCATCACTTTTCAATCTGCAATCGAAATCAATCAATTTCAAATTTGGTCATTTTTGAGCAAAATACCAAGGCTATAGCCTTACTTTTTGGCCAAAAATGGCTCATTTTCATCACTTTTCAATCTGCAATCGAAATCAATCAATTTCAAATTTGGTCATTTTTGAGCAAAATACCAAGGCTATAGCCTTACTTTTTGGCCAAAAATGGCTCATTTTCATCACTTTTCAATCTGCAATCGAAATCAATCAATTTCAAATTTGGTCAGTTTTGAGCAAAATACCAAGGCTATAGCCTTACTTTTTGGCCAACAATGGCTCATTTTCATCACTTCTCAATCTGCAATCGAAATACATCAATTTCAAATTTGGTCATTTTTGAGCAAAATACCAAGGCTATAGCCTTACTTTTTGGCCAAAACTGGCTCATTTTCATCACTTTTCAATCTGCAATCGAAATCAATCAATTTCAAATTTGGTCATTTTTGAGCAAAATACCAAGGCTATAGCCTTACTTTTTGGCCAAAAATGGCTCATTTTCATCACTTTTCAATCTGCAATCGAAATCAATCAATTTCAAATTTGGTCATTTTTGAGCAAAATACCAAGGCTATAGCCTTACTTTTTGGCCAAAAATGGCTCATTTTCATCACTTTTCAATCTGCAATCGAAATCAATCAATTTCAAATTTGGTCATTTTTGAGCAAAATACCAAGGCTATAGCCTTACTTTTTGGCCAAAAATGGCTCATTTTCATCACTTTTCAATCTGCAATCGAAATCAATCAATTTCAAATTTGGTCAGTTTTGAGCAAAATACCAAGGCTATAGCCTTACTTTTTGGCCAACAATGGCTCATTTTCATCACTTCTCAATCTGCAATCGAAATACATCAATTTCAAATTTGGTCATTTTTGAGCAAAATACCAAGGCTATAGCCTTACTTTTTGGCCAAAACTGGCTCATTTTCATCACTTTTCAATCTGCAATCGAAATCAATCAATTTCAAATTTGGTCATTTTTGAGCAAAATACCAAGGCTATAGCCTTACTTTTTGGCCAAAAATGGCTCATTTTCATCACTTTTCAATCTGCAATCGAAATCAATCAATTTCAAATTTGGTCATTTTTGACCAAAATACCAAGGCTATAGCCTTACTTTTTGGCCAAAAATGGCTCATTTTCATCACTTTTCTATGTGCAATCGAAATCAATCAATTTCAAATGTGGTCATTTTTGAGCAAAATACCAAGGCTATAGCCTTACTTTTTGGCCAAAAATGGCTCATTTTCATCACTTTTCAATCTGCAATCGAAATCAATCAATTTCAAATTTGGTCATTTTTGAGCAAAATACCAAGGCTATAGCCTTACTTTTTGGCCAAAAATGGCTCATTTTCATCACTTTTCAATCTGCAATCGAAATCAATCAATTTCGAATTTGGTCATGTTTGACCAAAATACCAAGGCTATAGCCTTACTTTTTGGCCAAAAATGGCTCATTTTCATCACTTTTCAATCTGCAATCGAAATAAATCAATTTCAAATTTGGTCATTTTTGAGCAAAATACCAAGGCTATAGCCTTACTTTTTGGCCAAAAATGGCTCATTTTCATCACTTTTCAATCTGCAATCGAAATCAATCAATTTCAAATTTGGTCATTTTTGAGCAAAATACCAAGGCTATAGCCTTACTTTTTGGCCAAAAATGGCTCATTTTCATCACTTTTCAATCTGCAATCGAAATCAATCAATTTCAAATTTGGTCATTTTTGACCAAAATACCAAGGCTATAGCCTTACTTTTTGGCCAAAACTGGCTCATTTTCATCACCTTTCAATCTGCAATCGAAATCAATCAATTTCAAATTTGGTCATTTTTGAGCAAAATACCAAGGCTATAGCCTTACTTTTTGGCCAAAACTGGCTCATTTTCATCACTTTTCAATCTGCAATCGAAATCAATCAATTTCAAATTTGGTCATTTTTGAGCAAAATACCAAGGCTATAGCCTTACGTTTTGGCCAAAAATGGCTCATTTTCATCACTTTTCAATCTGCAATCGAAATCAATCAATTTCAAATTTGGTCATGTTTGAGCAAAATACCAAGGCTATAGCCTTACTTTTTGGCCAAAAATGGCTCATTTTCATCACTTTTCAATCTGCAATCGAAATCAATCAATTTCAAATTTGGTCATTTTTGAGCAAAATACCAAGGCTATAGCCTTACTTTTTGGCCAAAAATGGCTCATTTTCATCACTTTTCAATCTGCAATCGAAATCAATCAATTTCAAATTTGGTCATTTTTGAGCAAAATACCAAGGCTATAGCCTTACTTTTTGGCCAAAAATGGCTCATTTTCATCACTTTTCAATCTGCAATCGAAATCAATCAATTTCAAATTTGGTCATTTTTGAGCAAAATACCAAGGCTATAGCCTTACTTTTTGGCCAAAAATGGCTCATTTTCATCACTTTTCAATCTGCAATCGAAATCAATCAATTTCAAATTTGGTCATTTTTGACCAAAATACCAAGGCTATAGCCTTACTTTTTGGCCAAAACTGGCTCATTTTCATCACCTTTCAATCTGCAATCGAAATCAATCAATTTCAAATTTGGTCATTTTTGAGCAAAATACCAAGGCTATAGCCTTACTTTTTGGCCAAAACTGGCTCATTTTCATCACTTTTCAATCTGCAATCGAAATCAATCAATTTCAAATTTGGTCATTTTTGAGCAAAATACCAAGGCTATAGCCTTACGTTTTGGCCAAAAATGGCTCATTTTCATCACTTTTCAATCTGCAATCGAAATCAATCAATTTCAAATTTGGTCATGTTTGAGCAAAATACCAAGGCTATAGCCTTACTTTTTGGCCAAAAATGGCTCATTTTCATCACTTTTCAATCTGCAATCGAAATCAATCAATTTCAAATTTGGTCATTTTTGAGCAAAATACCAAGGCTATAGCCTTACTTTTTGGCCAAAAATGGCTCATTTTCATCACTTTTCAATCTGCAATCGAAATCAATCAATTTCAAATTTGGTCATTTTTGAGCAAAATACCAAGGCTATAGCCTTACTTTTTGGCCAAAAATGGCTCATTTTCATCACTTTTCAATCTGCAATCGAAATCAATCAATTTCAAATTTGGTCATTTTTGAGCAAAATACCAAGGCTATAGCCTTACTTTTTGGCCAAAAATGGCTCATTTTCATCACTTTTCAATCTGCAATCGAAATCAATCAATTTCAAATTTGGTCATGTTTGACCAAAATACCAAGGCTATAGCCTTACTTTTTGGCCAAAAATGGCTCATTTTCATCACTTTTCTATGTGCAATCGAAATCAATCAATTTCAAATGTGGTCATTTTTGAGCAAAATACCAAGGCTATAGCCTTACTTTTTGGCCAAAAATGGCTCATTTTCATCACTTTTCAATCTGCAATCGAAATCAATCAATTTCAAATTTGGTCATTTTTGAGCAAAATACCAAGGCTATAGCCTTACTTTTTGGCCAAAAATGGCTCATTTTCATCACTTTTCAATCTGCAATCGAAATCAATCAATTTCGAATTTGGTCATTTTTGACCAAAATACCAAGGCTATAGCCTTACTTTTTGGCCAAAAATGGCTCATTTTCATCACTTTTCAATCTGCAATCGAAATCAATCAATTTCAAATTTGGTCATTTTTGAGCAAAATACCAAGGCTATAGCCTTACTTTTTGGCCAAAAATGGCTCATTTTCATCACTTTTCAATCTGCAATCGAAATCAATCAATTTCAAATTTGGTCATTTTTGAGCAAAATACCAAGGCTATAGCCTTACTTTTTGGCCAAAAATGGCTCATTTTCATCACTTTTCAATCTGCAATCGAAATCAATCAATTTCAAATTTGGTCATTTTTGACCAAAATACCAAGGCTATAGCCTTACTTTTTGGCCAAAAATGGCTCATTTTCATCACTTTTCAATCTGCAATCGAAATCAATCAATTTCAAATTTGGTCATTTTTGAGCAAAATACCAAGGCTATAGCCTTACTTTTTGGCCAAAAATGGCTCATTTTCATCACTTTTCAATCTGCAATCGAAATCAATCAATTTCAAATTTGGTCATTTTTGAGCAAAATACCAAGGCTATAGCCTTACTTTTTGGCCAAAAATGGCTCATTTTCATCACTTTTCAATCTGCAATCGAAATCAATCAATTTCAAATTTGGTCATTTTTGAGCAAAATACCAAGGCTATAGCCTTACTTTTTGGCCAAAAATGGCTCATTTTCATCACTTTTCAATCTGCAATCGAAATCAATCAATTTCAAATTTGGTCATTTTTGAGCAAAATACCAAGGCTATAGCCTTACTTTTTGGCCAAAAATGGCTCATTTTCATCACTTGGCAATCTGCAACCAAAATGAATGAATGTCAAGTTTAGGTATTGTTGGTGAAAATACGAAGGGTAGTCGTCAATTGGTCGATGGTACCTGACATACACGGCTGTGTCCATGGTGGTATCCACTGATCGAGAGGGGTAGGTAGCGTTATGCAGGTAGTGCGATATGAAATCGTATCACGGTATAATTATGAAATTAGTAATTAGAAATATGGAATTTGTTGTCGCGAGTCTTGTACTGAAATTAGTAATAGATTGACGCTGTAGAAGGCGTGATGTCGCAATAAAGCGATGAACAAACAAGAAAAAGTAACGCTATGATTCCATTTTCAATGTATTGAGATTTCATTTATAAAGACACGTCAATACTACTAAGACACTTCCATGTTTAACACAGCCCTGCCAACGTTTCGGACCCACTTCGTAGGATCCATCATCATTGTGACAAGCAAACCAAAGAGATAGGAACGTATACGAAAAGATTAATTTATGATAAAGAAAATCGACAAAGGGAGCCAATGGAAACCTAGGGAAACAATTAAAGGGGTGAATCAATGTCTGATACGATGTCATACCCCACTCCTATATACAGCTGAATATCACTCTAGATCAGTGGATACCAAAATGGCGACTGGGGAGGATGTTAGGGTGCATCAAAAAGTTGTCATCGCGTTTGTTCTTCGAACTATAAAAGTATGGTAGTGAGGAAGCGAACACATTTGAAATAGACGATGTTGGATTACCTATGCTCAAATTTTGACGATTGGCAATCAGGCTCTAATTAATAATGCAAAAGAAATAACAACTATGGAATATGCAATTATAAGATGACGTGACGAAGGATTAATCGCACACGTATAAAGGTGCGAACGGGTATCGTGATAAAGCGTAGCCGCCAAATGTTTGAAAGCTCTGGTCAGGCCTACTTTCTCCCCAACCTAATTGACCAATCATCATGCAAGATTCTGACCATGCATGCAAAGGCTAGGCCCATTTTGCATGATGATTGGTTAATTAGGTTGGGAGAAAATAGACCTGATGGGAGCCTTGAAACATTTGGCCGCTTTGCTGTGAGATTGAAATGTTGCGTTAAAATCTGAGGCAGTATTGTGTGTTGTAAAGTACCAAGTTGAACTACTCTAGCAAGAACTCGAAGCAGACGAAGATTGATGGCATGACTAAATTGGTTGACTAATATGGGTTTTCTAGTCAATTGAGGAGTATAGAAGTTATCTCATGTCACAATCACAGATCTGATAGATCTGACGGTCCGATAAATCTGATGGTCCGATAAATCTGATGGTACACGGGAGACTGGTCTTATCGTGATCGTACGTTATAACTTACAACGCACTTCTCCTTTTAATACTTGCATAGCTTTTTTGTCTGGACGTTGTATGTTTGTGAAGCTTCGTTGTAAACTTTGCTATAACCTCAAAATCGGGGCGAACCTGGTTAACTGTGCATCACGCATGTGCAGGAGCCAAGACAGTGTGCCCAAACATGTCCAACGTATAGTGCGAACCCGGGTTATCCCCGAGTTCATTTTACACTGCAGATAACTTGGGGTCGCTCAAGGACGAACTTTCCCCCTAAACGAGAGGTCATCTAAACAGGGGTGAGATCGGGTTAGTTTGTGTGGGTTGAAGTCGAGCGTTACTTAGTTTTGAATAAAACGATCAAACCATAATTGTCATGTTGCTGAGTCTACTGTATCAACATACCTTTTAGTCTAATGCAAAATTAAAGTATACAAAATGCAGTTCAAATCAGTTCAGGGCGAATACGGGCAAATTCAAATATATTACAAGGTGAAACAAAGGTTTCAGTTTTTTATATTACACCGAAAAGGTTTGTAATGCCTTCGTTTGGGTCTAGGCAATACAGATAGTCTGCGGAGTCAAAATTAACATCGAATGCAGACACATCTCCGTCTATCTCCTCGATATTCTCATACGATAAAAGTTCTTCTTCAAACTGAATGCCGTTCTCACCAACACAGGATGTTTCAGGCGAGTTCATAGACGACAATGTTCTTTGTCGTTGCCTAATCGGCGATGTTTGGACTCCACACTCTCCCTGTCCGAACTGTGACAGATCAAAGTCGTAATCAGATGGAAAACTTGAGGAATCACTTTGCGGCAAGTAATCGTTGTCATCATCACTTTTGATTGGTGATTGCTGTGATGCAGCTGATAACGAATCATGATCTCTTTCTGAATCACTGACTGGCTCAACATTTTCTTTGTTATCAGGGCATAAGAAGACATCTATCGGGCCATTTCCGCTCTTTAGCCAAATTTGCAACCCCTTTGAAATGAGCATTTATGATAATGAGATAAAGGAAAGCCAGATCTCGTCTTCTACACAAACATCGAGTTACTTTAACCACAAAAACTTTCGTCGTGACAAAATTGCGGACAATAACTGATGAAATTTCTTCGACTAAATTTCAACAAATACGAAAATTTGTCACAACGAGCTATTCTGGTTTTAAGAACTTCTAGAATAAAGAGGCTAATATATGAAGCAAGAAGTTAGCACTGTGTATCCTCGCAATATAGTCAATATATACAATATCATTATCCTCAAGCTGATCATCATCATAATCATGATCATAATCATCTTCATAATCATCATCATCACCTTCATAATCATCATCATAATCATCATCATCTTCATAATCATCATCATAATCCTCATCATCTTCATCATCATTATCATCACCATAATCATCATCATAATCATCGCCATCATCATTCTCATTTCTTGAACTGAGTTCATTTCCATTATCGTTCGATAAAAATAATTCTAATTGTCTCTGCAGCCAACTGCAAAACCTTCTACATCCGTTTCTCATGATTTAGTTGTATGATTTCTTGAATACTAGATGCATGTTTTTATAATTGCCTTCACATAAAGTGAGAAAATATACCGCCTTCACCGTTTATTGCAATGCTGTTCCGTGTTGTAAAGTTACTGGAGGGATGATTCAATCCCTGAAACCCCCAAACGTCGGTAATTATGTGTTTGAATACCATGGTAAATATTTAGAACACTTCACTAACCTTGAAAAGCGGGGACATTCTTTTAACATACTGTAGCATACATATAGTATGCCAAAAGCATGTTCTTGCTTTTTCGAGCTATAGAGAAGTTCTATAGAACCGACAGAATATTTGCCTAGAAAACTAAATGTTTGGCCCCTTAGCATATTGATAGTATCCCGGCATCACTTGTGTTAAAGTCTGAAATTCTGAAAAATTGCTCGAAAGCGTTTTCGACGAGGCCAATCGGTTGAAAATAAATCTGACGATATTTCCTATGGCCAATGTATAAGGAAATATAATGACTTCGTGGAAAGAATAGAACACAGTTTCACGTCAGTGGTGGATTTAAATTCTGAACAGATATGATAATGCCGAAAGTCGTCCAATTTTCGCCAACGAAACTTTTTGCAAATAAGTGACCGTCAAATTAATGTCTCAGGGAATCCCAGGGAATCGTCTGGCTAAGGAGATTCCTCAACGAATGTCTCATATGTTCAAGAACTGCCGCAAATTGATAATGATAGAAGAGAAATATTGAGGTGAAAGTGGTCGTGTTTGCCTGTACAAAAATTTATGATTTGCCTAAACACCCGTCAGTTCCATGACACCCAAAGAACAAAATGTCATGTCCATTACTCCCACGCAAGTGTCCCATAATTGCACGAAATTGTACATTACTATGAAACTGGATGGTCACCAAAATTTTTCAAGCAAATTCAAGAGCAATTCTAGAAGGTTTCAATAATTTTCAAGAAAATTCAGATATGACGATTGACCGTAAACTTCGTTAGTTTGAATAAAATAAACTTGAAAAAGATGACAACAATACGTTTACACAAAAACTTTCAAATTCAAGAATAATTCCGGAAAAATCTGGAGAAAGAGGTATTTTTCAAAAACAACTCCAGAAAAAATCCCAGATCATTTTAAAAGAATTCAACGATTTCCAGAACCGGTGACCATCCTGTGCACTTCCCATAATCCCAAGCGATTCTTCCACCGTAATTGGGTCAAGCATTACGTCATTTGCAACTTGCCTTTTAATTCATATACGAAATAAAATGACGCGCGGCAAAAAAGCAAAAAGACGCTGGATTAAATAGCTTATATAAGAAAAGTAAAGTAACATACCTCCTCGGGTTTTGGAACTTCCAATCTCGTCTCAGGTGGGGCCTTCACAGCGATAACAGTTGTGTCATCAAATTGTCTGATACCTCTTATGTCATGATATGTCACGTACGCATATGTAAAGAGCCGTTAAGGAAAATCACGTGTTCATCTAATGGGGGTACATTGAATTATATTACAGGATTCCAATGGTTTCAGAAGTGAAATTCTTCCCAATCTACATCATGCGAACAATAATTATCCTAACGAACACAAGTGTGCATCTCAAGAGAATCATAATACATCACAATATAAGCAAATGCATTTTCAATTTTCTTATCAATAGGAAGCAAAAGGCGTACTGTGGGAAGATTACACTTGGTTAACTTTCCCATAATGCATTATTCTTACCCATAATGCAGTATACTTTGCTATGATGCATCATCGTTTAAATCAATACATGGGCAGGAATCTCTAATCCGCCTGAGGTTTATTACCGCAGATTGAAGATATTTAACTAGGATCATTGTTTGCATAAATCATATTAAATCAGTTAAAAGGATATCTCTTCAACTCTTCATTTGTGCTGTTGAAGCCCATTTGCGATCTCTTTTGTTCAATCATACGATCAAGCTCCTCCTCGGTCACCTTCAAATCTTCAACTTCACTGTGCAGGCCAACCAATTTTGTGGCCATCTCAGCTTGTTCTCTGTCAATGAGAACTGGCTTCCGTTCAAGATGTTTTGCACCCCTGCAGAAAATTAAATCAAATAAAACCATGTGGTTACTTCTTTACAGCTACATGTTAAATCATCATGCTCATCATCATGATCATAATAAAAGTTTGTGCAGAATTGGAAAACTATGATGGAGAGAGGGTGCTGCAAAGTGGTGTGAGCTTTGAGGATGCCAATGACTGAGTGCAATAGAGATGTTGAACCAAGTCATGGAAAAAAGTCAGTAAACCTTTGATAAAGGGAATAAATCTGATTCAAATAGAATGATGATGATGATGATGATGACAATGATGTGTCTCTGAAGAAGGGCTACATATCTAAGGTGTGTGGATGGCATGAAAGTTTCTATATAACTGGAATTAGCTCCCATTTGCTTCAAATTTGTTAACATGGCTACCGAGAAGAAATAGGTTTACAATGACATGAAATTCATCTATGTAATCAATCTATGTAAATTTGCTTTAAAATGTTAATGCAAAGTTCTTACTTCCATCTTATGTTGTTCTTAGCCTCTTTCTGGATAAGCCCAATGCCCTCCAACACATTTGTGATGTCATAGATTCTTCTCTTCTGCACATCAAGGATCTCAGTTGCCTTATTCAAATCCAAAACTCCACAAGGAGATGCTCTCAGGATGGCTACAAATTTCTTTGTTAAGATTCCAAGTGATGTTTCATACCTTGGAGATTCATCATTCCCTGGAATGGTAAACAAATAAGAGTGCCTCAACATACTCAACAATGCCACGACAGCATCATGCAGATAAATATATCCACATTGCCCTTTACATCTGGTATATCAAGTTAGAGATATTGGAGACTGATGGGTGAGTGGCCAAGTGGCTAGATTCCTTGACTGCTGAGTGGAACATTGATGGTTTGAGCCGAACCCTCTGATCAAAGGTGGGATGTTTGCTCACTGTCCACCCAGCACCAAATGGGTACCTGGTGGCAACACTGGGGAAGCTAAAGGTGACGAGGAAAAATCTGGCTACCCTACCTCACCATGCTAACACTCAGGGTAAGTGTCCTCTCTAACAGGCAATCCCCAACATACAGAATTGTACATGGGACTAACTTTTACCTACTGGAGACTGCTAAGCTTTGCCAGTTTTCTTTAAGTTCTGATGCTTATATATCCTGCATTCCTATTAAAACATGTGTATTACTAATACTGAGCTGGCACCTGTCACTTTCTACAGAGTATATTGATAAAATATTGATCACTTTGACCACTTTGGGCTTTTACGACCTTGTAATTCTAAACAATAACTTTGGACACAAAACTCCAAAAATACAAATGCACAAAACTGCAGGTGCCCTGTTCTTATCTTTCTTTCCCTGATATCTGATATGGCTCAAATAAATCACTTTCAAATTTATGGGAATTGCACAACAACTTTTGCAAAACTATAATCATTACATGCTTTGTTCTTCAATTACTCAACAGCTCTACAAAGTGGAATTCTCAGAAATTGCACTCTGATTCTTTTGCTGCATATTTGTAATGTTAGCTGTTAATAACTGCAGTGCTAGCATATTTGCTTTCCATGAAAGCCTTTCCTTTCAAAATTTAACACTTAGTCACAAGAGAAAAGCCACAGTACCAATTTCCTAAAAATATTAGAAATTTTCAGAGAAAATATCAGTCTAGCTTTACAGGGAAGACTTTGGGTTCTCATTGCCACCCACTGTCTAGGTCACTGATTGAATACTCAAGTGAATGATACGTCAGCTAATGAGCCAATGGCAATGACACAAGTGGTCCAACCAAAATAGATTATATACTTCTATGGCATTTTGTAGTTCAGTCAGTATTTAAGATTTTTCCTTTGCTTTTACTTCTCTTAAGAAATCAGAAATGTTCTGCTTTTTGGCGCTAAAGTAGAAAATTTCTGATTTCTTTTTCTGACCTGGTAGACATGCTTGTTTTAATACTTCACAGAGCACACAACTAAACCTACTATAACAAAAAATATATTTCTGACCACTTCTGGACAAATTTCTTATCTTATTTACTCAATTTATCAAGTATTCATTAACTTTCTCAACTAACCCACTCTTTAATGCTCAACTTCTGGCACATTAAATTCAACTACTTGCAAACATGTATTTTGCAGCTATGTCACTTCTGTGCAAACAGCATTTCTTTATACATGCATTTTGGTAGGAGGAAATGATGGACATAACAAACTCAGACTGTTACAATATGGGATTGTGGCATTATATAACAAATCGTGAATTTTTCTATTATCCGAAATGTCCAAGGTCGCACTTGCAAATATTTCAATAGAAGTCAAACCCTCCAGTCTCTATCCGACACCCGAAAGTAATAGAATCTGTGTTTTACTTTCGTTTCCATGGTGAAAATTGCGAGTCGGATATACTTTCACTTTCAAGCTTCAAACTCTTTCTCTTACATTTATCAAAATTCATAACTCGGCAAAAGGAGACTTGCCAGGAAACCTTAGGATCATTATAATAAATAGATAGAATATTTCTCATTTTTTTCGAATTTCCTGTTTCGATATCTTAGTAATAAGTATGTGTAAAGCAATTGGTTTTGCAGCTTTACCTGCAACTCGTTTGATAATTGTGCAAGAAATATGTCTAGAAATCTTACCTATTTCTGACTTTGAAGAGCATCGTCTTCTGGTTATTTTTGCTGGTTTCTCTTTGATAGGAAGAGGTGTGATTGCCTTTGTGCTCTTCTTTCTTGAACCTCGCCCTTTTGTACTCGCTCGGGGAGCTTTAAAGGGAGGGTCGTCAATTAACTGTTTTGCATCCAATTCCAGCTTTCTTTTAACCTGGAATAATAAGATTTCACATTTGCTTATTGCTTACACCTGTCTCCTGTTACTAATTGTGCAGGAAAACAAAAAATAAATAAAAATAGTATGAAAACGAAGAGAGCAAATACCTGTGGCCTAGTCTGGTTGGAGTGGCTTGATTTGATTTGATACGATCCACTTTTTTGTTGTGAATAAACATTACTGATTCCTGATGAGGATGGGGTTTTCTCTTCTAATACTTGAGTAATCGAACGACGATCATTTGCTGCATTCAACGGCGCAAACACACGTCTGTTGTCCGATGCAGTATACAAAGCGTCATTACGTACTGCCGACATCTTGAATTTGGAGCTTTACAAACTAAGAAAACATCATCGCATTACTCAGTGAAAGTGACGTGAAAATCAGAAATATGCAGAACACTGATAACAAAATTCATCACAGATTGTGTACAGATATCTTTCGATGAATGCAGCTAACTTACTTTCTCGATTGAGTGAGATTTAAACGTGTTCTCACAAGGCATCCAAAAAGCTTCCACTTCAAGGTTGTGCTCGCAGCCTCACAGGAGAAGCCTTTGGTTCAATTTTCGCGCCAATTTGAGAGATTCTTTTGTTCTCGAGGCAGTCACGCGTACATTTTAACAATAAAACAGCTTTTGATTGGTTGATTTTGATTTGCTCAGCCCATGTAAACAACTGATCGAGGTTTCATTGACAGTTACGTGAGAAGCGGGAAATACTTGGCGGGAAAGCACAAAGGGGAAGTTGGGAGGAGCATAGGGTCACAGAATAGAGTTAGGGTCTGGCTTCTGTTTATCATTAAAAACTATCAATATACTCTACATTCATGGCTGCACAACTGTAATGCCCCGTCTCATCATCTCTAGAATCAGCCCCCTTCCATCTCCCCTACCTCAGTACTTGGGGGGTACTGTCGAGAGGAGAGGGTAGCCAGGGTAAAGTCCCAGAGCTAGGTAAAATTGGTGTTACGGCAAGCATTTAACGATTTTGAATCCAAAAGGGCACGTGATATTTGTAACCCCAGGGTCCAACCTGGTCCTCTGCGGGCCTGGTTATTATTTCCAACAAAGAAAAAGAGTTTATGTGCCAAAAGAAGGGAGATGTAGAGGGTCAAATCTACTGTCCATAAAAAGACAGAGAGCAGAGAGAAAGAACAAACATCTTGCAAAGCGAACGAGCAAAATATAAACTAAATACATCTTCACTGCAGTACAAAAGAAACTATTCGATAATACTTGAATTTAAAGGGTTTCATTAGATACCCGTTCTTGATATTATTCAACTACAATGTCAAAAGAAAATCATCAATCCAGTTGCATATTGTAAATCGTTGGTGTCATGTTTCCGAGACTTCTTCGTCGTATACTGGTCCTAACACAGTTAGCAACAGAACTTTTGATGTATCTGGTACCGGTTCACTGTTTGTGTTCGTCATGTGACTTAAGTATCATATTCAATATCACGTGTCGATAGCATGATGGTAGCGAACTTTATCCAAATCAAATTGTGACCTAACGAAAGAGGAAACGACCATATTGTACAGACATGTCAACATTTTCACTGTAAAACATAACGATACCAAGGAAGTTCTATAAATCTGTTTGTAAAATCAAGGGGCAGTTGGTGGAATCTGTTCTTGGCCTGAAAAGGGATAACTCTACAGTTAACTGCTACAGTGACTATCTCAGATTTATAATGTACAGTGGTGAAGGTTGTTAAACCTCTATGGCGATAAGTGGTGCAATTAAGCCACAGAGTTATGCATAAACACTATTATAAGTATAAAGTTCTTGGATATGGAGAAAGCCTCTTTTACAATTTGAACGAAAATCGAGGCAACTAGAATTGGTTGGCAGGGGGTCCATCACGGTCGCCATGGAACAAAAAAATATAAACAAACCTCATGGAGTTGACCTCATTTAACAGGTCATCAATCCTTGATCCCAGATCTTTCTTTACACGTTTCTTCTCAGTATCCACCCATGCTAGTTCATTTTCCTTCCTTAAAACTATGACGCCCTGGGAATACATTAAAAAGATTAGGCCTGGATAAATTCTGCATGCTAAAATTTGCACACATACACAAATGCGTTTATAGTTATGCTACCACTTCAAAAACGTCCTTAAACTTCATTAGGGTAGCAATGAAATCGGAGATAAATACAACACTAGAAAGCGAGGAATTATAAAACACTTAAATTTGTGGTTAAAGCATTCGACGAAAAAACTTAAAATTGTTCCAAAAATACCTTCCTTTCCCTGCTACTGGGATCTTCTAATGCTAGCCTCTTCCTTTTAAAACCACTAGAAATATACACTGGGTCATCGACAGAAGACGTTGCACAAAAATCGGACAGCCTAATGAAAAAGACACATACAATTTCAACTTTTCTTATGGACAGAATAAAGATCCTTTTGATTATAAGGCAATCAACTATCTTTCCCCTTTTATGTCCATTTTCTCTTTCTACTTTATATTTCTTCGATCATTAGGGTTATGTAAAAGTATCAAGACTCATTTTCTTGAATCAAAATGTAAATAAAAAATAACCTACCTCGACCATTCAGTTCGTTCTTTCGACAGAGATTCGTCTAATAGCTTCTGCTTTTGCAATAAATCATCCACAGATTCATCAGCATGTGAATTATTAAGGTTACTTCTTGAGAGTGAATTTTCTGAGAAGAAAATCCTCATCATTTTCATATTGCTATTTGAAAACAGTCATATAAAAACACAGTCCATATTGCCAAATGCGTCATGAAAAATGAAGTTACTCATGCATAACCGTACTTCTGAGTTTCATTACTCTGTTTCGCCTGACACTCGTTTTAAAACTGACTTCAAGTTAAGTTAATTGGTACATGCCATAGGGTTGTTATGTAATTCCATACTCCATGTGACACCTTTGTGTTACTTTTTATTGTAAAATGGAGGTGCTTTCAATCATCATTCAACTGCCATCAAGAGCTAGTAAATCAATACTCGTACTGTATGACAAAAATAGCTGAAAAGCTTGATTCCTTTTAATCACTTTGTTGGAATCACGAATCAAGGAGATGGTGAAAACATCATAAAACTTGTGTCATCCACCGGTTTTTTGTATTAGGTAAGCTAACTTTCTCTATGAAAACATACGATGCATTGTTCATTAAAACTATATTGTAGATGCATAATCATAAAGGCCAGTCGATCACGTGTAAGAGAGTAAGCCTCTAGGAAATGCGACGAGAACTACTAAAAAGACTGAGGATAGAACAATATGCTAATATGTCATACCAATGCAAGAGAAATCGTCGTCATGTTCTCGCAGAGTCTGTTGAATATAATCTTCCCTTGATGAGAGATTCAGTGTTGGTGACCTACAATGAACAAACCAGTTTAATTTGACAAAACAGTAGGTAAAATTGTGGACATTCCATGACTTTGCGACGTGGCACAGTATGATTAAATGGCCGTCTTGTTCAAAGCTGACTCCTCTCGAATCATATTTCCTTGCTAGCATGCAATCTTTGAAAACATGAATTAATAGAATATCGCTAAATATCATACCAGAGAGGTCGATTTCTAAAGAATATCCAAATACATAAAATTGAAAAGTAAAACAATGTATGAGATAAAATGTTCACTGCCAAAAAATGCTGCAAATGATACTGTCACTTCTCCAAATTGAAAACAAGTATATCAGTCAGCATAGGTTCCAAATCTTTGATTGGCTGAGAGCTCTGATCGCATTTAAATTCTCCATACCGTTTTAGCCAATTAGAACGCGAGATTCTATCAACAAATGCCCTTCACAGCTAAATTTAGGCCCATTTTAGAATCGCGCGTTCTAATTGGCTAAAACGGTATGGAGAATTTAAATGCGATCAGAGCTCTCAGCCAATCAAAGATTTGGAACCTATGCTATATCAGTCACAAATAATAACTCACAAAACGGTATCACTAGTCACTGAGATATTCTTTATGAATCTGACGTCATCAATCCATGAATTCGGTGGTTTGAAGTTATAAAAATCTTTCTTGAAAAAGCAAACCATCCTTGGGATTTCGACATCAGACTGAGGTCGATGGATCGAGGCTAGAAGAACGTGGACGCATTCCTCCAAGATCAAAGACCACGGGAAAGGAAGTGGCGTCATTATTGAACGGTATTTCCATTTCTGAAGATATTTGTTGATCACACATTCCACTCTGAAAATACAAAAAACCATTCAAAATGAATACAATAGAAACTTAACGGAAGAAACCTATGAAATGCCACCAAATAAAAGGTAATAAGATATATTTATTGTAATTAAAAAGATACAATGAATATAACTGCAACCTAAGATGATGGGCCTTTATTGAATGAAAAAGATAAGGAAAAGAAACGAGAATGTTAGGGCCCTTTTGAGGCGCAACTACACTGAAAGAACTCTAACGTTTGCCAAACACTTTCTCATTAGACCTTTGGCTTTCTAACACGCTAGTTGTATTGAATTATATGTATTATAAATCACTTGAATTCATTATTAATTTCAATATAAAACCAAAAGGATAATTTGAAAAAGCAAAAGATATTGGAAAACAAGAAAAAATGAGGAAAGAGTAACACACCTGCTGATCATTTCAGATGAATGTAAATTCAATTCTGCATTTTCAAGTATACTTTGAAGATATTCCAAGCAATAACGCGCTTGTTCATCCCAATCACCATCTGCAATTCAGATAAAAATCCCTAAATTCTAATGGCAGTCCCTGTAAGTTCCTAATATCTGAAGAACTTATCAATACTCTGCACCTTTCTCTTCTACATTTGTACCAAGTTGGCAATAACTTGAATACAATTATCACTAATGAGAACGTCGAAAGGAGGCTGCTCTTAGATAGGAAAGGAAAAACCAAGAAAGCGAGTCGAATTGACGCAAAAAGATGAGTTATCAAATCAAAAGGCAGACGTTTGTGCTAAAAGATATTCAAATTAACTCAATATCAAAGAGAACCCGTTTTCATTTAGAAATGTGCAAAAGCTAATTTCTCCAAATCATGCTATCAAGCTTCAAGGATTTCAAATTTCAGAAGAATCTCCTAAATCTGTTCTAAAAATTGAAATTGTAAAAACATAAAATGAAAACTAAAATATAAAAGGAAAACTGGACTTACTTGGGTCAATTTGATAATCGATAGCTGGCAAGCGCAAGGAATTCATAACATTTTTCAATTTTATAAATGTGCCATGATCATTCCACGTCAAATCTGGGAAGCCTATCAAAAGGAGAAATTTCTGGCTAATAACAAGAAGCTAGTACCTAGATTACAAGAATTGAATTTGCTGAAAAGTCATGGGTCACAAGTCCCTCTCTAATTAGGTACAATATCAGTAGAGAATTTTGGTGACCATGCACGTACACTTATCCGGTGTCAGGTTGTTGCCAAAAGCTTTGACACGGTCAAATCATGCTCAGGAGGCATTTTCAACTTTCAACGATCAGCCAAATGGCATACCACTGGATCTTGAAAATTCTCAGAATGAAGGAACATTGGAAAGAGTCTAACTCTCTGTATAATATGACAAAATGTGAGGCTATACAAAGATAGTGGTACAAAATCAACACCTAAAAAGGAATGACGTTAAAGAATAAGACTAAGACGATAAAGGTTAAGATCCAATTTTTGATACACAACAATAGTTGTACCGGAACAGCTTCCCGTATACATACACCTAAGTGATCCTATACAAAACTTGTTCGGTAAACGATACAAATTTTTACGTGCTACGAAAGCGGAGCACTGTTGTGCATGTACAGATCAAAAGCTGTACAGATAAGGTGCAAACGCCACTGCATGGAGCAGATTTTGTAGCGGGTCAAATAGTGATACGATGCAGTGTAAATGGAGTCTAGAACAACATAAATGTATGCTAATTGCAAACAGTTCAATGCTTGGTCACCGTTTTTATTATGTTGCAGCATCTGTTTTGAAGGCCAGGAATATTCCAAGAGTCTTTTACAAGTGCAGATTTCTAGAACATAATCCAGGACTTTGTTGTAAAGGTCAACAATGGGGTTTGGATTCTGAAAAGGAAAAAGCAAAACATGACTTGAGAGATCAAAAATTGTGCTCTTTACTAGAATAATAGGTTGGGGAATGTGACAAATAAAACGAAAGAAGAACATATTCAAGGAAAAATGATAAAGAAAATCATTATTATTATCATCATCATCACCACCGTTGTACTCTCAGGCTCCAAAATAAACCGGGGATCTTAGTAAACGAGGGGGGAAGGGTCGAAAATATTTCTAAAATCTAATGAAAAATTATCCGTCTATTGTGCTTCTGATAAATATCAAAAGACACATTCCTTTGGTGAAAGAAACACTATCTTCTGGTGAAAGAAAACATCTCTTTTTCCAGGAAAGAACTTCCAAACCATTTTCCATTCTTTGAAATTCAAAAACGGTGGCCCTAACAAGCTCCGGGGGGGGGTCAGAAAAACCTGAAAATCAATAAACGACCCCCCGTTTATTAGGAACCAAAGGGTAATTATCATAATCATCATCATTAGCATAATCATAAGTATCATTATCATCACATCAGGTACGCAACTTCAAAACTAATATTCTGACATCCAAAACGTATAAGCAAGAAAAGGAACTATTGACATGAAAAATAATAACAACATGCATACATACAAAAACTGGATTTTTCAAATCTCTCTGCATGATTCTACCTTTGTAAAGTCTCTCAAAAAAGTTCAATTGCAGTGCTACAAAGAATGAAACAGCACATTATAAATGAAAAATAACCAAATTTGATCTACTATCTAACCAGCAAAGGAGAAATATGAGACCAGTAGATGACGATAAAACTAAAACCAACGATTACAACCACTAACCATCTTCAAGCAGATTGGGCAAAGAAGAACATTGTAGCTTTGGCCGCTCAGGTGTTTCTGATATCAACTTCAAAAGACATGCAAACAGCTGAAACAACAAATATTTCAAACTATAGAATCATTAATAACCATAAATGACAGAATTAAACAGTGAAATTCGTAGAAGCAAATCAAGGGGACTTCCATAAAATCATGAGATAAGCTAATGATCAAGTTTCTCTCTTTTTGAGTAAACCCCTCCAGGTCCAAGTCCCACGAAGCAACCAATGCCTCTCTATTGTCTAGCAATGCAACCTCTGAGACATCAACTTTTCATGATAAAACGAATTTTACTGCCTAAGCCAACGACTGTTATCTCAATGCAGCATTTTTTTACAAAGAAAATGGCGTATGAGAAAGTGACAATAGACTGCTTGTCAAACCATTTGAGACACAAAAGAGCAAGCAAAAACAGTTCAAGTAATTGGGGCTCATTATCAAAGGTGACATATCAAAATAAAGAAGGTAATTTCTTGCCTCCTCGTGCAAATCAGCACCGTTAATTTTGGAGTCAAGTAACACAATTTCATACGAAGATATGTCTCCATTTTCTTTGAACTTCTCAAACTGCAAATGCTCGTTTACTTCTCTCTTTGTGAATGAGCCATTTAGGCCAATGAACAACATCGGACAGGACGGCAGCTTTGGTTTAAGGGTGAAAATATCCTTCAGTGTCTGCTGGTAAGATAGCCAGTTGATCTACAGCGAAAGTTATTGAATACAAGAATAAAGAATTTTACTGGCTATCAACGTATTTCGAGAAATGAAAGTTTATCTATGTCCATATCATGTAAAACGTAAGGTGCTAGCAGTGAAAAAGGATGGTAGAAACATCAGCACACAAATAAACATAAAAAAATGAAACAATGCGTCCTCAGTCCCAAAATATATTGTTTGTGCTCCTTCACTGATGCTAAGCAGCGATCTCGCATTGTTGTAAGATATTATTACAAAGAATGGCCGTTTGAGATCAAGTCCCGTGTGGTCTAGTGGTTAGGATCCGGCGTTTTCACCGCCGTGGCCGGGGTTCGATTCCCCGCACGGGAGACAACATTTTTCTATTCCTTCTTAACATGATTTCTTTTCAACACAACACTGCTTCTTTTTAACTTTCTAAACATTTACACAAACCTTTTGCATTTCTGCGATGCAAATCATTCCACTAACACCATACAGCTCTTTAGAGTTCTCTATCTTGATTTTTTCCTCATTACTGTAGCAATCTGCGAGGCCCTGCAAAGTGAGTAAACAGCTACATTTATGTTTGAATACGCTTGTTTGACTCACAATCTCGGCTCACAATCTTGGGGCATTTTATGGACTGCTAACGACTTCTTTGCTGAGCCCTCAAGTTGCTTTAAAGCTTACAAAAAATACAGCACAACATCACGAAACCGTGACTTTAGATAAAACCAAAAGGTACAATAGTGGACAAAAGTCCTTGGGACACTTAGAAGAAACAGATAAAAAACCATTTTCCTCTACATATTGTACATTTGAAGTTGGCGTGCACGCGAAATTTTCCCATTATCGCAGGTACTTCTCCAGAAAACCAACATTGTTTCAGGGGGAGAGGGGAATGAAAGTTTGTTGCAGACTGCAGAAAGTGCAAAGTGTCCCAGGACTTTTGTCGGGTATTGTAGCTAGATATGAATAAAGTTGGCTTCAAAAGCTACAATATTCGTGTCAAAGTGCGAAATGACGGTTGGGAAAACGTTTTTCTTCGTAAAACTGATAGAAGAAAAGAGTATGAAATAAGACAAAAAAATAAACAACTTGAATACAATAAGTAAGTCTGAAGGCCTACCTTAATTGACAGTGAAATAACGCCTTGTGGAATTGAAGCAGACAAGTCACAGAAATTTTGAACCTAATTAAAAATCATAAGTAAAGTGAGCATACAATACAATCTATAACAAATAAAAGAAGCAGGATAAAATATGTTCAATAAATTCCAAGAGAAACAAACGAACTTTAATATTCTAAATTATTAGTTATAGCAATTTAACCATTTATACGATTAAAATAATGACAGGTTGTCCAAATTCAAAATACCATCTCATTCACATTTATTTCATTACTATGTTCTTTCATTATCAAATTTCATCTAGCACTTTTCAGATTCTCCGACAGAAGCTTTCAACAACACATTCTTACCTCTTCAGCTACAAAATAATTCAAGTCTACAAAACTTAAGCAAAGAAATAAAATATAACCAATGGTATGAAAGAACAAAGCTATAAAATTCCGAGATCCGTACAATTGAATTACTTCCTTCTCTACCATCAGATTCAAAATCTGTCGATTTAAACTTGTCTTTAATAACATCAACGTCGAATGAATTGACTGGAGAGGATTTCTTCGAGCCAGGGAAACAAACAAGTAATTTGGAATACAAAGAAGTTCTAGAGTTGGTTTTGAGTAATTTTGCCATGAACTGAAGAGCTGATGTAAAGTCAAATGGCTTCCTGAGGTCATGCCTAGAAGGAAACACAGACAAAACTTTAGTTATACCTCGACATTTGCTGAGAAGGGCAGTCCGATTAGAAACTTTAGTATGATAACCATGAAAAATGGCGTAGTAAGTTAGAACCAAAACGAACAAATGAAATGTATAAATCACTTTAAGGAATGAATTCATGGGATGAGTTCGTCTAGATACCGTAAATCCTCGAATTAGCCCCCTGGGGGCTTATTTATTTTTGCTGCTTTTTGGGTGGGGGCTTATTCGAGGGGGGGCTTATTCGAGGGGGGCTTATAAAACTTTTTGACAAATGTCGTATAAAAAGTTCATTGCCAAAGCTCCTTTTCTCCATACTATTACAAGAACAGTCTATATTTAAGCATTAGTCTTTATAACAGTCTTCATCATCGCCTAGGGTGGGGGCTTATTCGAGGGGGGTTTATTAACAATTTGAAGTTCTAGCATGGGGCTTATTCGAGGGGGGGGGCTAATTCGAGGATTTACGGTACATTTTAAACCACAAGGTTTAGTTTTTAGGTAGGAAAAATGCTTTTCTTTCTGTTTCTGTTCAATATCATAGTTGTGCTCTGTGGCTTATTTCTCTTCTGTAACCCCATCAATAGCAGTTTTAGCTATACCATATTGATAGTACGTGGGCAATTGATACAAATGAACTCTGATGATCTGAATATGAAATCTGCACATATCTTGCCAATTACTTAAACTTGGGGTAAACTCAATGTACTTGGGTTCGTCGACTTTAACGGCATGATCTGCAAACCAGACTGTTCATTCTGGTTCTACCTTTCCATGTTGTTAGTTGTGGCCCTCACAACAAATCTCAATATTTAATGATTTTACTGTTCTTTAATGAGTCCTTTATCAACCAAAGTTCGTAAGAGGAAAGAGTACTGTTGTTCAGGTCAAAAGTTTCATCTGACAAGAAACTTAAGAGTAAAACGTATATCAATAATTTCTACACTTTTGCAAATCTCTCTTAGTTAAAAAGGTCTTTGTACAATAAATATTTGAGTGTGATAATAGAGTCTTTACTGTTCTTCTTAATTCGTAGCTAATACCCGTCCCTATTTCACATAAACTACTATTGGACTAATAGAGTGCGATACAATAAAAACTCGTTGGAGTCAAAAAGGCAACTATAATACAAAAGATTGCAACGCAAAACCATACAATGCACCATACTTTAAACAACCTAAAAATAAAACACAATACACACACAACACACATCACACACACAACACACATACAAGAAATATGCAACACACACGGAACACAATGTAACACCATACAAACTAAATTGCAGTGAGAAAATAACAATACTAAACAATTAGGCCACCTTACCTTGTATTGATAATCCGCTGGTGATACTTCTCAATTGCACTTCGATGTCTGTCACGTGTTCTTGCCGTATTGCTGACGGAAGACACGGTCAGCTCTACGTTATTCTTCAATGTGACGTAACTTGGGAGTTTCGAAGCATGACCCACGTGACGTGTTAGGGAGCGAATCATTTCAGGAGATGGTTGAAGAGGAGAGCAAGCTGGGAAGCGATGCAGAGTGTCCCGGATGTGCATTCGTGCCGTTTTTTCCTTAATCCATCTGACAACGAGAAAATTATATAATTAATATGCTCAAAGGACTATCACCACACTATAAAATCCCATATATTACAAAAGGTAAATATATAAGAGAGAAAGCAGCAATGAAAAAAGGAACAGTCATTAAACATTAAATTTTAACGATGGCTCGTCATTTCTGTATGTCAGCTATCCACATTAGGTACTTTACTAGTACTTAATAATGAAATAAAAAAACATGATCATATTCAACCTTCCCAATCGACCCTCCTATTAAATAACATTAAGAAAAAAACAAAATAAGAAAACATTTCGTTCAGAGTGAATTCTTAATCAAATATACCTCTTAAAAATCTTTCTTTTCCTAATCGTCAACATCCTCAGTTTAACATGTTCAAGCTTCTCCTTCCTGCATTTCATTTCAAGTTCCTTGGATTTTCTGCAAATTTCCCTTACTTCTTTGATAAGAAACCCCTCCAGGCATTCACGACTTACTATCTGGCACTGTTGCGCTATCATCTGCATTTTCAACTCATGCCTCTCCAGCCTTGAAAAAACCCAAAAATTCAGTGATTATGGTAGGGGAAATTGTCCATCGTTTGTAACTTAAAATTGCCACAACGTAAAAGAGCATGCAAAAAGATAGATAGATCTATCCCAACGGCATGTTGATCTTGCCTGTGTGGAGGAGCTAGGGCGTGAACGAGAGAGAAACTAAGGGGAGTGTAAAAAGAGAGAGAAAATGGTGAAGACGTGGATTAAGAGTGTAGTAACAGTTATAGTTGTAATTTAGAGCTAACGTACTTCCAGCGTGGAAATACATCGATTTTTATTTTGTACATCATATACCGCAAAGCTATGCTGGATTCATTACATTTTGGAGGTCCCACCGAGATAGATTGGAGCGGATTTAAAAGATGGGAAAAGCACGTTGCACGAGTTGAGACTGTTTATTGAACTTTTCGATAGTGCTATTGTTTGTTTAACTTTGTAAATACAGCTATTACAGTATATTTTCGCTGGTTTTGAACTAATGGCGTTGGAGGAACAAGGGGCAGCTGCTGCAGTACCGCAAGCTGATGAATTTAGATTTTCGCATTCGTTTTTTCGTCGTCCTGACAAATTTCGAATTGGTGAGGATTTCGTTTTGTTTATAAAGAAACTTAACTTGTACTTTGAGGCAGTAGAACTTAATGATGTAAAAAAGAGACGATTGGCTTTACTATTTAATTTAGGCGAAAGTGCTTTTCGCTTAGCAGAGTCAGTAGAACTTGGTGAACAGGAGACTTGGACTGGTTTTGTAAATCGTTTGACTGTTCTATTTGAAAGAAACCAAACAGATACTGCTAAGCGCTACGAGTTTAATCGGAGGATACAAGGAAAAGGAGAGACTGTTGACTCTTTTGCCGTTGCATTGCGAGAATTTGGTTCTAAATGTGGATTCACTGGAGACGAATATAATCACCGATTAGTGGACCAGTTTATATTAGGCCTACGGGATCGTTCAACCCAAAACAAGCTTCTACAAGAGCCACCTAAAAATTTGGATGCAGCACTGTTCATTGCAAGAAGATTTGAAGCTGCTAACTCTACTATGGAAACACTGGGTAAGCGTGAGGAGACATTGGTGCATGAAGGCGTTGTTCAAATTGGAGCAAACAGAGCCGTAGCAGCAAAGGTCTGTCTTAGATGTAATGGCTGGGGTCACCAAGCCTATCAGTGCCCCACGCCTAGAATGTCTCATGGTATGGCGAGAAATGCCTTTTCTCATAATGATAAAGTTTGTTTTAAGTGTAATAGCAAAGGGCACATTGCTAAATATTGCAGAGCAGATTATGGTAGTCAACGAAGCAATTTCCATGCACAAAGTAGACCAAACCGTAGTGTTAGAGAACCCCCCATTTGTTTTAATTGTGGCATTGCAGGTCACATAGCCGTGAATTGCCTTTCGTATAATGAAAACAGCGTGCGCCCTAGAGCAGCAGAGAGTTTCTCTAGGGGTAATAGTGAAAGTAAGCAAATACCAAACAATGGAGAAAAAGATCCAAATAAAATAAGACTAACAGCGGCTGCTGCAGCTAATAAGAAGAAAGTCATAATGATAGAAGCCAAGGTAAACACATTGGAATCATTATGTGTAGTTGACACTGGCGCATCAGTTTCACTCCTAGGTCAAAGTCAGTGGGAGCTAATTAAAGCAAACAGTAAAGTTGTTTTGTCTCCTGCAGACATTGTAGCGGAGGCCGCAAACAGTTCTCCTATTGCGATTTTAGGAAAAGTTGTTTTGCCTGTTGAGTTCTCACATAAACTTATAATAGAGCAGGAATTTTATGTAACAAACGATATAAACAATGAAATCATTTTGGGATTAGATTGTTTGCTAAACTCCGAGGCTGTCATCGATACGAGGCAAAAGCAAATCAGATTTCCTGAGCAGGATTTGCCGCTGTACGTATGCGATTTGTCCAGCATAAATAATATTGGTGTTAGCCTAAGTGAAGATATCGTAGTACCAGGGAAACATGAAGTCGTGCACAGGGCTTTTATTACAAATCCTACCCTTAACGAAAGTATTCTGGAGCCGAACAATGAGCTTAGTACTAAAGGTGTACTTGTAGCAAGGGTAATTGTTCGCCTGTATCAACAGTCAGTGCCTATTCAAATAATTAATCCAGGGAAAGAAGCTGTTAAACTTTACCGTGGTACGAACATTGGTTCTTTGGAAAATGTCGAGTTAGATGACCCTGTTTTGGATGAAGCTAAAAGCGTAAAAGGAGATGAGATTTCGTTTGATTTATCTCACCTACAGGACACTGAAAAAAAAACTATGCAGCAGATTTTGCAAAAATACCAAACACTTTTTGCTAAAGATTTAAGTGAGCTAGGAGCAACATCAGTTGTTAAGCATAAAATAGACACAGGACAAGCCCCTCCTATTAAACAGCTACCGCGTCGACTTCCAAATGTTTTAAAGCCTGTAGTGGAAGAGCAAGTTAATGAAATGCTTGCTCATGGTGTAGTCCGTCCGAGTAAATCCCCATGGGCGAGTCCAATTGTCTTGGTAAAGAAAAAAGATGGGACATGGCGATTTTGTGTCGATTTTCGGAAGGTAAACGACGTAACTATTAAAGATGCCTATCCTTTGCCGCAGATCAACGATTTAATTGATTCACTAGCAGGCCATAGCTATTTCACAACATTAGACCTAGCTTCGGGCTACTGGCAAGTTGAACTTGATGAATCTAGCAAGGAAAAATCTGCATTTGTAATTCCAGGGGGTAATCTTCTAGAGTTTAATCGAATGGCATTTGGTCTTTCAAACGCAGTGCCTACCTTTCAAAGACTTATGGCAAGGGTGCTTGATGGTCTTACACCAAATAAATGTTTAGTCTATTTGGATGATGTCCTGATAGTTGGTAGAAATTTTGATGAACACTGCAAGAACTTGATTGAAGTTCTCGAGGCAATTAAACGCGCTGGTTTACGTCTTAAACCTTCGAAGTGCTATTTTGCAAAGCATGAAGTTAGCTTTCTTGGATTTGTCATCTCTGAAGGCGGACTCTCCCCAGACCCCAAGAAACTGGAAGCCATTGAACATTTTCCGAGACCTAATGATTTGACAGAACTACGTAGATTTTTAGGCATGGCCTCATATTATAGAAGATTTGTGGCTGGATTTACTGAAATTGTCGCGCCTTTAAATAAATTAACGCAAAAGAACGTCGAGTTTAATTGGAACGAGTATTGTGAAAGAGCGTTTAATGAACTTAAAGAACAGTTAATGTCGAGTCCAGTTTTGGCTTTTCCTGACTCAAATCGTGAATTTATTATATATACTGATGCGAGTAATGTAGGCGTAGGTGCAGTTTTAGCGCAGTCATCGGAAGAAGGAGACGAAAAAGTTATCTCATTCGCATCAAAAGCATTTTCTTCGGCAGAGAAAAATTGGACGGCCACGGAAAAAGAGGCCTTTGCAGTCGTCTGGGCTTTGCAGTACTTTCACCCCTATGTTTATGGTGTTAAAATCAAAGTTTTTACAGATCATAAGGCTTTAGAATGGCTGAGAAAAATTAAGCACCCAAACGGTAAATTGGCCCGCTGGATTTTGAAACTTGAGCAGTACGAATATTCTATTGTACACCGTCCAGGTTCCCTAATGCAACACGCCGACGCGCTTTCTCGTGCTCCAGTAAGAGGTATTAAAATATCAAACTGGTCAAGTCATGAGTTTTCTACCTCTCAGACCTTGGATCCCGCTATTCTACAAGCTAAGGATTGGCTTAGTACAAATCGTACGCCTGAAAATCAACCTACTGAGAATTCGCCATATCTACGAGGCCTTTATCGCGTTTTCGACTCCTTATGTATCGACAGGGATTTATTATGCAGGAAATGGATTGATGCTACGGGTATAGAGCGATTGCAAATTGTAGTTCCACGGTTTCTTGCTAAAAGAGTACTAAAAGCAATTCATGAATCTATCGGTCATTTCGGTGTTCATAAGACATTTGATATGGTTCAACGATATTTCTATTGGCCTTCTTTTCACAAAGATGTTGAAGAATACTGTGCTAGCTGTGAATTGTGCGCCAAAAATAAGGTAGTGCCTATGCCACGTTCCCCAATGAAGCCCATTGAAGTAAAGCCACAACCGTTCTATATGGTGGGTGTAGATATTATCGGACCGTTAAAAACTACATCTGAAGGGAATCGCTATATCTTGTCCGTTATCGATTATTATACAAAATACGCAGAGGCCGAACCGTTACCGAATCAAGAAGCAAAAACAGTAGTGAAGGCTCTTGAGCAAATCTTTTCCCGCCACGGAATGCCTAGTGTACTTTTAACGGATCAAGGTCGTAACTTCGAATCTCATCTTTTTCAAAGCATGTGCAGCTTATTTAATATTGACAAACGGCGTACTACACCTTACCACCCGCAATCCGACGGACTTTGCGAGCGTTTTAATGGTATTCTTAAAGTTTTATTGCGTATGAAAGTGAACAAAGATCGTGATAACTGGGATGTTCTATTACCTTCAGCTCTTTTAGCGTATAGAGTCAGTAAACAGGAGAGTACTGGTGTGTCACCGTTCGAATTATTGTATGGTCGCGAGCCCCACCTCGCATTCGCTATCAATCAAGAGGGGGAGGAGAAAGTAGTGAAAGATGCTGATGAATATTTAGTTGACTTGCGAAAGCGCCAAGAAGACTTGAGCCAGTATGTTTCGGGTCGTATAAATAAGTCCCAAGAAAAACAGAAAGAGAATTATGATCGAGCACACCGTTCATCAAGAAATAAGAGACTCATTGTCGGAGATTTGGTGCTTTATAAAAACTTTCGCGCCACCGGTTTAGATTGTAGGTACTTTGGACCGTTTCGCGTTGTAAACGTGATCGAAAACAACTGTGAGATCGAGTCCACGTTTGACGGAAAGAAGCGATTTGTTCATTGCAATAGTCTAAAGCGTTTCAGTCCAGCTAACTCTTTAAATGATACTGTTGATAGTGTTGTAGATTTAGAGTCGAGCGATTCGGAAGAAGAACTAGCCTGCATTGTAAAGGATCGTATCGCGAATCGAGAAGACCACGAATTAGACGTCGATGAAAGACCGTATAATCTTCGAAGGAATAGACGGGCACCAGAGCGTTACGGAATTTCGATAATGGACTATTAACTGTACTATTGTCGCTGAGATAGAGACTCTCACCAATGCTGAAACTTTGACTTTATGTTTCAAACAGGAAAGAAAAAAAAAAGAACTAAGAAATACTGTTTTGTTGACATTCACGTCTATCAATATGTTTTGTTGCTATATTTTGCTCATTTAGATTTGTTTTAGGAGAGGGGAGTGTGGAGGAGCTAGGGCGTGAACGAGAGAGAAACTAAGGGGAGTGTAAAAAGAGAGAGAAAATGGTGAAGACGTGGATTAAGAGTGTAGTAACAGTTATAGTTGTAATTTAGAGCTAACGTACTTCCAGCGTGGAAATACATCGATTTTTATTTTGTACATCATATACTGCAAAGCTATGCTGGATTCATTACACCTGCAACCAACTTAAAACATCTATTGCCATACTACAACGGTTACATAGAATCAAATCAAATTTTGGAGATAATATTAGGAACTTAATTTATACCTAAAACGCCTAAAATTCCAACTCCCTAATCTTCTGTTGCTGCAGTGAAGTCGTGTTTTAAAATGAGTCTAGCCTTTTAAATGTGATTTTGTTTGTTGTTTAAAATGATTTAAAGTCGGTAACACAATGCTCATCATTATAATAATTTCAAAACAAAACAACTGGCGTATTTCCATTTTTCTGTTGCAATTTGGCAAAATCCTTAAAGTTGCTTGCGCTAATAGAATAAATGAACAGCAACCCTGATTGAGCAAACAAAAACATAAACACAACACACAAAACACAAACACACACACACACACACACACACACACACACACACACACACACACACACACACACACACACACACACACACACTCAAATATTCGTTAAGCTAAAATATGAATTCTAACCTTATTACTTCATGTGCAACATCATCAATACTGCTCCCAACAAATTCGTGTAATAGATCACGTGACATTTCTGTTGCTAACTGAAACAATAGCATTCTCTTATCATGATCCCTTCTCGCTTTTTCCGCTTCAAATTCTTGAAAAGCAATTGCTTTTATTTGCTCCTCCACAACACTTCTACTCAGGTCTTCATATATATTCCTGCTCAACCTTTCAACAGCCTCCTTCTCAATTTCTGTCTCTAAACAAATCTGTACTTCAGTCCTCACACAATTGTCGATGATGTCATCACTAGCCTCATTCACAGCTGTAATAGCCTCTTTCACATCCTCCATAGTATCTGTACAAATCTTATAAACCTCTTTGTTAACAACTGGAATTATGATGGCTAAACACATGGCCTTGATGTCATCTTTGCCAACCCGCATTGGGTGTGACAACGCCTTTTCGCCTATCGGTACAGTTCTACCCATATCTGCACCTCTTTCACTGAGTATTCCTCTCAAGGCCAGAGTGTGGTAGTTCCCATTGTAATGCCCGTTAGCATCAAAACTGCTTGTTGGCAAATAATCGCATTGCTTTGGCAGTGGCTTGCCATTTACCACCTTGGTGGAAGAACACAAGGAAAAACGTTTGAAACTATGCACAAAACAGAGTGATTATAACATCATGCTACTTCTAGCAACATCTATTGCCACATTTTGTATTGTAAATCGTTGTTAATTACGACTATGGTCTAGGAATGCTAATTTACCAGTGTTTAGAGCTTACAGTAAGTTGATACATCTTGAAGTAACCTTTGGTTGCAATACAGAAAAAAGAGACTTAAGTCCATAAGATACAAGGATCTTTCTACAACCATTTCGTATGGACAACTGCGTCACGTAATAACTCAATGAGACATAAAATATAGAAATCTGCATTGTTAGATATGACCAATGCACATTATTGAAAACAACGTAGACAGTGACGCGAGGTATCTATCTCCACCATAGTCACACGTCGCATTAGGAAATCCAAAAAGTATGGAAAAGCTCATGGAATCTTTTCTGCAATATGATAAAATGTACAGCAACGCAAAAACGATATCAATCAGTGTTATGCTGTACAACACAAGAGACTTTAATCAACAATCAAAAAGCTGAAATAAAGTCTGACATAGTAGATCATGGTCTAAGTGAACCAAAATGCTTGGCGAGAAAGGAACTCATTGTTACCAAAGACAGCAAGGAAAGATGCCTTCAAAACGATCGATACTTCACGATATCCTTCACGATTTATCAATAAATTTCCTGAGATGTCAAAATCGAAATTTCTCCCGCGAGATTGAAAGTACAAAGAGTATTTTCACAGACAGACAAAAATTATATGGTATTATCTAGATAATTATATTTCAAAAGGAGAGTTAAACTTAAATGTTTATTACCTCTCCGAAAGAAGAGTTTCGTTTCTTGTCAATGATACCATTCCGGACAGGGAGAAAATTTGACTCGGGTTCTTCGTACGAAGACTTGCTAAAATACACCATGCCCTCATCAACTTGAAAGCCATAATGACTGCAAAACTCGGAGGCCTGAAAGTTGCAATCAAAAACTTACCTTCAGAACTACATAATAATCATTGAAAATCGTGCTCAGTTTAAACAAATAAATTTTGTACTATTCTAGCTGATTTGTTTCCAACTGATCTCGTGGAAACAGTAAAATCAATTATCGCCGAAAGCCTGTCGTCGATTCTGTCAATTTTGTAAAGACTTGTTCACTTTCTTTCAACTAGAAAAAAGCAGTTTTTTTAAATATTTAACATTGATGATGGCTCTCAGATGGTGCCTGCAATACCTTCAAGATTGTACCTGGCAACAATTTAAAACATAAAAATGTCGAATTTCAAACCAGCAAAAGGCATGTTCTTCTTCCTCATCCTCCTTGTTCTATGACTGATAGTAAAGTAGGAGAACTTATTCAAATATCTAATGATATTTGGTATGTAAACTAGAGGGAGAGGTTCTGAAAGTAAACTGTGAATTAAAGGTGTACGAAAAAAGGACCAAATGGCCACAAAATGCATCAAATACGAAAAGGTGGATAACCTCATCGAGTTCATCAATAGCGAACAGTCTTGCAATATCAGACAATGGTATTGGAACTGATCTGACACCTGTACTTGTGTAGGCTTTATTCATGATGAACAATCCTGTCGAACGAATCTACAAGAAATAAAATACACATAAAAACAGCTTGGCTTAAGTTGTTAATGGCAGAAAAGGGTGACTTACGCTCAGTTTAGCTAAGATCATGTTTCAGTGAAATGGCTAATCTAATGCCTTCATTCCGTATTAATTACAAATTATTTTTAATGAATAAATATATAATACACATCATGTGATAAAATATAATATGATACTCTAGGCGATTTCAGTTGCTTTCGGGTGGTTTTCGGTGATTTTCGTTGGGGCTCGGCTGCTTTCGTTGACTTTCAGATTGGAATTTCATGAAGCGGCAAGAAGTAATGACATCTCATTGACGTCAATGATGAAAGATGACAGAAAAATGTAAATAACACTAAAAAGATACCTGATTAAAATATCTTTGCATTATGCAGGCCATTAAATAGGAGCCAGAACTATGGAAAATTAACAAGACAACTTTAAGCCGGGCAAAAATCTCTTAGCAAATAAACCATAGAAAGATTAAAATTACGTTCAGCTACAAACTTACATATATCTCTGGTATATAACTGAAATCATTAAATATAAATTAAATAGTTTAAACGTTGTCATATAGTGTAATAGTATTTTACAAAACATGAAACAAAATATCATTGTTTAACTATGAATATCAGCAAAATGGCCACAAAATATTACACAGAAGAACAGGATATTACGTTACGTTACATGAATGACTTGAAAAATGCAATACTTGCAATCAGTCATTCAGTCAATAAATCATCTAATCAACAACTGTGCAATCAGTCAATGAACCACGCAATCAATCATTGAATCAGTCAACCACACAATCAATCATCAAATAAAACTATTAATCACAAATTGAAGTACAAATGAATTTCTGAACAAAAAACAACGCTCTTCGAAGGACTTACTGCAATAATTTAAAAAAGCGCACATAGTTTGTGCTGTTTAATGCTCGTAAAACTTCAAGTGCAAACTTCACTTCTTGAGATTCTCTGACTTCATGACGAAACTCAGTTATTTCCCTACAAGAAAATAAACATCGATTTGACTGCTTTTTCAAAAACTTTTCACCTCTCCAAAACACTTACTTTATTCAAAGAGGTTCACAGTTTTCAGCCAACGAATAGGACGTACTATCCCAATATGAAAACTTTTAAATCTGTTTTAATAAACTCCCATTAAAGAGCTTTGAGAACTCAATTAGTAAAGATGAAGCTAATTTCGCGAAAGTATAAAACTTGGTAAAAACATGATTATTGCTAGCAACACCAATCAGCGGACTAAAGAAAAAAGAATTTACAACTAGTACACTGCCTGCAGGACAAACTTTAAAAACCAGAGAGTTGCGCATCGTTCTATAGAATTGAAGAAATTCAAAAAGGAGAGAATACTGGATGAACAATGAATAAGTCTGTACTACGCCTATTTAAACTAACCGTAAAATATCACCATTGTTCAGATTTAGCAGAATCTGATAACATCGAAATTCTGCTTCATTTGGACAAATAATTCCCTAAAAATAAAACATACAAATGCCATTAATTAAAAACATTTGGCATTTTATTTATTGATAGTAGAAGCAATAAGTCCCTAAATCACGGACGTGTTAATGAGATAATAAAATATAATAATACCTAAATATATTCAACAAGTATATGCATGAAGTCATGCACGTTTTTAATAAGCTCATCGAGAAATATTCGATGAACCTGCAAGAACCTGAAGAGTTTGAAACCTAATAGTCTACAGCTTGCTTACGATTGTATAGGTCTAACACACATTGCAGAGGCAGATTTGTAAAGATGGCTTAAAAAGAAGTACCTTCTTCAAATAAAGATCTTCGTACATATGCTTCAAACTTTGAAGACATTTTGTCAAATGTTCGTTATTGATCTTTGGATCAAAAACGTTGATGTCTTCCTCACACAGATGATGAGAACAAATGATATGAAATCTATAAAAAAGGTTGCTACGGATAAAATTTAAGATATAAGCATTATGTAAGGGCATTATGATTTATGAAAAACTATGAAGTGAAAGTGCCAGAAACTGACTGACTAGAGGGGGATTCGAACGTACGACCCTTGAATCAGTTGGTAGAGCACTAGACGTAATAAGTCGAGCTCACGAGTTCGAATCTTCACTCTGGTCAGTCATTTTCTCGCACTTTCATTTTAAAGAATAATTATTACTACACTCACGCCTAAATACCAACACACACACACACACACACACACACACAGACACAGACACAGAAACAGACACACACAGACACAGAAACAGACACACACAGACACACACAGACACACACAGACACACACACACACACACACACACACACGCACACACACATACACACACACAATTGACAGCAATAAACTTCTCTATAGTCTATTCCAATGTAATATTCGGCATAAGATAAACAAAGAATTTTCTCATAGAAACAGCCAACCTGGTGCATTTTTCAATGAGATCAACGCTACTTTCATCACAGAGATGTTGTTGCGTAATATCCTAAAATTAAGAAGAATTCAGTAAACAATTCAACTCAAAATTCAATGAAAAAGTTTCAGAGAAACACATCTTTAGAAAAGGGCTCACCATTGATATGACTGATAAAAACTTCATTTGAGTTCCCAGAAACTCAATAATCATGAATCTCCCAATATCAACTAAACATTCAGCCCGGTTTATTTCAAACATGTCATCCTTGACAGGGTCAAACACGTTTAGCTAGTTCATCTAAAATATACTATCATGAATACGAT
Source organism: Mastigias papua (assembly GCA_964019165.1). Lineage (NCBI taxonomy): Eukaryota > Metazoa > Cnidaria > Scyphozoa > Rhizostomeae > Mastigiidae > Mastigias > Mastigias papua. The sequence goes on along the minus strand of OZ025278.1, from coordinate 567,464 downwards.
CCATTTATTAAATCATTTGAATATTGTTATACTCGTTAACCTAGCTATTTATTACTTAATATATAATATGTAACAACAAAAATCCGATATCAAACTGCGCATAAAAGCTTTCTGCATACCTTGCGTATACCTCTTGTCCTGTTCCACACAAAATCATACCATTCTGCCCAATTCCTATCACCTGAATCCATGACATGTAACATCAAGTAATTCATTGTTAGTTGCAGCACGTGACCAGGCCTTAGTTCGTGCGGAAGTGGCTTCTCCTGATCAGCTGACGATCTGCTGTACTCCTTCACAACTTTCGACGGATCTACAACAGGGTATTGACCACCTCTTGCGTCCTAAGAAAGATTTCCTTCAAAATTACTGAGCCTCAGAGAGAAAATTGGTGAAGATTCAGTAGGGGTGCCACGACAGATCGTCCCAACGACCTAACAGTTTTATGATGATGATTATTATTATGCGTCAGGCATTAAAGAATTATTAAACATGAAGAAAGGAAATAGATACCATTGAAATATAACAAAACGACGTAAAACTCAAGTACCTATGCTTCCACTCCACTCCAAAAAGGAAAATAGGTTGAAAACAATACTCACAGGGTCGTCTATTCCATTCCGCGTTTCGTACGTCGCCAATCTTTGTTGATGCTCACGAAGATAACGTTCCTATAAAAATTAATTATTCTCGTCTAAAAATGTTAGCCGCTTGTGGCAAAAAATCGACTTTATGGTTTCATTCTCATTTATTTGTAGGTGCTTCAATTAAATTCACGTTGCCCTGAGATCCCCTAAGTTCTCTCAAAGTGTCAATCGAATTACACTAAAGTAGATTACATTTACTTAATTACAGGTAGACGAATAGGTGCACGTCAACTACTGCAAAACCTACACCTTGCATCTAGAGAATAAGGCATTGGTAATAAAAAGTGACCGTTTCCATGCACCAGGCTTATCCGCATTGAATTACATGCAAAACATGAAACAATTTTCATGAAAAATTAGGCGTAAACTATCAAGATAATAGCAAGATGAAATTGAGTTACTTTTTCTGGGCACATATCAGGACATGTTCCAACAAAATGTGAAGCTTTCCTTAAATCTGTTTCCGTCTTCATCCCTACAAGGTATAATTTCCAGTTTTACACGGCTATAAAACGTGATTGAAGAAGCTGTCAAAATCAAATCCGATTGACAAGACGATAAAAACTGAATTCATAACATATAAATAAACAAATAATTGATAAGCAGAAAGATTAAGTAAAATCATGCAAGCTTTCTAAATGGAATACTGTTTCATGCAAGTAACCGGTTAATGGCGGTTTTCAAATCAGTAGTGAAACCAAAGACTTGTCCAATGTAATATTTTGGGCCTAAGATCCTATTTTCAACAAATGCAGTGTGTTCTACTAACTAGTTCAAAAGACACGCCTGTGTCACTGCAAAATCAAAGATTCAATCAGCAATCAGAAAGCTGCACCACCAAACAAAGGGAATAATACGATGATTATAGAATCATTGAATCAGCAGATCAATCAATGGAAAAAATCCCATCAATCACCTAATCACACTTTTACTCAATCTCAAATACATGAAATCGATGATTCATCAAAGACATTTGATCAACAAACATACATTAATACCTTCTCGAATTTTTTGGTCGATCCTCTCAAGCATTTCTCCCTTTTCCAAAGAGCTTCTAGCGGGCACTAATTTCAGTGGATTGACAAAACTTTCAATCATTGTAGCAAAACTACTGCTGTCGTATGACATCAAAGCCCCATCATGCCGAGCTATTGTGTCCTGACGAAGTTCAATCTTCAATAGAAAGTTATTGTATATGAATGCAGGAGTCAGGCTTAAAAGTGTAGGACAGAAATTGTATGGACATACATAAATATTTCTTGATCATTTAAGCCATATCTAAAATAAGGTCTGGGTTTGACAATACTTAATAGCAATAATTTTGCTCTGAGTTCAAGTGTAGTAGAGGTTGATTCCTAAATCAACTTTCAAATGCTGCTCTGCAACATTGCTCACTCCAAATGTATCTGGAACCTGTAAATAACCATTGCTATTACTGCAAGATTTTACCAAATAACCAAACTATAGGTTTTTTATTTCTTTTCCTTATGTTACAGGATACATTTTGATAACAACATTGTTTGCTAAAATGAATACCCTGTTTAAAGATTCACTATATTATTATTATTATTACTATGTTTTGTCTTTTGTTTCTTGAATTGACTTTGTTGACTATATGTACAACCTTGTCTACCAGATACAAATTACCTATTATTATACAGATTTGGATTTGTATTAGTAATTTAAATACACACATGAAAAGTCTTAAAAGAACTATTAATGCTCTTTAGAATAATTCATTTTGTGTGTGAAATCAAGGACAAATAAATGGGGATATACAAGATATATATTCGCTGCATTCTAAGGTTCGAATATTTAGCATGTAAAACTGACTTAGAATTCAAACACAGCTCGATACTCTCAATCATCTCAACTGTCCTAAATAACATAATCTCCAAGTCAATTTTCAAGACAGCGGATTACATGTTTCTCTTACCTTATCGTCTGATATTCTGCTAACTTCTGTAAAATCGGGTGCTCCTTGGGTCTCCTTGTCTGCAGAAAACAGATAAAATCTTGTAAAAGCTACATAGTGTTTTTAAAGTGACTTTAATATCAACTATAGGAAAGAGTTTTCTATATCAATAAGTATTTGAAACGCAGAAAAATTATTCCAAAAGCTTAAACGTCGCAATGCCACAGAGTTATGCATAACTGGATGACAAGCTACTTATCATAAAAGCATTGGTAGATAATAATGCTAAAAGGCATTTCAATTGATTATCAGACATCTCGTACTAAAAAGTAGCTCAATAAAAATCGATATAAAACGATAAACTAATAAAAACAAACTTTTAATTTACTGAAAATTGGTTCCGAGATAGAACACTAATTCGCTCACTATTATTTGATGCTATCTGAGAACTCTGTGGTTTCGATGTGTGCTGGTTCCAAAAAATACCAACTGTTGTCCCACCTGTCAGGACGGTGCCAGTTTTCTTGGCTCTTGCAGCAGAATCCTTTGATAAAAATAAATTCAATCAATAAACTTAGTGCACCACAGGAATTCAGTGCTGTACGAAAAGGCTGAGATATCTACCTCAAAACTGACAGAAATTCGTCGTAGGATGATTAACGAACAAGATCTTTAGTACTAACAGATCGAGCACTTTCCCATCAACAAACACCGGGGATCAAAAGGAATGCACAATTAATGCAACTGTCGCGTTGAAGTACTTCAGTTTTCATAATGAAAATTTAGCACCGTGTGGCGAGGACATGAATGGAACTGTATGAAGGACCCAGGAATTATCAGATACAAAATACAGCATAAATTAGTCCTTCCACAAATCGACAATCACATTTCAATCAAGAAATCTTGGACTTTTTCTTAATGTTAGATATGTGTTACAAAATACTTTTTGGGTACTATCAAAGAACGGGGAATCTTCAGTGCTATAAGTATTTCTACGGTGTTATAATAAACTAACAGCTTTAAACAGAATTATGAATCAAGAAATACATTGTTTGATGACAACGGAGCCTCAAACTGAAAACGGCAGCAAATGCATGAAAAGAAAACAGGATAGCAAGGCGATATAATACGGACTGCATCTCACGTGATCTAAGAAAGAAATGATAGCTGAGTTTGAGGCCGGATGCGAGTAAACCCTTTTCACTGTACCAAATTTTTCATAATAGCCACGCAAGAATTCCTTGTTGTTCAGTTCTACAGGGACACCCTTGAGTCTGAGTGACGTCAGCTCAGCGATTAGTGACTTCTCTTGAGTGAAAATTGATGCTGGACTTGTGTCCGAGGTTGTTGGCAAAATGGCTGCAATGAGGAAATTGTAAAACCGAATGAAGCAGACAAATAAGATGAGAAAAAGTTTGCTATAGTTTATTATTCAAATGAAATCAATGATGTATAAACTTAGTAAAGCAAATAATTAGCATGGTAGTCAATCAGTGCAACCAGCCAGCCAGCCAGCCAGCCAGCCAGCCAGCCAGCCAGCCAGCCAGCCAGCCAGCCAGCCAGCCAGCCAGCCAGCCAGCCAGCCAGCCAGCCAGCCAGCCAGCCAGCCAGCCAGCCAGCCAGCCAGCCAGCCAGCCAGCCAGCCAGCCAGCCAGCCAGCCAGCCAGCCAGCCAGCCAGCCAGCCAGCCAGCCAGCCAGTCAGTCAGTCATTACCTAGCCAGTCATTACCTAGCCAGTCATTACCTAGCCAGTCATTACCTAGCCAGTCATTACCTAGCCAGTCATTACCTAGCCAGTCATTACCTAGCCAGTCATTACCTAGCCAGTCATTACCTAGCCAGTCATTACCTAGCCTTTCAACTAGTCATTCAATTAGTTGGTTTGACTGATCCAAACATTAAATTGGCTAAATACAGAAACATGGAATATAAAAACATCAAATATAATAAAAATATATTGGCTTACCACTAGTTTCACTATCAGTTGCAGCTCCTTTGCTTGAAAATGGCATCAATGCAGAACTAAAGGGATTGTTTGAAGAACCTGACAGTGCTGCTTTTGGAGCTGAAGATGATGGCACAACAGCATTGGTTGCCAATGGCTTGATATTTGAAGATGTTCCTTTCCCTTTCAAAGCCATAAGAAATGGGTTGCTCTCTACTGTGCTTGGTTGAAATCTTTTTGATGGAATCAAAGGAAATGGTACTTGTACTACAACAAAATAAACCAACATGAGCATTAATAGGGCACTGAAAATGACACATAAGCTGCATAAACAATACAAGCATAGAATGCTTGAAGGATACTTGCAAAAACTCAATGTAAATACCAAAATGTCTGTTTGCTTATTTCATTTTCTACCCATATCTCTAACCCCCTCCTATTCTCTCTAACTGCATTTCAAATTTTGATTATTCTCCTTCATTGCAAAACTCATTGTTCCACTACACAAAACCAGATCCAATGTCAATCACATGAGTTAAATCCCAATAACTTACAACAATAAAAAATAACAAGATGTGGCTTTGAAAAAGCAATATATCCAAGAAAAAAGACATGAGCTCAAATATTTATTTTTCATGTGTATCAGAAGCTTCAAAATGTAAATCTATTCAATACATTGGCTATGATATAAATACCTGGTTTTTGACTATAAAATGGGCTTGATTCTTCATTTGAATCTTTTTCAGTCAAAGACTTCTGTTCATTCAGAGAAGCTCCAAATATCTTTTTAGATTTGTCAATGTGTTTTGAAAATATTGAACTGCTATTGGGCTGTAAAACAGCCGCAAATGGGTTGAATTGAGCACTTGAGTCAGATACTGTGGTGGCAGTTGATAAAACTGTTTTGAAAGGGTTGGCCATGTCTGAATTTTCTACTGAGAAAGAGACAAGTTATTGACAAAAATTTTCATAACACCCCACTTTGCTTCAAAACTTATATGAAACAATAAAATATTTTTATGGAGACAATGTGTCATGTAGTTACAACCACCTTCTTTCTTCACAAGATACCCTTGAGAGTTGATCATTGGGATAAAGGGGTGCTAGATTGTTTGAATAAAAGGTTGGATGGCAAAGTCACAAAAAACACTGATTAATGGGAAGTCAGTAAATAGCAGCAGGTTAAAGATTAAAAGAAATATATAATTTTCAGTGAAAAAAGCTATAAAATATATAAAATAAAGTATATTAAATTAATAAATTATAATAAATCACTAAATTATAATAAACATTGAGCTTTTTCAAAAAATTAACAAAATGAAAACTGAACATAACGTCAATGCAAATTGAATCATTCAAGTAACTTAAAATGTGCTTTTACTACTACAATACAAATCAATATCATGAAACTTTGATATTTCTACAAGCCACATTTTCATTCCTGATATGTAGCTTTGATTAATGGGACATGATTCAGGCTATCTGAAAGTTATTATAAGAAACATGTGTCTAAGACATAAACTGTTCTGCTGATTTTGAATAACACCATACCATGGTCCTGCCCTTGACCAAAATCTTCCTTTTGTGATCTTGTGTTCAATTTACCTCTTAAGTCACCTGCTGACCATGTTCCCTGATTCTGATAACCTACATGGAAAATAAATTGCATGGGGATTCATTTCTATGTATAATGTCTTGCAAATTGGCCTTGATATATGCACTCTATGTATTACTTGAGGAAAAACAACTTATTTCTATGTCTAGACATATGTGTCAGCAGTGGACTCCTACAAAAAATCAAAACTGCATGCTATATTGCTTTCAGAAAATAATTACTAAATAATAGTTTATCAAATATTGTTCAGAAGACAACCTACAGTCCATACTGAGGAGCATGGCAATTCTACACAAGAGATTGTTGCATTTAAAAATCATATGCACAGGGAAGTAGTTATGCATGCACATTCAATGCTGTGGTATACACACATGTGCATGCACAGTACATACCTTTGCAATAATTGCATGTATGCACACCTGGCAAGTTATGTTTGCATGCATGCGTGAGATTTCATCAAAAACTGCCATACTCCTAAGAGTGGCCTAAAGTGGAAGCTATTAAGAGAATTTAACTACAAAATTAGTATGCAGTCTGGCCATCCACACTTAACATTCAAAATAAGCTTGCGACCTGGCCATCCACCACACATATGGTTCACTTCTTTATCCATCATCATACTTAAACCTATGTGAAAAATTCAAACAACAAAGCCTCAGTTTATATCTGTATAATACAAGCTCTTTAGATGCAACTGAGGAACCTGTCCGAGGTCTTGATGGAACTCTTCTCTTCTGGGTAGCATAATCCTCTGGGCTTAATCTAGGCTTGAAAGTAAATCTGCCTTCTCCTTGCGGGCTTGGCACTTTTCCACGAGATCCTTGAGATAGTCTCCTGACTGCAAGTCTTTTCTGAAAAGGAAATAAGATATCTTTAAGAAGATATTTTCCAATAGAAGACAGTGCACTGCACAGATAATAGCTAATGATTTAAGTCAAATGGTAGCTAGATTTGAGTAAAACTGCTGGTTTACGAATGATAGCTATGCCTTAACAATAAGTCAACCGCTTATTTCTAATCACATATTTGCATAGGTACTACTCCAAAATATTACGAAGAACATTCTCTAATTACTGAAGGACACTATTCCAGGTCATAAAATAAAGCTTTTTCTAGCTTATCTCCAGTTTTTGATTTACTTTACCTTTTGTATTTCATATTTCCTCGAGGTATTCATCTCTTCAATTTCCCATCCACATCCGCGCCATTTGCAATCTGCCTCATGTGAACAACCCCAACAACATACCCCACAACCCATGGAAGCATGGAACGAGAACCAACATTTGGGAATATTCCTACTTGTTATTCGGTATACCTTGTTATTCCAGTCATACGTGCCAATCCGTGTGCATGGCATATCCATAAAGGATAGGGGAAATAATAGACTGGCTTGCAATAAACTGTATTTACATCAACTATATATTTAATGAGCTCTTTCTTCAAATGGAAATATTGAAAGGCTTGAATGAATGAATAAAGAACGGATGAGAGAATATATCAGAAGGAAATAAGGAAATTTGCAGCAAAAAACCATTCTGTGCATTTTCATTTCGACAAAAATACTCAATATACATATATCGATGTCAATTTTAAAGGAATTATCCCCGTATTGTCAAATCTGTGGCTATTTCTTGAGTTTAGACAACATTGTGTGTTCAGAATTGTGTCTTCCATTTCACCAAATGACAATGCTTTGGAAGAAGCCATGTAGATGTGCGTAATTGGTTTATGATCTTCATATTTCATGTCCAGTTCTTCCTTCTCATTTATACCACATGCCAAGGAGTCTGTCTGTATGCGGTCCTCACCGACGAAGCTTTGCCGATAAGACACTGCTGATGTACAGATATTTCTTTAAAGCAAACCAATTAGCAAGAGAAAATAAAAGTTTACACCGTTTTATTAAAGAGTTTATCTCAATTTTCCAGAGTTTGAGAAAAGGATGAGCGTGGCTTTTTCAAATAACTGCATAAATATGGGAATAAAAGGGTAACAAAAAGTAGACAAGTACGGCTGAAAATGCTTATTGACTAGTGATGTCATCAAGAAGAACAGATTAAGATAGCAAGAAATGTGAATTGGACATACATAAAATTGCAAGTAACCAAGTTTACATGCAGCGTATGGAGAATCATCATCTCAACTGGCATTTTTACTTTCCTCGATGTTTCTCAGGAATCCATCTTTTCATTACTAATTCCTATGCAAAACACGAAGTAAACAAACAAATATCAAGTGTTCAAAAGTTCAGCATCTTAAATTTTGAGAGATGGATCTTAAATCTTAAAGCACCATCACCATCATCATCATAAAACGTCTTCTACAGTCCTTTTGGGTCAGTACAAATGCCCAGACAGATTCAAGTACATATAAATAGTTCATGAGCTTCAAGAACGAAGAGTGTTGAACGGGCTACTTTCAACGGAAGCATAAACATCGATATTAGATCATCAATATAAACAGCAAAGACAACTTTTGCAATACGCAAATACATGAAAAGTGTCTAAAAGAACCGTCTATGTGACGGGCACGATTCTCGTTTCAATACCTGCACTTCAAATTTCTCCAAACATCGAGGAAAACATAATTCTTCCTTTGTAAGGTCTACGAGGGACAACATAATAACATATATCTTGGCTGCATTTTGAGAAACGCGAAAAGAAACAAAGCAATCAGCTTGAATGAATACATCTATCGATTCAAAAGCAGAAGACCTGATTGTCTGTGAACAGTTTAGGCACTGAAAGTAGTGGCAAGACAGCAGCAAGAAATTAATGTTCTTTACCACAAGACAGAGGTCTGGTCTATTAAGTGGTGTTGGCCTACGCTAACATCAAGATCAAATGGGAGAATTTCATACTAACAGATTACTCCATTGTACGAGATATTAATGTCTACAATGGCAATACGATGTAATTTACCTTTCGGTTTGACGACCAGAGAGATTAGAACCTCCTAGAAATGACAATAATATGTCCTTTGAAATACCAGAAAACACCGTTCCATATTAGCGGCCATTTAACAATATGAATGTTAGAAAAGTAACCAGAAGTTCTACCGTCAAATCACAAAATGTTTTCCCCTGAACTACTAATTCTAATAAAAATACAGAACGATCATACCAGATGTAATCTTGACTATAGAATGCACGAACAGAAGAGAAGTACTTGTGTTCAGTTTTATATAGCTGTGACCTCTCGTTAAAAATTCACTGACTAATTGACTGATTTTGTATCATATTTATATATTATGAAAAAGAATGATTATGAATGGTTATGGAAAGAAAATATATGTACGGGAGGAGAGAGATGATACAAAATCTTACTCAAAAAGAAACAAAAAACAGCATGAAAAGAATTAATGCAAGCAGAATGACATCACCGAAACTGTTATAAGAAAACATCTAAACATATGGTAGAAATAAAGCGATCTTCATTCAGAAAGTACTTCAGATATTGCAATGAGACGATTGGAAACCACAGAATGAGAGTCAGCTCTGGCAAGGCTATTTTACTGACCTTGGCAACATGCTCGGCCACTCTGTTCATACAAGTTAAAAAGCTCCATGTCCAAGGATGAGATTGATGTGTCTCTCCGATCTGATCATCATCGACAAGGTATGCGAGCACAGCATAACTATACAATAGATAATCCTTTGTCAAGCTTTACAAACATTCTTGTTTTACAAGTTTTACACTATACTTTCCAACCCCCAACATTTGTTCCAACCCTCCAACTTATCAGTTTAGAAGACCAACCTGAAAGTTATTTAACAGTCGCTTACACTACAGACCATAATTTCCTTACCTTGCTTTTTATTGACAATTGATGTTTAGCCAGTCTTTCTAAGCTTTTCTTTGCAATATCCTTGTGTTCTACTTTCCAACCCTCTCCATTTGTTCCAACCCCCCATTTATTCCCATCCCCGTTTATTCGGTACTCAAGAGTAGCCAATCAAATTCTGGCTATATGAACAATGTCCGCATTTCATTTCAGAGCAAAAAGACATCAAATTGTATGAGAATCACACTACATGAGAAAGGACTTTCAAAGTCTGTCTCAAGAAGATGACAGATACAGAAAGCAAGACTACTGAATGGAAGATACAATGACAAGATGAAACTAGATACCTGGAATGATAAAATGGCATTCCATCTTTGTAAAGCACTATAAAGGGAATCAATTAATCCAATCAATCAATCAATCAATCAGTCAAGCAATCAATCAATCAGTCAGTCAATCGATTCAACATGATCAAAAATCAATGAACAAACTTTTCTGACAATCAATCAAAGAACAGATACAATGAAAAGTCTCTGAGCCATTGCACCAATATATGCTACAAAACTCATTGAACAGCTTGTTCCTATATACAACTGACCAAATAATGCAACTGATTGCAAGTCAAAGAAATTGAACATGTTACCACATCATCAAGTAGCAGCAAAAAGAACCCTATCATGTTTGTATATGTTCTGCTTGTTGCCATCAATTTTTGTTAAAAGGCAAATTAAGTAAAAAATCCTATCTCATCATATGGAATGGTATCTGCACATAATCTATACATCACAAGGGCTTACTGAAATCTGCTCCAAAACTTATTCCATCACGAACAACCCAGCCCATGCTTCTAAAATAGTGATAAGTGGCATATGTCTCAACAAATCTTGGTTTTATTTCTCTGAATGTATTCCATAATTCACAAATGGTAAGCGATTCCTACATGGAGAGAATCGTTTTAAAAAAGATTAATTTTTACTTAAATTACTTGTAACTATGATTGAAAAGTTAGAGAAAGGAAGTTAAGACTTTGAATGGAGAATCTACAACTCATTTGGGGATATAATATAAAAAAGTAATCAATCAATCATTAATCCACCAATCAATAAACTAATCAATTAACAAATCATTCAATCAATTAATCAGTCAAACATTAATCAATTATTAATGAATCAATAATTAACCAATAATCTACAGATCAAAATAATCAATCAGGATCAAAACTAATCAAGGGTACAATATGCTAGGTTAAATAATTCACCTTACAATGAACAAGTAACAAACCTTATCACCATGTGAAACTGTGAGACACCCAAGGCCAAATGACAAAAAGAAAGCCTAAAATTTAACACCAAAATACAATGATAAATAAATATTATTATCAGAGAAAATTCAGAGAGGTTTTCTGGCAATTAGAACATAGAACACAAAAAAAGGTCTAGAAAGAACAATTAATACCCCCTGCAATACACACCTCTTCAAGTGATAATTGCAAGAATTCATCAACAGGATAAGGGTCTTCCATTCTGGATTGTTTAGCTGGCAGGTCTGTCTGCAAAAAGACCATGGAAGAGAACTACATAACAAAAATTACACAAGCAGACAATATTAAAATTCCAAGCAAATCATTGTAGTTGATTTGTTAATGCTGGTTTATCTAAGCATTGAAAGCACATGGTCAAAAATCAATGTCAAGAATGTTTGAAACAGCCCATGGCTAATAGAACAACAAAGATAAATAAATACCTCAGATAGGCTTTGCTCCAGACACCATTGCTTGTGTTGCTTCAGTCTAGTCAAACAAAAAATATTGAAACCTGTAAGCTGTGAAACAGATAAGTAGATATAGTGAACATGGAAAATAAGTAAAGACAGGATCAAACATAAATGTATGGCTACCTTTCATTATGAATTTCATCAAATTCCATTTCTTTCGATTTCTTTTCTTCTGCAGTCACTGACAAAAGAGTCCATGTAATATAATATAGTCTATCTCCAGGATTGAATTGAATTGAATATTTGAAATGAATTGAATGGCATATTGTTTTGGACAGCCTACTGAAAAGCATTTGCAGGACTGATTGCATCAACAAACTTATGATTGTGGGGTGACAGCTAGACAAGCCATCAAATAGAATAACTGACTAGCTGATAAGTTGATTATACTATTGAATGTTCTGATAAACAAGAAACATATTACATTTATTTAATTACATTCTAACTGAATTTCTTTATATCTATTATATTTCCATTTTAACCCATAATATTGATATTCAGGCAGGACACTAAATGATTAAATACAAAATTTATTTTAACATACATTTATTAGAATTGCTCCTTGTCATTTTCATTTTGCATCTTTCATCAAATGTATTACCCATTTCATCAAATTCTGGCTTGCTTTTTGACAAGTTGCCTTTCCCAAAGAATCCCTGAAAGTGGTGGAGAGAAGAACTAGGCCTAGCTCCTTCCAACATTGTAATCATGAGCTGTTAACAGTTTGAAACTAAACAGTTTCATTAGCTACAAAAAGTAGATATTCGTTAATAGTTGGAGGTTGGTACTCTTTTGTGCTTAAGTGTAGGGGGGCGGAATTAGCAGGGGGTGGATATTTTTCTAGATTTTCATAAAGTGGAGGGGTGGTAATAAAATGACCTGCCGGGAAAATCGCAACAACCCTGAAGGAAGTAGAAGAGTTGATGATCCCACCAGATGATGTTAAGTGAAAATTGGATGAGTGGTAAACAGCGTTCCACCTGAAAAGGGTTGTGAAGTGCTTGATGGAGAGTTGACTCATGAATAACAAGATAAAAATGACAATAAACATTTTGCTGATAGTGATGATTCCCACATTTTGCTTAAAAGGGGGGTCATAATAAAATGCTATGAGAGGTGCAAAATTTCAAAAAGTGCAATATGACCCCCCTACAATAAAGAACAAAAGAGTATAGCTTTTGTGTCGTTCTTGGGGTGCTCGTCAGCATACTTTATCTGGTGCGACCTATACACGAGATTTATCTTACTGACGAAAACAAGGCCTACCATTTTATACAAAAATGTCATGTCTCCAAGCCTATCAACTGCAACCATGTCACCTCTTAATCTCCCAAAATAGTGATACCATCTTTCTTTTGATGCTGGCCTCCCTGTTAAGCTAGCAATCGGTATTGGGAAGGGTGACTCTTGCTGTAATTTGTCTGCACCCTTTTTCTTTTTAGGGGCTCTTAGCTCTTCCCGAGACGCCATTATCGCAAACCTCGTGTTCGATTTGCTGTAGCCTGGTATTGAGGTTTAGTAGTGTAGACGGGGGTACACATGCTGAATGGCCATTATTGCTATTAGAGCTTTTAGAAAATACCCATGGAATGTGCTTGATTCACCAATTTCTAGAGAAAAAAAGCATTTAATTAGTTTTCTCGTATTGCCTGTAGTTAACTACTATATCTACATGCAATTACAATTCCTATGACTCAACCAGTTAAGGCTGTTGAGACCCCCCCCTCTTAACTTTGGCGGCAAAATTGTAAAGAGAAAATTTAAAATCTCAATATGGCGGAGGTGCAGTGTAGAAACTACTGAGCTATATTCATGCACAAGATAAAGATACGTGGACCTCCACAGGCGCATTATAGCCTGCTCAGCCGTCGTATTCATTGTTATATTTACTCCGGAATCTCGCAGGAATCTTAACACGGTAGGATTGAATAAGTTCATAATACTGGCACTAAATATTGGATTACTTACGTTACAGACGACAGAAAGTCATTTTGCTAAGCAAATCCTAAATTGGCGAACTAAGGCCTGTGATCAAATTAACCAGAAAGTGTATTATCTTATCTTGCTTTATCCTTTGCATAAGATGTTTCTATTTTTGTAGGTGAATGACTGGTTGCAAAGATGACAACTGGTGATATAAAGAATAATATTCGGAAACTCATTGGCGAGTTAAAGCAAGTGTCGTATGATATCAAATTAATCGATTTTGATGCAGTTATACATGGAATACCATCTGCATTCTTACCAATTATACATCATGTATTGCTAGATTTTTCAAGTGATCTCGCATCCTTCTTTGCAAGAAAGGACTATGAACTGTATGCAAGGACTGACTTACGCTTTGTTGAAACAGTATATAAAATTTTACTACAAGAGTTTTCATACAAACCTAGCCTGACAAAACAGCAGTTTCTAGCACTAGGTTTTGCAGAAAGAAAAATAATCCTCCTTACAGACATTGTCAAACTCTGCAGAGAGAAACATAAGTCAATATCTAAGAAAAAACCAATAAAATTCTCATATACCAGTAGCAAAAATGCTACAAAATTGTCTACAGCCCAAGGTAATACAATAATTTCCTCAAAAAATCCTGATACAATTGTAAAGGAGGTAGATTCACACATAGAAAGGAAAGCAGCTGACAATTGTTTCCTGGAACAAAATCCACCTTTATTGAGCAAGAAAGGAGATGGAAATTCAACCAAGGATGAAGTAACTAGTACATCACTCATTGAATTGCCAAGTATTGAAAACGTCAAAGTAAGCAAAGGATTGCCATTGCCAAATTTAAGTGCTACCAGTTGGACAACAAAATCAGACACTAGAACTACAATTCCAAAGCCATGTGATTCCCTTGCTGTTACACCATTGAGAGAAGTAGAAAATGGGGTAGATACATCTGTTGAAAAGAGTAGGGCTGATGTCTTAGATATTGAGTACATAGAACCAAATGGTTTCAAGGTTGTAAAACATGATACGACTATGAATGGGAAAGATCTGGAGTATGATAAACAGGATGGAAGCAGAAGAGATGATACAGTAAACCCAGGGGACCAATCTAGTATGGAAAGGTTGGATTTGGCTGTTTCAAACCAAAGTGAATCTGCTATGGCATCAAGTAGTGAACATCGATGTAAATGCAATCATCATCAAGTTGTAGAAACACTTCAGAAGCAAATGATTTACCTTCAGAGTAGCTTGAAGAATCTTGTCACCATGAGCAATGAGCTCTTTGCAAGAGTTGTCCTACTAGAAACTCAAAACAGATTGATGGAGAAGAAGATTGAAAGTATTAATTTGGCATCCAACATTGATATTGATGAAGACCTATCTGGGCTGGCAGCAACCAAGGAATATACTTCAAGACAGTTAAGAAGTAACAGGAAATTTATGAGTGATGAATGGGATGATGCAAGTAGCCCCCAAAGCAGAGTGGCTGTTCAATATTCTCCCGAGAGGTATGCAGATGTCGAGAACTCATTACCAGAAGATTTTGAGCCAATTAATGAACAATTAATTGCTGAAATGAACAACAATGAGATGAATAGCAAAGAGGTCTTCTCTAACCCTAAGCACGAAAAAGCAGTTGGCAAAGGGAGCAGAGATATGCTTGTTGCAGAGGAGAAAAAGGCAGAACATGAGGGGGGAATTAACCAAGAAGTTATTTCAACTGAAGATGAAATGGTACTTAGCCCATTGCATGAAGGTGAGTTTTCATTCATGGAGGAAGACACAAGGGCTACTGTGAAAAATCTGCAAAGGAAATTAGAGGAAACAATGAAATTGTTTCAAATGCAAACAAACATAACTCAGTTGTAGACACAAAATGAGTTAATGGTTTTAGTTTGGCATCAGTTTAAGTCTACTTTGATTCATATTTTTACTTTAAAAAATATTGGAAATGGAAAGATTGAAACAGTATTGCCTTCACAAGTAGAACATATAGACCTTATATCAACAGAATGGCAGAGAGTGATTCACACTAGCACACCAATATATCCAGGGAAAATTAAGAGGTAATTTTCTGGGGACTTAAAAGCAGAAATTTCCCAAAAAGTGTCTTTACTTACAGCCTCTCAAAAATGGCAATTGTTGAAGAAAAATTTGATTAAAGTAGAAAGATCTGGAATTTCCATCTGGAGTTGTGCTGGGGGGGTCTATATCTCCCTGCTCTGAGTCCCTGCACCACATAATACCACTTCAGGTACATATATAACTTGAGAAGATTCATCAATCTCCATGTTATATTTATCTTAGTAAAGAGCTCCAAAAACCATTTCACCTAAAAGTAAACTCAGGAAAAAATGGCAAAACAAAGGAATTTGTAAAAATTACAACTGATCTGAAACAAATTCATTTCTGTTTTCTAATTTTCACCATTTTAATTCATATACATACTTCATATTTTCATAAAAACAGAATTCTTTAAATCAATCTAAAGTATGAATTCTCCACAAATGAAATAGAGTACACCTAGATTCTTCAATGAGACAAGGACCCCTTAAACCCAATCAAAACACACCCAAAGTTCTGAGCTAAATCTCTACATGTAAACATGAAGATGCAGTTGTCACACAAGATTATACATCCTGCCATTTGTCATTGTTGTGAACTAAATACATTGAAAATAAGTGCTAAGGAATGTAGAAAATATCAAAAAGGCCCTATACTAAAACACACAGAAGTAAGCAAAATTTTAAGGAGAAAACAGATGATACTAAACTATGGCAAAGGATGCTACTCAAAATAGGCGTGTCACATAACTAAACTTTCAAAGAGAATATATTGCACAAGGTTCCCAATACTTCATATCTAAGATATGAAAACTGTATTATGTATTATGTCACTACCTACCCATATAAAAGATGGGCACACTGTGAATAAATTGGAAGGTGATGGGGGGTTTTGAAGGAACCAGTCCCCCAGTACCCTTATATTGCCATCCCAACCTTTAATGCTATCAGGAATGTTCATTGATTTACTGGGTACTTCATAATAAAATGATATACTAAAAAAAGAGCTACCTTCAATAACCAGCAACAGAATGGCTTGTTTCGATAACCAATAAATGGGTAATGATGATGACTTTAGTCCTAATTACATCATATACAGGAACATGTGCATTGCATTCTGGGAAAAAAGGTCACACATGTGCTTGTGGGAAATAGCCCTATAACAATTCTTGCATAAACTTGGCTGAAATCAAGATGTTTAAGGCCCTCACCTTGCTGCAATATTTGAGAGAGCAAGGATGAAACTAGAGATGGGCCATTCATTGAAGTCTTCTACCTTTAGGGGTCAATACTCAATATCATCTTGGTTAATTAACCTCTCTGAACTACAACTCCAGTGTTGAGGAAAGGACAGAGTGTTATCCTCTTCTCATAAATTATCATGATTGCATAATTACAAGTTTGTGGTTAGTAGAGGATTATTCGGTTAGATCTTCAGATATACTCAAGGTCTCTATCATCGATTTTTCCATCTCTATCTGGTTCGGTTTTATGTTATATAGCACAGTTGTCTATGGTAAAATCTGGCTGTATAAAAAAAGAAAACAAAGATGGAGATCCTGAATATATCTGAAAATCTAACTAAACAATCCTTTACTGAGCACAAGCCCTTAAGTATGCAATTATGATTATTTATGAGGAGAGGGCAACAAACGGGACAACAGTGATTAATTACAGTCCAATCTCAATTCCTCTTCGCATCAACAGCTCATCTGTCAATAATGCAGGGGAGCATTAACTTCTGGAGCTATTTTTGTGAATTAGCTGATCAGTATATATCAGGGCAATCTGACCAATCACGATTAAAATATTTGTCGTTATAAATCCAGTCCTCTTTCCCTGTCCATTTGTTGATTCCAACATCAAACCATCTATAAAGAAAAAGGATGATAATTTTAACAAGCTCAAAGAAACATCTACCAGATAAAGAAGGAAAACAAACAGCAAGTAGTTGAATTAAAAACTCATCCACTAACCTTGTCCTCCATTTTTCACCCGTTTGATTTCTCTCTCTTCTTGCTGCCCTTTGCTTCTCTTCCAATCTAAATTTCTCTTCAGCTGCTAGTTCTGTAAACAAAAATACTCCATCAACATTGTATAGAATAACTAAATTATATAAATGAGACATTGAATGACATAATGAGTGAATAGTAAATAAAAATATGCTAAAACGAGCCACGTGCCTATATCTCCGTTTTCCAGAGCTCGTATGTCAGGTCTCAGTCGACAATCCGTTGGTGGAATCTTGATGAAAGAGAATATATGATAATACATTATATATAAACATTTTAATATATAAATATGTTTATGGCTAACTAACTATAAATTGAATAATGAAGTTTGTAAAGGAGCTAGTTATAATTACTGATGAAATATACCGAGGTATAAACTATATTTATAATCTTGAGACACAAAATGTACACTATCCTAGTGAAGAAAAGAGTACACTTACGAAGATCTGACATCGTTGCATGTCAAAAGCACATACTTTGGCAGTGAAGAGAGAAGGTATATACAAATATGCTTAACGCAACTATCTAAAATGCAGCAAAAGAATGATTCCCTGATCTTCCTACCGCTTAAGCATTCGTAGTCAAGTTGGAAAATAGGACCGATGCTAGCTAAATTGATATTTATTGAGTTAATTCTACAAATTGAGAATGAAGATTAGAAAGCAAAACAAGGAAAGTTTCTATAAAATGAAACAACAAGGTGGCATAAAATGACAGAGATATCTCACTGTAGTTTTGTGCTCAGCTCGTATTTCATTCAGTGACATGGCAAATTCGGTCATATTGTACATCTAGCAGAAAAACGAGATCTCATTAATATTACATATCAAAATGGATAAAGCCTAAATCAAATGATGCTAATAATCCTACTGATTGCAAATATCCTGACAAATGCGACAGAACAGAAATGAAGGAGACAAAAACAACATCAACCTAGGCACAATAACAGTAGGGAAAACGGAGTAACAAGCAGGCAAATAGGAGAACTCACATCCTGTGCATACGATGGTTTTCTGCGGACAGTCCAAACAGAATCTGCCCCTTCAGGTAAAATAAATTCACCTTCTTGGAATTCGTTTTTATCATTCGTTACAACCTCTGGCGTGTCACCCGGGCACGAATACAAATAAGAAGTCCAATCTGCCTTTAATAATCGAACTTTGTTTTTTCTGAAACAAAAAAGACAAAAATTTCAACACACCGAATAGGTAAGGTATAAAATTTCTTGCAACATTGTTGAAATGCAGATAATACAATAAGCAGAATAAATGAATGAATAAATGAACGAATGAATGAATTCAAAATATCACAGATATAACAACTATTCACAAATTAATGAAGGATTTCTCAAATCATTTTCCATTTTGTTCCTGAATCTTTTTGAGACAAAGAGAAAAACATGAGATGCCGAGGAGAAAATCAACAATACAAAGAGTCCTACGCAGGGTCCAAAACGTATCCTTCAACTTGATTGAGGTCTTTACCAAACCAGCCAGCAGGTTTAAAATTCAAAATGCATTCGTAACCAGATTGATGGCTCAAAATGCTTACAGCTCCAACCTGCAATAACAAATTAATAGCTCAAACAATTGTTTGATTACGCAAATAATCTTTCTACTGTCCTTTAGAAGTAAAATCGTGATTGCGGTATAAGTTCATCTATTTATCATATCAAGAGACGATTATCAGAAAATTAATATATTAATTTATTGAAATTGATAGGAGAAGAGAAAGTGACATGAAGAAATGAGACATTAGCATTACGAGGTATAGTTCCAACCTACTAACAAATTCTCGATGAAAAAGGAAAAGGGAACTTGTTCCTGGCAATGATTGTTGCCATACAAATCATCAGGCAAATGAACTGATAAAACCTTGAAAAAATTTTATGAGAGACTTCCGCTACCTGCAATAGCAAAACAACAAAAATCTGATTTAGTTTCCCTACCAATTCTATCCATAATGTCCCAACAATGATATTATGAACAGCCGTTTGCACTGGACCAAATGTATATGCTTCGTCATATCTGTCAGACAAAAGACACCAAAAAATATAAACTTTATTTCCTACAAAATCAGTTCATGCTGCCTAAAAATAATACATAATCTGCTGAGATTGGAGCATCTGCTGGAAAGTGCAGCCGAACAATAAATCGCAGAGCAAGAACGACGATGAAAAAAATCATTTTAAAGTTGATGTTAATCGACCATCCATTTCTAATGAACTACATATATATTAAGACAAATCCATGCTACAAACGTTTCGGACCATTTCCAAGGTCCATCATTATATATAATCTTTACTCAAATTTCACGAACTACCTTGTAGTCTGCTTTCAATTTGTGTTACTCTATTTCATTTTTGCAAGCAGAATTATCTCTCTTTAAGGCAATAACTTTTCACTATTCCCATTTAAGAAAGCTCCCCATGGCTTTTGCTTGAACCATTTTTTCAAAAACCCTTATAAAAAGTAAACTCCATAACTTACTTTGGCATTTCTACAGTCAAATGTCCTTTAGTTCTAACTTCGATATCCTTTCCCCAAAATTTAAGAATCGGTTCTATTGATAAATACATTTTGAAATTCTCTCCTTCGCAATAAAGGGCGCTGACTGGCGGGTGATGGCTGACTTGTTCAGCTATCAGCCTAAAACCTCGATCTTCCCTTCAAAAAATAAAAAACAGCAAATCAGAACATTTGCTTCATCAAAGGCCGCACTTCACGAGATTAATCCTCGATTGTACATTAATGGTCTTACTTCAAATGAAAAGAGATAAAAAATACTACAAAAAGAGAGCTCTTTTGCAGATGGCATAACATATTAAGGTGGCTTTCAATTTATCCTCATTCTGATGACTGAAACTCTCTTTGCTTGTAGCTACCGTCTGTTGAGTAGCTAACATTGATATTAGACAAAATCTACAAATAACACCATCGAATATATCAAAAAGCCTTATGTATATATCGTACAAACAACAAATAAACGAGAACTTTTAAGGGGTTTGGGACACATGGAAAAACCGGGGCCCTGGTGATGTCATTATGAAAGCGAACAGCCACTAAGAATTAATCACAGCTTTTGAGGGTCCCAGGGCAGATCTCTCGGCTATCTCAGATTTGGGGCCCAGGGCAGTCTGCCCATCTGCCCCCTTTCACCGGGCCTGTACAAAACGGTAACAGAAAGATTGCATGCATATAAGACAGAAAATAGCATAGATTGTGTCCAGTTCAAATCTATGAGTTGCTCACAAAAACCGATTCAACCCCACCTGATTAATATCAAATTTACCCTACCAACTCGTATGACAATATCAATGCAACTCATTCGCGAAACAATATCAATTCAACTCACCTAATTAATTCGTAAGTTTCACCCAACAAAGGATTAAAAGGTTTTCCGATTCTACCCGCATTTGGGGCTTGGGCACTAACAGCAAAGCCAGCTACAAGCTGAAAAGCGAACGAAAGATGAGAAAAATAAATCAAGGCTGAAAAGTATGAAAAGAACTACGAAACAGATTGGCCTAGTTTTACACAACGAGTTGGAATCTATCATACGATGTCAGCAGAATTTACAAAAATACTGGGGACTGTTTACGAATGGGAAGCTGCTGTCCTTAAGGTAGGACATCTTTCGCAAGCGCAAACTGACTTGTACACAGTTTCACATCCGTCTGTAAAATCAAAAAGCCCGTTGAGGTAACTAGAAAGCTAAGAGTTTAAGTAGGCAATATTTTATAGCCATCTTAAATACCTCTATTCGTTTGATAGGATCATCAGTTTTCGCAGCTTGCGCAATCAGATTAATGTAATCGCCATATTCAACGATTCGTTGCAAAAATGATAGCGGCTCATTGAAGATAACTGCAATGGAAATTTACAAAGATAATTTTCTAGTAGAACAATTAATTATCTCATGTTGCAGCAAACAGCAAAGGTAACATAGAACTGAAAGATAGCAGTCATACATAGGAAAGGATACTGCAAAAACGACCATGGCACTTGAAATAACGGCCTACTGTCTACAACTTGAAGATAGTTCTCTTCTTAAGAATCCTTTCCCTAATTTACTTTTGCCCCCCTCCCTCCTATTGTAATGTTGTAAGCCGGAAAGCTTCATAAAATGATAGAATAGTTTGCTCCACCCGAGTGGCATATTTTATTAAATGCTTGCATATAAGTCCCTCTTGTTATAAGATGATAATTTATGGGCCGAGGAACAACTTTCCAAACAAATTAGGCTCAAACTTTCTTAATTGTTTTCTTACGTTCTTGAATATTTACATAGTTATAATGTGTAGCAGTAAGATCTTTTGTTTGTTTCTTTGCTCAATTCTTTGTCGTTCTTCAGTTGTTTTATGTACAATAACTATAAAAATAAATCCAAAATTTCTATCTCATCGCAATTCAGAAGTATAAGGCTAGGGATTTTCTTAAGATTTTCGGTTTTCTGAGGCTCACTTTCATGTAAAAATGTTTCTTATCAAAAGAAAAACGTGTACGTCCTATTACTTTTATTTGAAGCAATTTGAGGAATGTAAGTATATTGTTTACCGGGCATTGCAATTCTGGATAAATCCTACAAAAAACAATGTTTAATAAGACAAAGTAATATAAAGCTTAATATATAATTTACAATAGATGTGAAAAAATAAAAAAATTGATGGAAAATACGATAGAGAATAAGATATGGTAAAGTTAAAGTAAAACAAAAATTTATGAAAGAAATAAATGACTTGGATTTTTGAGATAAGATGTTGATCACAGAACCAGTCAAAAAACAATGGTACAATACAAGTACTCAAACGAGATTTTAACGATTAATGCGAGGCCTAAACTTGTGCAAGCATCTGAGACCTGCGAGAAAAGTACTGCAGAAATCATATATATTTATGCGTGGCAAGAAACAAAAGCGGCACAAGTAGGCAAAACTTCCGGCTTTCATTACGTCTTCACTAGCCTGCTGTATCAAAACTCAGCAGGCAAGAAACAATAAGAGAAGCCTTGCGAGTTTACAATTGTGAAAGGCATGGCATTAGATTAATTCAATCAACTAAGCTTTTAACAGTGGAAAATGAAAAAGTTCTCACTTTTCCGATTGCTTGCTTTAGAACAGTCCACACACTAAACTCACTTCTAGAGTGCATCTTGTGAGGTAGACGATTCCTACAAAGCAAAGGAGATTTTCTCTCATAATAAGAAGGAGAAAGGCAACATATTACACAACTTTAGATCAACAACTACAAATCATGATGAGCCAGCTTTAGGTAGGTTGAATTCACTGTTTTTACATAGTAGTACAGACAATCGCAAAACGCTTAACAGACATTTCATAAAGTCTTGTATGTTAATAACGTGATATATATTCATCAAATACATAATATATGAAAATAATAATATATTAATTATACCCACCTATACTTTGATTTATCTAGATCTAGATGGTCCAGTTTTGTTTGTATATCCGCAAACTCTCCTTGCGCCAAATCATCAAATGAAACATGTCCCGTATAATCAGCTAGCCCATTCTGTATTTCTGTCTTTTGCAATTCTACAACCTGCAAATCATGAGGATTCTCTGGTTTTTCAATCAATTCAACAATCTCTCCATCCAATCTTACTTCGCTTGATATTTGCATCGACCTCTCGAAACTGTCCATAAAATCCAATGGGGCATCGTAGAACTCCTCAAAATCTTCCAAGTCTGAATCTGTCTCGATGAGTCTGTTACTTCCCTTTAAAAGACAAAAAAAGACAAAAACCTGTCAGAAATGATGGAACTTTGCGATATATTGGATTCTTCAAACCAACAGAACTCGAGAAAAATACAGACTGTACAATGATAGGACACAAAATGGGGCTTCAAACCTGTGGCCAGACTTCGACGTCTCAGATTCAAAATTGACTACGAAGTATTAATATTGTAATATCATTTACATTTCTTTTAAAACAAAACGTCTCCAAAACAAATTATAAATTTGAACTCGACTTGATACAACTCTTTTAAATCTTACAACCGAGGTAGGTAAACGTGACAAACAGGGGAATGCGAGGGGAAAACGTCAATACATGAGTCACATGTCGCAGGCAGAGCTCCTCCTTCGGCCCAAAACACAATTAAATGTTCAACGTACGCAAGTAAACAACTCAAAGTGATGACTCAAAATTCATTCAGAATTTCAAACTTCAAAAATGAAGTATGTTGAAACACGTGCTGGTGGTTTTCTAGATTTATGTTTCATACAGGCAGGAGGTACCTTTGTCCTCACATGAAATGATTGCCTGTAGATATGAAAAATAGAAATTGACTGGGTGATAGTATAAAAGACAGTGTACAGAAATCTGGTGCTAGCAGAAACGAAGAGAATGATGAACAGGTTGGGATGGAGAAGATACAACGCGATTCGGCAACACCATCAGAAGGGACGCAAGCCAAAGAAGAAGAAAATGAAGATGAGGAAGAAGGTATTGGGTATTGTCAGGTTCAACATCAGTTAACCAAAAAACAAAGATAGTAACAAACCGGCAGACCTGCACAGGATCAGAGCAGGAAACACACAAATCCAAGTGGGCTTGTGAAAAAGGGTAGGTCAGTTCCGGACAACTGCTTACATGAGAAATGTTGGCATTATGTTATGAAGATAAAATCAAAAAAGGACGATAGTTATTAGCAAGAAATCAATAACATTGTTTTATATAAAAGTCTAAGGATTTGCAAGCAAAAGCAAATACGAATTGACCTGAATCGGGATGTTCTTAAAAGGGGCTGCAGTTGGGAGTTCAATTATACTTCCATTTTGGTTGAAAGGCAAGTGAAAACTAGTGGATGAGTCCCATCAAAATCAGCCTACGGCTGAAGGTTTTCCCTCCTTAGACATCTGGAATGAAATGCAAAATGAGATGAAACACTATGCGATCTTATTATGGAATCTTGGGGTCAGCAATATTTGACTTTGTAATGTATGTTTATGAGTTTCCTATAATCTGTCCTCCGTACCATGGTAATCGATACAATTCGTCCAAAAACTCCAGGCCCACATTAGAATTTTTTGCAAAATTAAGAATGAAAAAGTACGGACATCTTTAAGACTCCAAAAATGAACGCTGCAAAAATTGAAGTACGAGCATCGAATGGAGATATAGATTGGCTCGTGGAGATAATATCCTCTAAAATTGAATCATCGCACTTCTATCAAGATCAAACACCTAAACATATCATGTCGAATCTGATACAAGCATTCTGGTGACAAAGGAATAATCTAGACGACAAATAATAGAAAAGCGATTGCAATTAAGTTCTGATCGACTAACATTAAGTTTACAAGAAAAACGTACACAAGCGATTCACATGAGACGAAAGGACAAAACCACCTGCATACAAAAAACAGGTCCATTTGATATGATATACCTGAGGCTGTATCGACAGCCGCCAGCATTCACATTTTGTCAATGAAACTCACCATTTCTATATCTGTTGTATTAACCCTCTGGTCGCATTTACCAGGTTTCAATTCTATATCTTTCATGTTCTTTCTCTGTGCAAAACCGCGAGGCTCGTACGATCGAGAATTTATAACGTTAAGTTGCAGCGACCATGACAATTGACATGCAACCACAAATATCAGTCTGATCTTTTACAAAAATGCCGGTAATGTTTACTCCTCATTGCACTTCGAACAAAGCAACGAACTCAAGTCTATTTCATTACACCACAACGAGCTTTCGAATTCACAAATACGCTACAATACACCTATCGTGTAGACGTGAGTGAACACGTAGAACATTCAATTCAGAATCACACAGATATGGTACGAATCTCCTTTAAACGTTGCTGAAATACCCTTCATTGTTCACCCAAGGTGGCAGGTCCTTTAGGCGTACATTAAAATTAAAGGCTTTGGTAATTACAAAGCGGTTGAGTAAACAATGAAAGAATGAAATCAATTACAAACAAAGAGATGGCTGTCGCGTGGAATGCAAACAAAGCAAGGCTGCAGTAAACTATTTGCAGGTAACAAAACGTATCTACAAAACAACACTGCAGATATAGTGAAAATGAACAGAACATCTCCAGACAGCCCTACACGTGAGATTTGTGCTAATTTGTCCTACAAAGAAAGAACCACAAAAGGAAAACTTACTACTAAGAAATCGATAATTTTTTATACTATAAAAGTTTAGAGATTTGCACGCAAAAGCAAATATCAGTTGTCTTGCCAATTCAACTTGATATTCATTTCGCAGAAAACCCAATTAAAAACAATTATTTTTCACAATATTCCACACTATACTTTTATTCTGAGGAAATTTTTATCCCCAATTAGCACATAAGCCAAATACTTTGGCACATTAATAATAAAGATAGTATTATTACTATCATTATGATCACATCTTTAGCTGCCATAATTGTGTCAGAGTCCAGAAAAAGTCACGGCTTCACGGCTCTGAACCGGAGGAAAATTTTGCTCTTTATGACGTATTTGAGGAAGGTTTTGAAATTTGTATCAGCAATCCAGTTTCAGCAAAGTTTTATATAACGCGACATCAACTGTGAAGGGCATAGCCCAGTAAAAGCTTCCGAGACATACCCAATGCAGAGTTCAAAAACTTTGGCTAGCTTTGATACATAAAAGAGGAAGGTTTATGATGAAGATTTGACTGCCGGAGGAAGGCTGGGCATTTTTCTGGACTCTGAATTGTGTGTATGCTTGCTGCTTCCTACCTTGTTTTTCCTTACATTGTACATTTGAGTAAATTAGACGACTATACGTGACACTGTTAAGTATTATTTTTGAATAAATGCAGACACGCCAGTGTAATATGTTGAACTACCTAACAATAGAGAGGCGCATGATTGCAAATGTAATAGAATTGCAGCAAGATTTCAGAAAGTTTCAGAAAGAAATTACTCTCTGTTCATCTCAAACTAATTATCTTCTGCAAATGTCGCATAAATTATTAGATACATAAGTTAACAGCCCTAAAATCTACAGAAAATCTGGGAAACTAAAACAAAATTCAAGTTGAGAGCTTCTCCTGCAACAGGTGCACTGCAAGACAGCTGCATTTAATCCCTCGATTCATTTATCATTCATGTTCTTCTTGATCACAAACGTTAATTCATAAAATTTCATATATATTTCATAATATATATAACTTCAATGCTGTACATTATCAAATCTGGCAATGCTCTGGTCTGTCTTTCATCCTTAGTGCTAAATAACCTACACCCGATTCATAAACCTGTAGGTTCTGCCATTTAATTTGCTTATTCATACTAAAACTCATTGTTCTAACCTTATCGTTGATGAAATAATCTGAGCTTGTCCATAACAAAATAAACTGCAAACAGTGGTCTCACTCCTTCTAGATGTCTAATTGGCAAGATCGAACTGCAAAAATGGGGCTTAAAAATCACTGTTCGTAACCAAACGCCCAAAATAAAACTGCAGATAACACTGATCAAATTGCAACGATTTTGAAGACAAGGGAGGAAATTCCAGCATATGAAAACACAATCTAATGCCAGATATTTCTCGTCTACAAAACTTTAACACTCCACATTATGTACAGGTTTTAAAGCTTCCAAGAACTCAACAATCCCAAAACAAAATACACCAGCAGACTGACCTTTCAATAAAGAGGCTATCAATCTCCTTCTCATGGAGATTGATAGGAGCAGCCTCCAATCGGCAAAAATGACAGTATGGACAAAAAATCAATGCAATTGCACTACTTACGCCGTGCTGTCTCGCTTTGATGTGAACTGATTTTTCCAAAGCGTGATGCTCCTGCGCAAGAACATGCAAAGCATCTTCTAACACTCTTCGTTTCTCTGTCTCCTCTTCGAGTTGTTGCCTCCTTACTTCATCTTGTTGTGACATTACGGACAGGCAATGGTTCAAGTTGGTGCAAACCTCCTGTGATGTCATAACGACTTCGTTCAGCTTGAATTTTAGATTTGCAGCAGTTCCTTTAGAGCAAAATTGACGAGAAATCAATGACAAACAAGACCAAGTTCAAATTGGGCGATAACTAGCACGAACAAAACAAATCCACAGAGCAAGCATAAATAGATAAAGGGCCGCCACACATCGGGTCTCTATTGCATAGGTGGAAAGGAGAAGAGCCATGAAAATGAAATGTACCATGGTGGTGGCTGGTGAAAGTCGAATTCCGGTTCCAACTGACAATGGAGACCTTTTAGATAATTCTCTTGGTTACATCAATGACACGTCATGCAAAAGAATCTGACGTTTTGATGAAGGCCTAAATTAAAAACGTAGAAACGACCTGCGAAGTACAAATATCAGAAATAGATCATTATGGGTCGAATGTTCATCAAAAGACTAAAACTCTAGAAAAATATTGTCCCAAATCATAAACAGTTCGTTAAATTCTAGATTGATTTTCGTGGGATTTGCACAAATTTAAATGAGAAAAGCACTCACCTGTACCCCTCTCACTTTCATGTCAATTTCACAACAAGAAGTGAGACAATGAGGCATTTTCACACTAAAGGGCACCTCTGCTGTGACAAAACGACTCTAACATACACAGATCTAGAAAAAGAGGTAGGGGTTACCTTGTCGAATGCTTTGATCTTGTAAACTGTTGAAATAGGCCACTAATGAGAAGACTTGCTGCTCCAAAAGTTGCTGGTGAGCTTTTGCATTCTGAAATAAAAAATTCTTGTCAACCATTAAGTACATCACTCCTATTCTCTATTTTCAAGTCAAATAGATTGAACACCCACTAGGCATTGAAATTTCTCTTCAACATTATGCAGATGGCGTGAATATTTCATTACACATAATATTCCGAAAGATTTCTACATGCCTATTAATATAATAGTAGCCCAGGGCGATTCTTAGAATAGCTAAGAGCCAAATTGAAATGGCAAGCTCCTGTACCATTTCAAAATCACTTGAAGTCTAGGATAAGATGGACGCATGTCGAATTCAAGCACCATAACAATTTCAATAACATTTACGAAAAATATATACTATTGCCGATCGTAGCATTAATCTTTTCAGTGCTAGGACAAGGGTGAAAAATTTCTCAGTATCCTAAATGACTGTTCCCACTGTTTCGAGCTATAGTGTAGCACTAATCTGTTCAAAAGTCACAGGGGAAGTAATAGCCAATCAGATTCCCCATGAAAAAGGTGCTTCTCAGTAAAATAGCACTGTCTATTCTCATCTCTGGTTAAAATCCTCGATTCCGTGTCCTTCTGCCTCAGCCTCCTGTAGGTTCTACCCTGTGGATTCAATCCTCTGCCTTCCATCCTAATAGAAAAACGTAACAAAGTATAAGAAAACATCAACAACAACAACCTTCAAGGCATCTTCCATACTTCCCAAGGGAAGATAGTCCTCATCCAATTCATCCAACAGAACAACATGAGGCATTGTTGTGTAATGTGTACTGTATGCACAATGATCTTGCAACGCATTCAGCCACCTCTGCAGAGGAGGATTATCACTGGTAACAAACTCTATTATCACAAAGACGACAACTAAAGAATACTATGCTACTACTGGAATTAAAAACCCAGTAAAATCGTTCGATAAAGACGACAAAGGCGACAAAAATGTCTTTAAACTTACATGAAATCTTCAAAGAACATGGGGAAAGAAAAATAGAGAAAAAGGCGACAAACAGTAGAATAAAGTTAATACACATTGTAAATAATCGTGAATCAGAAAAAAGATGGAAATTAAATAAAACCTGTCGATCGACTAGGCCAGCTGAAGGAACCACCGACCACATATGTACAGTGTGATCGTTATATTGAATTTGAAATCTGAGTTTGTCTTCTTTTGAATTCTGGTAACAGAGAGAGATGATAGTTAAATTTTGAAACGGAAGGTGGGTGGTTCAAGCGTTGACCCTATCAAAATGATACACTGAAATGACTCTACCTTTGAAGAAGGCGTGCAACGTGAGAGATATTACTTTCTAAAGAGTTAACAACACTATTGAAAACTTCTAGACACAGTTAATGTCTGATGAAAAGTATTGAAACAATACTGACGCAAAAATTCTAACTATATAAAACAGAAGATTAAAATAACACATTAGAGTCTATTTTCAAATTAAACATACATGGAATTTAGCATTGTCCAAGTATTTGAAAAAATGCCTCTTAATGCCGCTGGCAGCATCAGCTCTAAAACGATGGAAATATGGCATGCCAGTTAAATCTTGAACTTGCAGAACAAGGGATATTAACACGAAGTGCAGAGTAAATTTCTTAAATACAAGTAACAAAACACCAAATCTGCCTCTTAAATTCACAATTGGTCTTGTCCATATCCATATCTAAATGAATGATGGTAAAGGTATGAATATCATGTGACTATCAGTCGATTTTATATTCACATCTCACCTAGAGTTGAATGCTGCTAAGATTCCTCTCTCGATAACAACCCATAATTTTCTCCAACCGAAGATTCTTGTTCTCTACAATATGGGTTACGAAAAATTCAAATTGATAAGCAATAATGCACGGATAATAACTGGGTGCTGGAAAAATAGCCTAAAAGGAGTTCTTTAAGAGCACAATGGCAATCATATCATGAAAGGACAAAATAGATTTTAGATATTGCTGAAAGGAGAGATGAAATGGCAATGCAATGACAGGTATATCATCAAACAACAACAAAAGCAATTGCGTCATAACATTTTATGATAACGATGCGTTATGATACGACGAATATCAAATATTGATACTTTTCGTTGTGGTCAAGAAATCATATGATTGAGAACTATATCATAACAAATAAACAAATAAATATCAGAAAAAGGTGATACTTGCCTTGAGCAAAAATCCCTCAAACCTCTGTACGGTTTTCTGAACAACCTGGTAACGGAAAAGCACAAAACCAAAATTAGATTATAGCAAATTAAATGAAATATTTGTAAATATTCCAACAAAATCAATATTCAAAAATTAAATGATGATTTTTATGCATGAACCTCAACAGAAATCAGGCAATGCTTTCTGAAAAAGAGGACCTCCATGAAAATCACTTCCAAGTGAATGGGGCCTCCTCTTTAAATATATGTATTATTATATATAACAAGAAAGAGAATAAATCAGTTGGACAGCATACCTGCATTGGCTGGACATCAAGCAATTGACGCATTTTATAATCTCTTGAAAGATCTCTTGCAAGTAGACCTGACATATGGAGAATGAACGTAAGGAAAGTGAAGCTGCATGACCAATCTTGACAAAATACTCAAAAAACTAGCCTCAAATACTTCAAACTCCTTCTATCTTTAATATAGAATCAATAATTTATGAAATTTCAATAAGAACATGCAACTAAATTCTTAGCTCAAGTCTAAACGTGTAACAGACCAAAAGTAGATTCTATTTATGCTTCTTTCCCTAAAAAAACATACAAGGTGTGACCATGTCCTACACAACAATCAGTCAATTCTTTGGCAGGAATCTCCAACAAAAATTGTATAATAACGCATTTGATACTAGTGAATGTAATGCCATCTACTTTTCAAAAAAATATCAATGACAGCATAGGTGAAAACTGAAAAGCTCTATGGTCAAACCTTGGTTATTCCTGATTGTTGAGTCAATTCCATTTTGTAACAAAAGGACAGCTACTTCCTTGTGACCTCTTTTATGAAATTGAAAGGATCAAGAAGTATTATTAAGTATAAAACAGACTATCTACCATATAATTAAGTTAAAAAGCACAATAATTTTATTTCTTCTGGCTTCAAAAGAGAAACATTGTTCTGATTAGGCAAGCATAACTGATAATAAGCCAAAAGCTTGTTTAGTTGAATTACAACCTTCAGCTAGCTACATGATTTGGTAGATTCATTTTAATCAACACTCTTGTGCTCTATACTCTAAAAAGAGTGTCAGCCAAAATAGAGCTTCATTGAATTGGTGGTTACATCTCTCTGACCAATAATTACATTCTGATGCCAGGAATGATGTCCACTATATTATTACTAAATGGATACCAGTAAAATAACATGGTAGGACAATTGATTTAATAGACTTTGAAATGGAAAGACCAGAGCTCAGAGAAAGAGTTTTGACAGATCTGCTTAAAAGTGAAGGATAATGTGCACTTATGACAATAAGGTTATGAGATATGACTTCTGAAAAGCAGTTCTCACCTATATGCAGCACAGTGTAGAGGAGTGTTTCCCATTGAATCTCGACAGTTGATACTGGGTGGGTTTTGACTTGAAAGCTACAAGACAAGAATCAAACTTAGGTTCTTAAATAAACACATGCTCAGAAAGTCACCAAACAAAATCACAGCAACTCAAAAGTAGCAAACAACTAAATTGTTACAAAGTTTGAAATTGCATACCAATTCCTTTACTCTTCTGATATTTCCATCTCTTGTTGCACTCAACAGCATTTCATTACAATGCAGTTTTTGAGATTTCTCAGCAGCTATTTGGAAATTCAATGACATTGTATAGACAAAAACACTAACAGTCTCTTGGTTCAATTATAGCTACAAACAAGTGCCATATAGAAAAGTACTTCATGATTTTGGTGAAATATGTCACCATAAACAACATATCTACTCAATTCCAACAATACTACCACACAAAATAACCAGGTTACAGAACAACAGATTTTTCTCACTCTGCAATGACAAAAAACACATGATAGCTGATAAGAACTAGAGTACAAGGCATACTTGCTGTATACCATGACCTCTTATAATCAAATTTGATACTAACAGAGGAGATAAGTAAGCAAATTTTTACCTTATATATTTTTTAAATCAATATAATCTAATCAAGTTGCTTTCTAATTTTTTACAACAAAGTGACCTGAACATTCGAAACAAGCAACTAACTATGCAAACTCAAAAACAAACATTCATTTAAACTGTGAACCTTTAATTAGCTGTTGAACCTCATCATCATTAGCCATTTGTAATGGTGTCTTTCCTTCACCATTGATTAAAGATACATCCGCACCAAACTTCAGTAGCAAGAGGACCACATTCTGAAAATAATGCCAATCAACAAATCACCAGAAAACATAGCATAATATATGAAATGGAAGAGTTTTTGGAAAGTTATTTGCATACTAAATGTCAAGAGAAAATAAACACAAAGCTAGAAAAAACATAAATATATGCTCACAGTTCTTGCAGTGAAGGCAGCTCTGTGAAGAGGGGTATCACCCATTCCATTCATAATATTTACATCAGCTCCATTCTGAAAGAAAGCAGAAATTGCATGAGATATGGCACAAAAAGATAATTGAAGATACATCTGGAAGAAGAAACACCCAGCAACCTCTGCACCAAAAAAGCTTCCATAACCTGCAATGAATGTGTTGCAGATAATAACCTCTTCAAAAGAAAATAATAACACTATTCGCAACACTGTCTAGATCTCAAACTTATAGTAGTGTATTTTGAGATCAACAGACTATTCAAAGTAGTCTTACTGTGAGCAGAGCTTCGACAACTGTCTCATGTCCAAAGTATGATGCCAGGTGTAATGGGCTCCAGCCAAGGTTAGACTTATTTTGTCCTAAAACAAAAAAATATGAAATAAGATTGGGAACAAATAACTCAACACTTGAACATGTTTTCTAGCAAGTTTTATGCCCAATACATGTTAAGCTCAGCAAATTAACTATCCAATGTCAGTGCCTAATTAACGTACAATATCTAGGTCTTTAAAAGAGTAAATTAGAGGTGTGCTGCCAAGTAGATGATCGCTTGCATCTCATTGAAATGCCTGAATATCACATATGATTTTCCATAGCTGCATATGTTCTAAACCTACTAATATCCTTGGGGATAATTTTTTTACTACCATGAAAATCTAAGCTATGAAAATTCCATACAACAATGACTTTGAAATTCACCAAACCCAAAGAGAATACTTCATAACTACAACTGTCACCTATTTTTCTGGCCAAAAAAAGGAATTTCAGAGAATTATAAACAAACCTTTACAATCAATATTAACTACTTTGTGTTCATCATGTGATTGCTTGATCAACTCCTGAAATGAAAAGGTCACCATATTAAATAATTAATTTAGTATGTTTGGCAGTTATTTCCACCTATATTTGATGGACCAAACCAAGGGGATTTTGTAACACACTTGGTACTGGGAAAAGTCCCCAGTGGCCCCAATCCTGTCCCACAAAATCAAAGAATTTTCCCAGTTGTGTGGGCCTATTGAAAACTCTGTCAAGGAGAGAGTGGACTATTTTAAGTTGTCCTAGGACCATGCTAAAATTTTCTTCATGTTTTGTGACTCTTTTCAGACATCTCCCCAATAGTTGAAATTCCTTCAAAATGCTATGATCAAACCCATTAACATATAAGTGTGCACAGAGGAACCAAAAGCAAACAGAAAAATGATATGCCGATTGGATATAATTGTGATAATTGTAATAATTGTGATAATTGTGATAATTGTGATGTGTGTGTGTGTGTGTGTGTGTGTGTGTGTGTGTGTGTGTGTGTGTGTGTGTGTGTGTGTGTGTGTGTGTGTGTGTGTGTGTGTGTGTGTGTGGTGTGTGTGTGTGGGTGGGTGGGTGGGTGGGGGGTGTTCACACAATACATATAGTTTCCACCATGTTTTGATTTGTTAGCAGCAAATACAATTCTTCGTCTTTGGTGTAAATGTGAGATACTGATTGCAAAACAAGGAAAGGATTCACCATATGGAAAAGGTTAATGCAACACAGACCTATAACAATTATGAAGAGACAAATTGCAAAACCAGCATCAAAATATGCTTTGTATAGCATTGTATTCAGTGTCTTTCTCATATTACAAATATCAACATGTTGCTGCTCTTTCCATAGTCACACAGAAATCCTTAAAATGAACTAAGGTAACTTTTAACCTTACTTGCTCCCTGCGCACGCACACGAATACCTCAAAAAACAACAATGAGCTTTTGAATAGGCAAGGGACAGGCCCATGAACAAGATCACACATATCAGAGTAATAAATATCTTATCAGCTCAAGGGACTTTCGTCATTGAGTTCATCTCATAACAAGAAGGGCAACTGTTTGGGTATAAGTTAGTACTTGAATAGTAATGCAGCTCCTGTTTCAACAACTTCCCAACACATAACAGGCCAGCACGTGTTGTAAATGAAATGGTGTTGTTTTTTACCGCATGGCCTCTAATGCAGTATCAAGTACCCCCCTTACAAGAAAACGCCACAATCTCCATACTGCTTCTATCGGCATTCAAGTCATGCCCTAGTATTTCACCAACCTGAACAATCATCAAGTCTCCTTGTCTCGCTGCTTGAAGAAGTTCCTCCTCCTTTACACTTAGTGTTTCGTTCATTGTGTTATTGTTACAAATGTCAGCGAAAGCAGCCAATTTTTGTTGCAGTTTACCACTCAAAGTTCGTCAAGCAATTGCAGATATCTTCCTTCTTCTACTTATATCAAAGTATGTCGCATCGATGCTTTTCGATTCAATAACAACAGACAGCAACAGCCAAAATCCCATTATCTATTTGCGATCATACGAGTGGTGTCCGAAAGTCCGGCATAACTGAGGTGCTGCTACAACCTTGAGAATTCAGCCTAATGGACGAATTTCCACCCGTCTAGCAGGATGACACTTGCTTGTTTGATACCATATGACAACTAAGAAGGAGTTTAACGAAGGTACAAAGCAAATAACAAAACTTCTCAGTTGAAATGATTCATGCTGCTCTGTTCAAGGGCGTTCTCTTCCATGTACTTATAAAAGTTCGCTTCATGCATGCGAGGGCGGGATCCGAAATGAGGCTTCCTCAGGGACTCACCAGAGGATATCCCTATTTTATCGTTCGTCCTCGGTTGCCCCACCCATCCATCACATGGGCGTGTAAATTATTTGAGAAAAAGATGACACAGTTTGGCTTTCCAAAGGATTTGACGGGCAACAAAGGT
Source organism: Mastigias papua (assembly GCA_964019165.1). NCBI lineage: Eukaryota > Metazoa > Cnidaria > Scyphozoa > Rhizostomeae > Mastigiidae > Mastigias > Mastigias papua. The sequence goes on along the minus strand of OZ025278.1, from coordinate 531,822 downwards.
TTCACAAGAGCAGACAAGCAGGCATCACATGGGTGGGAAGTTTCAGTTCAGATTTTACAGGGACGACAGAAATCGAGCGAATAATGAATGATCTGTTTTAAGAACAGGATTAGCAATGCTTAATATTCAAAGTCTTACATCAATACATGTACAGTGTGACCTATATTTCAAGGAAATTATTTCCATCATAAAAGATACGATCCTAGCAATCCTCCATCATACAAATATCAATAAAAACAAGAATAAAATCAAACAAAAAACATACTGTGCTAAAATCTAAGTTTATCGTGTAGTTGTGTATAATGAAAGATGAAATGGAGCAGGAACGAGAATCAGTTGTTATGGTCGAAAATTCTATAGCAGTAAATACCCCCATAATGCCAAACATTCAGGACACAATCAGAAAACTTAAAATCCCTATTTAACTTAGTAAAGCGTCCAAATTCTTCTTTGCTACATTCCTAGTTGGTCACTATGGGGGGGGGGGGTCTACAGAGATCTGCAAAATTATGTCATGGCATAGGGAATCGGTACAATTATCTTGAATATAAATGCTTGTAATTTGAAAAGGGCAATCTCTCCCGTAGAAATATGAGGGGACTTGCATCAGCACCCGCGAACAGTTCAACAAGTGATTTTCCAGTCTTTCTCATATCAAAAATCAGAATCACTCATTACGTTTTAGTGCTGATGAATTCCTGACATCAACTAGCTTTGTAAAATTTTAAAAAGTAAAAAACATCATGCGATATTCCTAGTCTCGTTCAAAATTCTCACTGGTCACAGCAACGACTGTTTCACGATGCAAAGGCCTCTAAAATAATTAAGAGCTGCTTGAATAAAACTTAACTCTACTCAAATACTTCATTATCCTGAAAATAATAAAAAAAGAGCGTGGCTTGAAAATCAGGAGCTTGGTAACTGCCCAGCATATAAACTTGGGTTGGATTGTTACCTGATTGTAAATACAACTTTGCACGTCCATTAACACTACAGCGACACATATGCATGATTTTTTAACAAATCCATAAAATAAACTTCGCAAAAAGATGCATCCACTTCACTTCACAAACCACCAACCGCAATATCAATGAAGCCAAAAGAGCTACAGACCAAATCTTACTGTATACAATGCAAAACCAAATCGCCAAATGGAAAGCATATCTACGTTTTATACAAGCAACGAGTTGGACCATACTCTCTTGTCAGATAAACAAATGCATTATGTACGCATATGTAACAAAAAAACAACAACATGTTTAAAGAGTATCTTCCTATCTGACCTAAAAAAGGCAATCACAAAGGCCTGGTAAATCTTTCTTTGCTATTTCGAAAACTAATTGGTAAACAGGCGGCAGTTTCAGCCAACTCGCTATTGTCATTGTTTCAATATGACTAAATCTGGCAGCTTGAAGACGAATTTACCAAGAAGTTCGGGGGTTCATAGCAAGGAACCAATCTACAGCACAGTTGAAACTGCCATAGCGAATCTACAAGCGCTCGAAACGTCATCCACACCTTAAAGATTTATGTTCACCACTATAAAATCTGCATATCGTTTTTAACTAAACAAAGAATTTTCGCTAGGCCTATCTGTGTCTGATACTGAAGATCCTTCCAAAGATGAAGATGACAATGCCTTTACTTGCGCAATCACCACTTGTGCCTTCATGGCATCCTCCTCCAATGCTTTCATCCTGGCTTGTCTCATTTGAGCTCTTTTCTCAGCCTCGAGTGCCCGTAATTCAGCAGGCGTGGGTTGTCGTTTTTCCTGAATAAAGCAAGGATACCGATGATGTAAGATAAAATGATAAATAACTGAATTTAATAAACAAAAGATGCTGTTAGCAAATGAGAACCAACGATTAAATTGAAATACAGTAAGATATAGGGCCATTACAAGATAAATTACTCGCAAATCGGAAGAAAAAAGCACCAGGCATTTCCTCCGCGAGTTATGTCTGACAGAAGAAGTTTTGAATCAAAAAACAAAGTAAAAAAGGAGCAAAATAAAAATACAAAGCACCTGAATTTGATCTGAACCATTTTCCATTGTCTCAAAGGGTTGATCGTTAATATCACCCGTGGTAGTTATATGATGTCGCTCCAATGATACTGTTGTGTTCTCTAGAAATCCAAGTTCACATATATATATATATATATATATATATATATATATATATATATATATATATATATATATATATATATATATATATATATATATATATATATATATATATATATATATATATATATATATATATATATATTTATATAACCAAAGTTTCTAAGTAGTAATATATAAGAAATAAACAGTAGAAAAATGACAATTGATCTCAACTTGCAAAACATGTTTCGAATGCTTGTCGAAGGTAGTCGAAGCAATCGAAACATGTTTTACAAATTGAAATCAATTGTCGTTTTTCCAAAGTTATATATATATATATATATATATATATATATATATATATATATATATATATATATATATATATATATATATATATATATATATGAGTCAGAGCCGCATTCGCATAGTATATAAATAAATATAATCAAAAATATCCTAAATATATTCTTGAATTTCTCTATGTTTTACTTATATACATAGGGAGCGGTCATCATTTATGACAGGGGTGGGGACTGAAGATAAAATGGTGGGGTAAATGATCAAAATAAGCTGTGTAAGGTGGGGTAGAAGAATAATTTTACTACGAAAGTAGTGGAAAATTTGACTTCAGCAAATAGTAGGGTAACATCTTTTTTGAGGGAACATAACGCTTTCTCTTCAGTCCCCATCCCGGCCACAAATAATGACCGCTCCCTTAGTTAGTACAGTTATGATTTAGTTATTATATATAGATATATATATTTATTTATCAAATCAACAATCACAAAATCATGTAATCAAACTGGCATGTAAGGTAATGATTTAATTAAATCCAAAAATACCTGAAAACTTCAACGACTTTCCCTAGAAAAGGAGAGAGCGAATGTATTGACTTGGGTTGGACCAAATTATCAAATGGTTTGGTATATATGAGACAGAGAATTTCAAGTTCAACTCATGTGTGGGAAAGATTATAAATCTTGCCCAGTCTGCTGGGGTTAATGGATGTAAACTAAAAAGCAAAGTCACAAAAAGACAAATATTACTTCCGATTTATTCAAATATGCAACAAGAACTTAAAAAAACCATGAAACGTCAACAGGTTCCATTTGATTTTGGAGTAATAAAAGAGTAACAAAGAGCTTACCGATTTGGCCAGTAGCTCTCTTTCCTGCAAAAAAAATAGACGCATACATCAATAATAGGCTTGATGCTAATAAGTTTAAATAAAAAGAGTGGAAATTCTAATGAATAGATTGAATTCAGCAACACGTTTGCTCCTTGCTATTGCAGGAAAGCAATACCTCAAAGGAAAGCAAAGGATATTTCCATAAATGACCCACGCGTCTTTCTCTCAGAGTGGAAGTAAACATGCCACAAGTTGGGCATAGAATTCGTATGTCTTTGGGAGATACTTCGCTTCTGCGTCTGCCCCTGGATATTCCAGTCACTCCATTCGTGCTCTCCCTTCCTAGTTTCGGGTGCGGTTCAACGTAACTGAATCTTCGTGCAAAAACCATTTTGCAAAATAGAACTTTGTTACGTGATGGATAATAGTGAACTAAATACAGCTATCGAACCTCTATTTAGCAACAAGTGATCCTTTTTTAGGAGCGGTCAGTGTTATATCAACATAGGCCAAACAGCGGGAGATCAATTCCTTAAACTGAAGTGGATCCAAAAATATCGGTTGAAGACAAACAAGTGGTACAACAGTAAGATAAACGGAATTTCATCATCAATTGATCAGTCATGTTTGTGGGTGGATTGAGGAAATTCACCATATAAACACAAGAATACGTGGCAATATAAACAGCTTTGAATTCAACACCTGCAAATACCACTAATTCCTCAACACGAGAATGCCCAAGGTGTTGACATCTGTAAACCGTTAGGTTTTATGGCGATGACAAGATGTATCTTATTCGAAATGTTCAACAGATATTTTGTTCATGGAACATGTGCGTCAGAGTAAATAACTCACACAGCACAACACCCAAATACAACTTCCTTATTCACACGTAACGTTCGAGCGTGTGTGTATCCAGGGCTAGAGGGGTACACGCTGCACAACAAAAGCAAACCACAGAAAAACATAGACTAGTAAAGGAACTATCGACGAATTAAATTAAAGAAATGATGGCCTCATGTAAAAATTGGAATTTTAAATGTATATGATAGGCCAGTAACTGGGGGGCAGGTCCTGGGGGTCTATACCCCTGCCCTTGTCCTCAAAAAAGTAAAAAATCCTTTTCGTAGAATTTTTAAATTGTTTATTATATTCTTGCTACGTAGGCCGGCAAATAATCTTTGCTACACATAAGTGTAATGAAATCATGAAACTTCCCGTACGATTTATTTTGTTTCTAAATCTGAAAAATTTTACTTCAAGATACATTCTCTTAAGCAAATGTTCAGTGGGCCATTTTTCGTTAATTTGACCCCTGCCCTAAAAAATCCTAGTTGTGCGCCTGATATGGCCTTATGTATCGACATTCGCAGATCCCGAAAATCAGTATTGAACTGCTTAACTTTATGAGCAATCGGGCACTGCTTTCCTATGAGCAACTCTTGTTATAGGGAAAACTTGTAGACATTAGAAAATATACAGGAGAAAAATGGATGTTTATGAAACAGGTAATATTCTAAATAACACTAGCAGAAGACAAAAGATGTACGTTCTTACAGATATATTAATCCATGCCAAAAAAGTCTTGGTACACTTACGACCTTTTACACGCTGATGATTTGGGTGTTCGAGGAATTTTAGCAAACATTGTTGAGCTTAAAAAGCTTTATAATTGGATTATTATGTATTACACTGTTTTTTTATAAGAACAATTTTAAAGGAGCACGAGCCTCAAAATTTATGGAACATTAAGAAGAAATTAACAACAAGCTAAGGCTGAAGCACTGTCGTAAAATGTTTTGAAACTGATATAAATTATATCAATTTCAAAACATTTTACGACAGTGCTTCAGCCTTAGCTTGTTGTTAATTTCTTCTTAATGTTCCATAAATTTTGAGGCTCGTGCTCCTATAAAATTGTTCTTATAAAAAAACAGTGTAATACATAATAGTCCAATTTCAGAACACGTCTTGAAAGAGCTGTGGAGTTATGAGAAATCTGATGGGGAAACAGTTTATCATATTCACAACTGATTGCTTTGATTTGATATGATTTCAAATCTGATTTAAGATTAAAGTCACTGAGACAACAATAACATCTAGACGCCTCATCTCTTCATTTCGTGATCCAGTACCCAACCTCAAAAACTATGCATACGAAGGTATCATCAAAGAAAACCGATAGCTGACATAGAGATTCAGTGCTTAAGACAGTAAGCCAATAGTCAGAAAAAGGGCCGGGCTTTTTATGATTTTTATGATTTGAGCTTGACCAAATGTACCAACAAAGCAAACGTGTTCTCCACAATCATATGACAATGCAACAAGAAAATGAATAATAATTGGCAAATAAACCTAACAATTGTTCAGAAAATTCCATAAATGTAAACAAACAAGTATTCACTGCAATGCAGAGGCTGCGAAGCGCAAACAGCGATGCGACCTACTGACGTAAATGGCAAGAGCATGTCTATGCAAGTTACATGCAGAACAGAGCGTAGAAAATTCCTTTGTAATAAATGGGTGAAAATTCATGTGCATGAAATGGATGAAACATCACACGGTGTCTTCGTGGACACCTTATATTCAGTGCTATATTGCCAAAATTGTATCTGGTTTGAAAGCAGCAATGGCTACTCCAATATGAAGATGAAGAATTCAATACATAAAGAGTGGGGCAAGGGGGGGGTTTACATACCTTGTGCTCTAATTCGTTTTCAAGCGTTTGGGTATCATTAGTTCTAGCATTTCTTAGAGCTTCCTAAAACAAAAAAAAACATAAAAGATGAATGAATGAATGAATGAATGAATGAATGAATGAATGAATGAATGAGTGAGTGAATGAATAAATGAATGTATTAATTAATTAATTAATTTATTTATTTATTAATTAAATAATTAATGAAGTGAAGTTCAAAAAAGAATCAGTGACACTTAAATTCAAAACTGAAATAAATAAAGATACGATATAATTTTTCCCGCCCGGTTTCATTGACGACTAGCTTTCTATTGGGAAGGAGCAGGAGCGAAAAAGTGATAAACAGATTTATTCGCTATTTCACTTCATTTGCGAATTTCAAATCCGGTAGAGACATTGCGAGTCAATTGCATAACTTTATGAACGAAATTAAAGCTGTACAAAAGGCCAAACTTGACATGAAGATACTTCATAAAGCCTGAAATAGCAAAAGTGATCGCTTTCATATGACTATCCAAGAACTGGGCATTTTTATCCTTTTGAGATTAAGCGCAGGGTCTAGAACACTCCCTCCGCAGTTGCGCTCCTGAAGAAACACTGGATACGAAGAAAAACAAACTGGGATAGACGCAAACCCTTAGATAATAATCTTTGCAGATAATTCACGGGGATCAAACTAAAATCTTGACCGCTTGAAACTCACAATTTCATCAAGATCTTCTTTCACCCAACTGGATCGAGAACCAGCTTCTTCCTTTAAGATGCAAAGATTGCACATCAAAAGTAATATTGGAAAAACCTTTCAAATTACCATTAACTTAAAAAGAAACTGTCTAGGATGAGGGAAGGAAGGAGGGAAGAAAGGAAGGAGGGAAGGAAGAAGGGAGAGAGGAAGGGAGGACGAGATAGTACAACTGTGAAGGCTGTATTGAACTGAATTACATGCAACACTATTTTCATGCTTGTCTACTGACAGAAAAATATCTACTTCACGTCTGGGCATTGCACGATATATTGTGGGCGCGCATCAAAGTTTGCAGTCTGCCTCTGATCTAGGTCTACAACCATACACTTCGTTTTCCAATATCGCCATTGTAAAAACAAACATTTATACACGATTGATAGAGTCATTTTTATCAAAAAAACAGTCAAATAAGTAACACGAGATAACATGCAATACGCTATTTTAATTTTTTGAATTTGAAATCGTAATAGGATCGTTAACGCTCATGCGGCAACAATTGCAAGCCCAATCATTAATAATGTATGTTTGAGGGACAAAATAAAATCGAGTTGTTATTGCGTCTAATCACATTATGACATTTTGGGAGGAGCTTAAAACCGAAATTTGTAACTGAAATAGTTAAAGCTTCAAAAATGGAGTTAAAATCTGATAAATATGGACACACCTAGAGAGCGATTCGTTCACTATGGCATCTGATAGACAACCCAACACGCACACTATATATTCATATCTTCAAAAGTTGCGACCTTTTTGAAACCCTGGCTTGAATCTGGTGGTCAAATTGTCCAGCCTATCTGTCTAATATCTACACGAAAGTTTCGAATTTTCATTTTGTCTCGACGCAAAAGATACCACATGAGATCAGGGCAGAATGCTGTCAATGTGCGCAAGACAGAGGCCGATTGTCATGAATAGGAGGCTCGCAACCATTATCCGATTATGGAATGAATGTCTGTCCATTCGCTTCTCTGGTATCGCTATAAGTTTGACAATTTCCATTCAGATGGTCTTACTCGAAATGATTTCAGCAAAATACATGCCGAATTCAAAGAACAGACAAAGCACAATCTAACATGGAAAGTTTCATGAATGTTCAAATCCAACATAACTTCTACAACACACGAACAATATCCGACTGTACAATAAATTCACATTGTTTCGTCAAGATTCCCTGTGATTGACTACTGATACAAAAAAAACAACGAAATTCTGTGATGACATTGGAACCACTGGAGAAATGACTAATCAAGGATAAGATCTGCTTGCATGTAACCACAATCACATTTTCTGTCCGGTTTACAACATTGTATCAGTTGAGATAGGACAGGAGTTAAGAAAGTTCACTTGCAATCAATATAGGTTCAGCTTTTAGAAATACCAGAGTCTCAAAAAGTGGAACAGTTAAGTTAGAACAGAGAAATAGCGCTCTTTAATCAAAAAACGACAATTTAGGTAGACAGAAATAAAGATGATGAAAAAGACTCAACTCACATCTGTGCTATTTTCACGATCAATTGATGATATCGATTCTGAACTAGTTTGGAAGACTGTCTTCGCCATGTCTGACGTGACAAGTGGGTTGGCAATCACACTTGAGAAACTGTTGCTCGCAGCTTCAGCATCATACCCGTCACAAACCAACATGCTAAGTCTGTCACCCGTATTACGAAGGGCACGAACTGCTTCCACATGTGTAGCTCCTAGCATGCTCTGTCCGTTTACCTAAGAAGCAATACAAATCTGAAGTACCCAGTTTAAACAAATTATCTGTTATTGAATCAATTACGATATATGGCATGATTGGAACCGTCCTCTGTTCTACATGTGCTTGAGATCTTGAGATATGGGTGGGGTGGGGGGTTAGATTACTTCGTTGGAAAATGAAGTCGCTGCGTCCTTATGAACTGTTATCAACGGCGCTTGCGATTTCTAGCAAAAGAAATACCCATCTGAATGAGAAGGTTAAATAAGATACCTCAAGCAGACGAGCTCCTATTTTCAATCTCCCATCTCTACCAGCAGCACCGCTTGCATTCACCTGAGTAAGAAAATTGCCAAATGATTAACTGAGGGCGCTCGTTAGAAGTTGTTCCCTATATGACAACGAATCAATTGCAACGAAATAGGCTAGTTTATGGGCTCGATCCCCTTGAATACAAAACCAAAGGGCGAGTAAGAACCTTGCAACACAATAAAACTTTGAATTCCCATCATCATTCCTTGTCCTAAATCTGACTGCTAAACACGATTCACCAAAGTTTATTCCTTACAATGCTTGTTGTTGACTCCAGGGGAAAATTTGATAATCATTTACCAAATAATTGTAAAACGTTAAATCAAACGTACCTTTGAGATGAATATACCCTCATCTGATTTATCAAACGGGTTGCCAGGGTGACTTTTGGCTCCTCCTCGAATGCTGATGCCTAACTTCTCACCCGGCTTTTTAATGATCAATATTTCCTACGAGGCGATTTCAAACCCTCTGTTAACATAGCATACGCTGACTATTAATCAACAAAACTCAAATCTAGTATATAAATACTGTTATCTTACATTTCAGTGTGCCACATTTTCTGAACCAAAACTTACTGCCAAATGGATATTTTTCAATCCGTGCGGGTAAACAAAAAAGTAAATATTATAAGCTGCAAACTACAAAGTGTTTAAATACTTTATGACAAGCAGATGTTTAAGAAAACACAAAACACAAAGGTCATTTATGGTGACTTCAGGTTCAAGTGAAAGTCCAGAAATGATGGGAGGCTGAGTCTAAATTACGTAATACTCCAAAATTAAGTTAAAATAGCATTTACTTGCGATGCAGATATTTTTTGGATGATAGAGATAGAAGATACGGAATGAAATCACGAAAACATCATAAAAAATAGAACAGTCATTGTCGATCCGACGGATTGCAGATTGATGATAGAAAACAACTGCCAAAAATCACCAGAAATTGTTTGTGGTTTCAAAGGAGGGGGGTAGTGTTGATACCTGTAAACCCTGCGGTGGACGATCATGTCTTACAAGCAGTTTGATCTGAGGAACAACTGCGATCAATGCTGAAACTGCAGAATGGTGAGTTGCATCTTTCATGTTTACGTCATTCACCTAAAAAAAACAAGCTCAATCAAAATAAACAAATTCCATCCAGCAAAAAATATGTAGCAGGAATATAAATTAAAGGAATTCCTTAAATTCAAAGGATATTGAATCTACTTATCTACTGTATGAATGGCCGTTCCCCAGTTCGAGGCTAACCTCGGGGGCAACACGTAACTATAGGGTACAAATCTTAGTCTTCATCCTGAAAAGTGCTATCTGACATTCTTGAATATGCCATAGAACACATGCTCATTTACAACAGTGCTGTAAAATGCAGCCAGATAGGAAACTAGAACCTATTTCATTGTTATCAACGTTCTGCCAGTTCCCACAAATAAATAAATAGATAAGTAAATAAAATAACGCACTTTTTGGAACGCGCGTCCATGGCGCTCACTTAAAAGTCCAGCTTCTACAGGGGGCGCTCATTCGATAAGGGTGCTCGATTAAAAATCAACGATTAAAACAATTGTATAGACACTTGACTCAAAATGTTCATTCAGCATGATTGTAAACTAAACGACTTCACACTGAACGATAACAGTCACCTTAACGACTTACAAAAGAGGGATTTTAACGACTTATAGAAACTATATGTAACATGCGTGACGCAAAGCCAACAAAGTGATAATAAGATGCAATTGGGCTGCATTATGGCAGTGGCATGGTAACTTAACATACGACAGAAAATGTACTAAGCATACATTTCATGAAGGAGCAACAGTATTAACTATTGTGTTGCAACAGAAACGGCGCTTGAAGGGGGCATATGATGTAGAAACATTAAATAATATACATCAATGTCATAAATGTTACAAATTGATATTTTCATCAAAACTGATGAAGATATTAATCAAGCCATCTACAACATAAGAAAGTGTATATACTTTTATGTTTCTAAATAAATAAATAAAATAAATAAGTATATATATATATATATATATATATATATATATATATATATATATATATATATATATATATATATATATATATATATATATATATATATATATATATATAAATATTTATATGTATATACCTCAAAAGCTTCCACACAAAACACTGACAATGTCCAAACAACAAACAGGCATTAAGAAAGACTTCAATTTTCTCAAAAAGTTTCGACATACTTCTTGATGAGTACTGGTGAAGACGCAAATCAAAGTATCTTAACAAGTTAAATATTTTTCATGATGTCTATATATAAATATACAACTGAATGTTTTGATTTTCACTTACCGCCAAAATTCGATCACCTACTCTTAGATTAGTTCTAGCTGCAGCACCCCCGGGAACGATCTGTAAAATCGAACAAATAAAGAATAAAAGACTTGAATGCGGTAAAGATTAGGCTAGTTCCACTTTACAGTCATTTTTATATAACATCCTAAATCAAGTTCAATAAATCGACATTCCTGTTGCGCAGAAGGCTAACGCTATGCTACGCTAGGGAAACAAATTAGCATTTTATCAGATAGGCACGGCTAGTAGTGCTACAGAAATACATCAATCCAAGGAGGAAGCATACGAGCACACGGTTGAAATCTCTAAATAAGATCGAAAATCAAAGACTATTACACATTGGAGAAATATATTTATGATGCAGCTAAGGCAGATAAGGATTTATATCAACTGTTACACATACACACGATCCTCTTCAATCACAGCCCTACAAACCTCAAAATACTTTCAGTTTTGGAAAATGGTTGAAAACCACATAGACTGATAAAAAATCAGGAATGTTATTCTTTCGATTGAAATTAGGCCAGAGGAATTCGAGTACCAATATTTTGAGGTCTAACTATTATAGTATTCCCCTGACAACAACGACTGCTAACCATCAAAGGTTTGAGTTACTTTTCTCCCTCTTTAATCGAGACATAGAGAGAAATTCTGATGAAATATTGTGCAAATACTAGACAGCTGTTCGGAAAATTTGATACGCCGATTGATAAAAAACCGACTTCAGACTCGACAAGTAATTGCGCAAATGTGTGACGTGATTCTGTCTAATCGATTCAAATTTATACTTAAATACGAAAATACCAGAAAAATATGATCAAATATATGCAGATGTTTTGAAATTTATGGTGACAGTCTGCAAATCGTGGAACGGTAAAAATCCTGTTATGAATTCATCATCGGCAAATGCGATAAAAAGAATGTCTAAATGGTTTTGAAAATATACTTCACGATTTTGGCAACTGTTGACTGAGAGATAATCTACAAAGACGCATTACACCGTGATAGAATTCTGAGATTATGAAGCGACGATGTAATTTCGTTAGTAAGCCAATCACTTTAGAAGAAGAAATCGCGCTTAGAGAAAAATGGCTTAAGTTCAATAATTAATTCTATATGTAGAAGCAATCCTCATCAGTTGCTAGGCCAAATGAGTTGGTGACCAGATGAAGAAGACCAAATGAAACAGAGAATATTTCGCTACTCCTGAGTAACGAATAATTACCCCCCCCCCCAATTTTTAGTTCTTCAAACTTTTTCCGACGCCCCCAGCATTTATTTCAGCCTCCCATTCATTAGTTTTGAAGACTTTTTCACTGAAATTGTGCTTTCCCAGGGACTATTTTCATTTACTTAGAGACCAACCAGAAATTTATTGAATAATGGGTTACACTACAGACCACAATTTCCTTTTAGTTGCTTTTTATTGACAATTCATAATTAGACAGTCTTCCTAAATTGTTCTTTGCATTATCCATGTGTTCTATTTTCAAGCCCCCTTCCATTTTTTCCAACCCCCAACTATTGTTTTTCAGGGCATGTCCCTTATTTATTCTCGGTCAATTTGGTACTCAAAAGTGCATAACAAAAGCTGAAATCCTTCTGAAATATGTAAACAGAAACGAGTAGGTATGATGCAAACCTTTGATACAAAAACTCCTGGCTCTTCGACGCCAAATGGATGACTTGCATGATCAGATCCGCCAACTATGCTCAAACCTAATGGGCCTATACCTTTCTTTAAAATGATCTCCTGCAAAGAAAGGCGATATTAAACGTCAGATATAATTTCTCTCCTGCAAATAAACCCTAAAATTCAGTCATATCTACAAATTGTTTCGAAATTCGATTGTCTAGCCTAGGAAAAGGAACGAGAATGAAGAGCCTGAAACTTGTAGTACATGAAGAAATTACCAGACAAAATAATACATGAATAACTATAAAACTCCTTCAAAGAAAATAAATTGTACAAATAGATACTATACTCTTTTGGTACAAGTTACGATACAGACATAGACGTAAGAACAGGAGTGGCGTACTCAGGGCAAAAGCATCCTCGCATGGTTTGCAATGTTGAAAAGGTGCCCTCAGAATTAAAAAAACTGGCCCTTGAATGAGGTCCTCGCAAAATCACAGAGGATGGTAATTTCATATGTCTCTAAACAAGTAAGGCTTTATTACACTCTACGCATTTCCACAATACGCAGCTTTGGGAAGTATGGAGTAGGTAGGTTCTCAAAGTGATTTCGGGTCTGACTATATTAAATATGTACACAAGCAACAAGTACTTTTAACGGTCAATAGAAAAATGGATGTCAACTCTTCTGTGTTGATAATTACGTAGTTTATAAACTTTTAGATGTTTCCTATTGCAGCATGTCCTACTACTAACAACTACAATATCTCTGAAATTATGGCCAACAACAGTTGGGGATGTTTCTGATATGTGAACGTCATGCGGTACTAAATTGGATGCGGTTTCCATCAGAAGGAAAAGAACTAGGGAAGTTCTCACAGGTCGAAAGATGTGTGAGAAAATCGAAGGAGATGTCTGTTTGATCTTGACTGTTAGCAAAAGTGATCTGACAACGATTTCCCAGCCCTGATGATTATGGCGAGTGAAAATGTCGTGCAAAGGACATAACACTGAAACTGCCCTTATGATCATGACCAAACTGGAGTAAAACTTATGAGACTTCAAACAAAGGGAAGATAAAAACATCATTCAGCATACGGCACTAACGAGGTTTCAAAGCCCTAGACATTGCAAAATGCATGAAAAATCGTAAAAAAAACTGGTGGCAGCGTAGTAAATAAAATAGAACAGTGTTATGGGCGTGAAATTGAATAAATATGAATTTAATTGAATGAATCCAACAATTGTACCTCTGTTAGGATCTTCTTGTCAGGAAAAGCGTCAGAGACTAAACCATTTTCATCTCGATTGTGATTAGGGATCGTCTCGGCCTAGAAACATAAAATGAAAGATAAAACAAATAAGAAAATAGATAAGTAAATATTAAATTATTATTATTATCAAAAATATCTACGGAGAGTAGCCGTTCAGCTGTCACTGCTTTACATTTAATCAAACATACAATTTCATCAGAAAGAAGACAATTTGGGCTTCAGAGCGGATAAACATCACTCTGTCTCTCCCTATAATACACATGCTTTTAACCAACGTCTCTAAAGGAAATCTCATGGAGGGTCATCTTTCAAGTAATTCCTTACATGCAATTCACTTTTCCTTTGTCATTATATCTACGTATTATTCATATGAAGTAGAATCTCAAAAAGCATAAAACGGAACTGAATTAAACTACAAAATACACTCTGCAACTTTCTGTGATCGTCGTTGTTACCATTATCGCCATCTTCAATTTTAATCATTACGGAATATCTCAAATAGACCGGAATGGACATGAAATGTAACGACTGTAACTTTTCCATTCTCTTCATGTCAGGATAAAATTGTGCAAAGTTCAAATTCAACAAACGCCTTGGTTCTGCACCTGCAGTTTCCATTGTACAAGAACCATAAAAACTTTGTCAAACTCTGAACTAATTAGTGGAAATCTAGTGTTAACTACGAACTTCATTATGGACAGCGTGGTTTTGCGATAAAAACAAAAAATTAAGATTGAAAATAGCTTGTAAGAAACACTCAAGAACACTATTAGTTGATTCAAACTTCCACTCGATTTCTACTAATCTCTTTCCTTTCTCCAAAAACAGCTTTGAACCAAAATCCCGAACCAAAATTCAACAATTTTACTTTTTGAACAACAAAAGTTCTGGCATCTTCCCAGCACTTCTTTACCACGGACGTCAAATATATTTTACAAATAATATCCTTAAAATGTAAAAATAATACAAGAGAATATAAAGATGAAAATAATCACAAGGTTAACATAAAAAAAACTTATCAAAGTCACAAACGCGGTTTTAATTATTCGCAAAGTATTGCAATCACTTAATATCTGTTCTTTTAGTTATTAAAGAACTGAGAAAACACTAAAAGTTTTCAAAATCATGAACGTTATGAAGTGTGAAAAAACCTAGTCAATCAACAATGCTTTCTATATTTTAGTGTTACAGCATCTGGCAATAGAGAAATATATTATCTTGGCAGTTACACACTTCTGTTGTTTATGTAACAATATCAAGACAGATGTGTATAATTCTTGTATGTATTTCAAAGTAACGTTGGAAGCGAATGCAAGTGATAATGTTGTGCGTGTATATATTTATGCTATATCACTTCACATCCGAAAAAATGGACCAAGCTTTTCATTTCATTTCATTTCATTTCATTTTATATTCCTTATTCATGGTAGCCCCATCAGCTAATGCTGCGTTTCATGGGGCCATGAGGAAAACTTTACAATTTAAAATACAATATACATATCTATATATCGATTATTAGTTAGGGTTTGTACTTTTATTATATATATATATATATATATATATATATATATATATATATATATATATATATATATATATATATATATATATATATATATAATAATTAATTATTATATATATTTAATAAATTATTGACTAATTACTATATATAAATATATATATATATATATAAATATATATAAATATATATATAAATATATATATATATAAATATATATATATATATATATATATATAGTAAATGTAAAAAACCCTAATTACAAAGCTAACATAACAGAAA
This sequence comes from Mastigias papua, assembly GCA_964019165.1. Taxonomy (NCBI): domain Eukaryota; kingdom Metazoa; phylum Cnidaria; class Scyphozoa; order Rhizostomeae; family Mastigiidae; genus Mastigias; species Mastigias papua. Next base: position 516,073 of record OZ025278.1, on the reverse strand, counting down.
AATAACATAGAAAAAGAAAAACATCAACATCGATGTATAAAGACAAGTACAAAGGATGCTTGTTTAACCTCAGATTCCAGGCTGTTCCAAAAATGAGTAACACAATTTACGTACAAATGATTTCTGCCCATTAGCCGTTTTGAAAAGAGGCACCTGTAAGTCAGTCTCAGAGTCTCTCAAATAGACAGTGTCTCGAGAAGGTTTCCTTACAAAAGTTCTTTGGTTGTATACTAAATACAGCGATAGAGCGATTCGCTAAACCTTTTGCAGCGGCTATCTGACAACACACTTTTCGTACCTCCCATAGACAAGGCAAATTTTTGAACTTGAATAGATCTGAAACAGTACCGGCGCGGTGTCAACGCAAACGAACAGGATGACAGTTGTAACGGGTCAAAAGTAACAAATTGGTGCTAAAACGGTGACTGAATAAATATCTAATCTAAATATTCCAGCTTTCTAGTGACAAGGTCTGAGTTGAATAAGATGTACTTTGATATATCTAGAATTTCCCTGGCGCAAGCTTGAACCATAAACACCCGAACTCGTGAGAGTCACAATGCAAGTCCGAACTAGCGCTAAATGTTTGATTAAGGAATGAAGAGAACCGCATTAGCAACTAACATATAAAAATCTTGACTTTTAAACCAAACAGCTTGTTGTTGACAATAAAAACAAATCTTCTTGATTTCTAGGTCAAATATGTATTTTTTTATGAAAAGAAAAGCCTACGATTACAAAATCTCTGCATACACAAATCACGAAGGTTTCTCTGCTGACTGAACACACTTACAAATGAACGGGTGGAATATCACACTTATTACGTCATACAAATTAATTTAAGCACACACATATTCTAAGATAAGTTACTAAACTGAGCGGACATTTGAGTCCTTCCCTAACATCTAAAAGTAAATCCAAATCAAAAGTAGACTTATCATTTTTAAGAAGAAGCAAAAGTAACAAACTATGTGATAACTACAAAATTCAAATGAAGTCTAAATTCAAAAACAGTTAAATATCAATGCAAACAGGGCAAGATTTCAAACTGCACTGAAACTAAACTAAAAGATTGGTTCACCAAAAGTCAATGACGAATAACATCAAATAATGAAAACTCACACAAAAACACTCGTTCCTTCTTTTCCAAAAGAAATTTATCAACCGTTTTCTCATATCTGCTGGGCTTGTCAAAAACGAGCTCGTAAAATGCTGTATTCGGCTTCGGCGAAGTGTTCGAAATATCCTGATGGCCACAACAGATTGTTGAATGGCTAAATCCGATAACAGCTGCAAATATCTGCTTCATTAAAATGCATCATAAGTCAACTTGTTTCTTAGCTAACGCAAAAAGTTGTACTGCAGGTGAAACCACACACGACCGGGAAAACTGAAGATACCCATAACACAACCTCGTCATCAACGCAATGCCTACCAGCACCAGCTAGAAATCACGCAAAAATCTCTCAAAAAGAACTCCGTATGAAATTTCAATGATTTGACGCAATACACTATACATTCCAATCTATATTCTGTAGTAAAATCTTTCATACCTTAGTAGAAAACATCGGCAACTGAAAGATGACAACTTATGCGGCAATGCCAAAGGTAAAGCACGTTTAAAACATCAAATTCGCCTCCGCGTTACAAGATGCACAGGGGACCTGCCGCAAATGGTCGATTCTTCAGAATCATTTTGCTAGCTAACAGTTCAAAGACAAAATTCACCGGGTAGGATTAACAGTTAGAAACCAAAAAGGATCGAGAATGCAGGTGACTGGTGAAGCAAAATTGAGCATAAGCCGTATTCCATAAGGAGGTGAATGCCAGACAAGTCAACAGACCACGTGCAAGACAGTATATATATGGAATAACGCTACTCGCCAGATTCCCAAGATTTCATGAATGAAACAAAAAAATACACTAATAGCTTTGGAAGGCTAAAATGTTGATGGCAGTATACTGTTAGAGTCAAGACTAAGTTAAACAAAAAGGGGTTTTTGACTAGTCCTTGTGAATAGTCATTGCAGAGTCTTGCCTTCCTGTGGGGTATTTGCCTTAGAATGGCGTAGTATATATCAGCGTAAAATAAAAGCTACGAACAGTCTCCTACAAAACAAAGGAAGGACTTTATCAGTGACAAGTCTGTGGTAATAATTTACCAAATGGACTTGAGACAAGAATGTCAAATTATACCAAAAAACAAAAAAACTTGAGCGTATGGGTTGAAGTACAATGCCTGCCCAAAAGTATTAGAACACTCGCTATGATTTACGCTATGGAGGAGCTATAGCATCCCCTCCCCGTTAAACAATGTTGTATGAAGCAAATATGGGCAACTCGAAGGCCAAAAGTGATGCGTGTTTTTAAAGCTACTGGTTCTCGCTATCGATTCAACATTGTTTGAGGGGGGGGGGGGGGGTTTACATTTTGATTGGTGTCACGGAGACGCGGCAGGAGTCGGAAATCAATACAATTGTGTGGGTGTTCCAACTACTTTTGGCAGGCATTGTAGTTTCAAAGAAAAAGCAATGATTTGATAGTCTCAGGCAGGTAAGTTTGAGATCAGCGCATCAAACAGAAATGGTTAGACATACAGTTAAAAGGACACTGAAATTTCGGCGATGAAAACGGATAGCCCTGCTTTCTGGTGACCGAGAATGGCGTCAAGTGTCGAAAAGGCTTCTATACGAAAACTTGACGATTGCGTTTCAAATAACGTGTTGATGAGTCTGACGTACTCGGAATCAGAGCTTTGCTACTTTGCAAAGGAATTTAAAAAAAACGGCTTTTGCTAATGCTTAAATATTCGCGAACTTTGTATGTTGGAATTGAATTTGGATGAATACGAACGACGTAGAAAGAAAGTGTACATACAACAAGAAAATCATGAAAAAAGCGCAGATATTAAAGACAACAATCTACCTGCTACGTATGTTCATATCAGCCCTGAGGTTATACATCGTAAATAAATCCCAATTATTGTAGCCAAGCGACCGATTTGCACTTAAATCCATCCTCAAGTAAATTCTCAATCCGAGATTTTTAGTAGCGGCAGATAAAGAAGTGTAAGACCGGGGTTCGAAGATACCCAGAAGATAACAACACGTTGTGGAATCTTACACAGGAAGATTAACAAAGAGAATTTATCACAGTTGCCATGAATCTCAACTACGATACAGAAGGAGAATTACTAACTGTGAATGGTTAGTTTTCGACGAGATACGCAAGAAGGCGATTATGAAAATAGGAGACTTAGCAGAGCTATCATCAGCAAATACAGTGCCAGCTGTAGGAACATAATCAACAAATAACAATGTTTACCAGGCGCGGACAATTCTGCGGAGAAACACGACAGTAAGCGAAACTTTAGGAAAAGCTCGATGTCAGGATGGCGAACATAGAATGTTTCCAACACACGACAAAGTTCCTATACGCACTGGCCGACGGGTAATTTGAATAATTTAAAAATTCCCAGTAGGTCAGATTTTCAAAGAAAAATAATAAAACAAAGCTCTGATTTCATGAAACTGCTCAAGAGAAGCGATTTGCGTGGTTTCGATGCACTCTAGGTAACATAGCAGGACGACAAATATCCAACAGATCAGAATTCAAAGCATCGTCGAAATCTGTCGAATAATACATCTGAAGTGTTTATCACCAAGAATATGAAAATGATCCAAGCGCATGCGTGTGCATGGTGCAAGAAATGCTATATGCCATTAAACAATACCGTTATCCTCAACCTGTGACAAATTCAATGCAAAAACCGCATTTTTGTTACATGCTGTCTGTATGCTAGAAGAAGGGAGACCTGATTTTTGAAAAGTTGCTCGTACGCCTGAAGATACTGCATGTTGCCTGAATCAAATAAAATTAAGATTGCGTGATTCGGTAAAGCAAACGAGAAGTTTTAGGTCTTAAAAAGCATCTTACTTTTGAAGTTAAACGAAGTAATACGTAAAAGCTCATAATATTTTTGACAACGTACTTAGAGAAACCACACTGCACTCGGTAAACTACAGACGTGTGACGTTTACAATTAGTGAAGTACTTCTGACGGATGTTGCAAGTGCCTTCTCAACTCTGATATGATTCAATCAAACTGCATTGTATATGATTCAATCAAACTGCATTGTATATACTTATCTAAGCAGTTTACATATATGTCGAACTGAGAAAAGCTTTCATGTTGGATGTGATTATGAGAGAACTCCTGCCAAGCGACATAAACACCACCTTGCATTGGCCATAAATACGAGAAAATAAGCTGAGAAGCAAAATACGAACATTGAATGGCGACACATAACAATAGTCTACAATGGATAACAACCATTTCTGGTTCTACAAAAGTATTGTTCCACGCTGTTAGTAAAACAACTACCTATCAATACACGACAGCGAACACGCGTGTAACGATAGTTTACAATGGACAACAGCCAATTCACGTTCTACAGCAGTATTGTTCCACAGTAAAAAACCAAATAACTACCTATCGTTGAGGACACGAGAGTACACGACAGCGAACACGCGTGTCACTGGCTCGCATTAATTTTCTCTTTACTAGGTACTAATAAGCTCGCGTTCAAAGAATATGTTACAACTCTGCTGAAAGCTCACGAAGCCGAACAACACAATACATATATAATATTAAAACTAAAAGATCTAATAACGTTAAAAGTGGCAACACTAAAAGGGTATCAGAGAACTAAAACGCAGAGCAGTTGATAAAACAAGTGATTTACAGGTGTGGCATGACGTGAACTATCTCATACTATCCTCAAATTGCCCCCCCCTCGACTCCCCCCTCGAATCGCACCCCCATCACAAAAGATGAGGAATAATCTGTTATAGACTGGTTCTTAAATTTAGGCCGTTTTCTATAATCGAGAGAAAGGGTGTCTAACATACATTTTCGTGTGGTAGGTGTCAGAAAATTTTATAATCACCCCCCCCCCCTCGTATAAGGCCTCCTCTCGAATAAGCCTCCATCCAAAAATTGTAAAATAAATAAGCCTCCAGGGGGCTACCTGGAAGACATTAGGTAATACATCTGAGATTATTCCTACATAGGACCTGAGTGCCATACAAACCCAAACAACGAAGCAAAACCATGCAATGGACTTAGAAAACAATTTGAATGAAATTTAGCTATACAGACTAAAATACACTTTTGTCCCTTACCTTTGTTGATTCTGCTTTCGTGACAGTTTCCTGCATGAAATATTTCCCTACATATGCATCTGGTGCAGTGCCATTTATCTTAGAAACAGGAGTCATGCGCTTGTTTATGATTCTCTCTCTATAAATCTCCATTGTCACTCGCTCGCCCGAACTTGTCAATATGCTAACAGCTTCTTCATGTGTGCTATGCTGCACATCTTCATCGTTTATCTGTGCAAAAGTGTGCGACGGTGCAAAGTAAGGTCGTTTAATATGGTAAAGTTAAAGATCTATGTTTATCACCTTGCTTTTCAAGCCTACTTATATGATATAATTTGACCAAGTGATACCAAAGTAATCCACGCCAAAACTCAATACAGAAGCAATATTCTAACAAATGATATGATAAATTACGTGAACCACATCTATGAAACATTTCTACTCCCGGAGAGCTTTTCGATTCAGTTTTCAAAAGACCAGAGTGAACTCACAAGGTCATTATGTATTTTTACTGAACACTTTTCCTCATATACGAGTGATAAATGGTAAACACGCTTCTAATTCAAAGTGCAAAAAGAACAAATCATTGAGGTTACTAAACTACCATTAAACACTTTTCCAAATGATTCTGTGTGAAATCAGAATCAGAGATGGTAATTTTGCCGATGACAACAGAATTGATGTAATTATTACCACTTTTCTGTTGAAGAAACTGTTGATCAATGTAGGAGTGGACAGCTATTTGTTCCATAGGGCCACATGAGAAACAGGAAATATTGTAGAGGGCCAGACTCAAGGCATGAACTAAATTCTACATCATTTTGATCATGTTCTAATGTACGCAAATACAAAGTAACTTCAAAACAAAAGCAGCATTAGTGCATGCATGGAATGAAAATATAAAATGTGTTTATTTTTCATTCTCCAATTAACTTATCATGGGCTGGCCAGGGTTTCCCAAGGGGCCGTATGCGGCCATCGGGCCGTGCAATGTCCGGACCCGATCAAAAGGGACAAGAGCTGTAATGATCAAGACGATGTGAAGATGAAGCACCCAAACAACCAATCAAATATTATCTTCCCTATTCACGCTTCATTATCGCAATGGCTACTTAGGAATGAATGAGTGAGATATACGACGTGCAAGAATGCCACTTACTGATAAAACCTTGTCACCGACTTTCAAACGGCCATCTGCAGCAGCTGGGCCATTCTCAGCAATTTTACTGATAAATATACCCTATGATAAATATATATATATATATATATATATATATATATATATATATATATATATATATATATATATATATATATATATATATATATATATATATATATATATATATATATATATATATATATATATATATATATATATACATAGTAAATGAAGGTATTCTAAAAAGCATTATTAAAGATATGAACATACGAGTAGTTAAATGATCTATTTGTACCTGAGATAATCAATGAAGAATACATTTGGAAATATACTTATATTGATGATAAAAATGATGGCTGTAAATCTGACGATTGATTGATTGACTGACTGATTGTTAATAAGAATAATACTGATGGTAATGAAGTTGATGATAATAATGATGATAATAATGATGGTGATAATGATAATGAAGATGATGATAATGAAGATGATGATGGTGATGATGATGATGGTGATAATGAAGATGATGATGATGATGATAATGAAGATGACGATGAAGATGATGATGGTGATGATAATGAAGACAATGATGATGATGATGATAATGAAGATGATGATAATGAAGATAATGATGGTGATGATAATGAAGATGATGATGGAGATGATAATGATAATGAAGATGATGATAATGAAGATGATGATGGTGATGATAATGAAGATGATGGTGGTGATGATAATGATGAAGATGATGGTAATGAAGATGATGATGATAATGATAAAGAATATGACGAAGATAATGATAATCAAGATGATGATGATAATGAAGATGACAAAAATGATGATTATGACAACTAAGAAATCTGTGGTGGCGACGTAGCCCAACTGAAACGAGGAGCTCATTGATTCAAGAACACAAACTAAGGAAGATGTTCTCAAACAGTAAATAATCCGTTATTTCTGTTGTTTACTAATTAAATTTCCAACTCCAAAATTCCAGGATATCTCCTTAAATATCTAACATTCGGGTTTTGAAGAAAATTTATGGTTAATTAGATCGATCAAACCGCAAATGAATAAAACAGATTCGTACGGTGCATCATCATCAATAAAAAAATTTTTTTAATCAAGAAAAGCTCTAAATCCGTTCAAGCATCTCAAAGAACAATCCCTAACCTTCACCTACACTTTTTTTATAAGAAACAAGTATATAAGAAACATGAGGCTCAAATCAGGCAAAAATCAAGAAACATTCAAGAAACACAGCTAGGCTGAGTTTTAAAAGTAAACTTGAAAAATCTGTTTTTGCGCGAAAATCTTATATTAAACTGGAAAAAAATACAAACAACATCCTTCTCTCAAATGTTTATAACTAAAATTCAATTTCTCGTCTCACAGTTGCCTTATTGCTATTGGAAATTTCAAGAATTTTAAGAAACACTAAAGAAACATTTAAGGCTGGACTTGACAAAATATTAAGAAACATCCAGGCTGAAAGGAGAAAGTTTGTTTTTTATTTTAAAAACGAGTATTCAAGAAAAATTACCTACGTCACCAACAACAACAACAACAACAACAACAACAACAACAACAGCAACTACAAAGCACTACTCACAGGGTCATTTCCTTTAAACGGAGTTGAACCAAATCCTCCAGATATACTGAAACCGAGGCCTCGGTGATCTCTTTTTAAGGCAACGGATAATGTCTGGAAAAGATATCACAGAAGTAAAGCAATTCTGCATTGGACGGAAATTAATCTTTACTCAACTTTATTAAAAGATTCTTACGACAGCTGCAGCCCCATGACCTACATTGTGTTAATGGTTTGATTTCGTATTGCACTGCCATTCTCCTTGCTGATGAAACTAATTTCACAAAACTACTTACCTTACTAAAATTACGAAAACAGAACCTTGTAATGCAAACCAATACGAAAAGAACCCATTTCACTGTAGAGAAAGATAAAGAAAGATCCAGGGGGCTTAAGGGGCCCACAGAGAGACAAAACCCAGACTAATCGATGGCTCAACATCAACTAAATTCAACTCCACATTTATATCGATCATAAAAGTTGTCATACAAGAACAGCACATCGTAGAATCTCCTAGCAGTCGTGCTCAAAGTCAAATAGGTTTCTTTCACGAACAATAGTCGCCAAAATTCCTGAAACACATTGCAATCTTTTATTCTAACCTAATTTATTCGGACTTAATTCCTAAGCCCCTGTCCCCTAAACAATCTTGTGCTGTTGGATATCTAACGGCCATAATTGGACAGTGTCACCAGCACAACAATTTCATATTCAGTTCAGCTCCATTCAGTTCCTTTTTCTGTGGGATTGGGTGTATTGCGCCACGATATAAGTTGAGAGTAATATGGTTTCTGTAACTTCGTTGCAAGCACTCAAAGGACATTTAAGCACCCAAAGGACATTTAAGCAACCAAAGGACATTTAAGCAACCAAAGGACATTTAAGCACCCAAAGGACATTTAAGCACCCAAAGGACATTTGGGGAGTATTGTAGCTACATATCAACACTGCTTTCATTACCTCAGATGCAATTTCAATTTCTTCCATTTCCGGTTCCGGTGCAAACCTTACAATCTTCTCCTCTCTTTGTGCCTGTCAAAACGCAAAATCATTACAAACAAACAAAAAAAAAACAAAAACAAACAAATGCCACCATGCTAAAACATGTTCGTGAACGAGATATAAGGCTCGAGTCCTAATATCTACAAAAAAAGGTCAATATATTTGTCCAAGGAAAAAGTAAACAAAAAATGGCATGGAACATTCTCCTTTCTTTAATTTAATAAACAAATACGCTGCACTGGAATCAGGCGATGGAATTTTTGGACCTTACATTCGCAAGAGCAAGGTTTGGTCCTACAAATATATGTTTATGGAATGAACAACGCCACACAATTTAACCAATACAACAAAAAGATAATAAGAATGATATGTATATGGTAGATCGGACAGAGAGATAAATTGGTGCAACACGATGCAACACAGCGCAATACAGTGCAACACCATGCAACAAAATGCAACACAGTGCGAAGCATTTAAAGGTATTGTAAAACATAAAGCATGAAGCATTGCAATGAAACTCACCTGCAATGCACTTTCAATAGCATCTTCGTCAGTGATTTCCCGTAGCACGACCACTGTAACCTCTTTTCCAGCATTCTTCAACGTTATCACTGCGTCATTGTGGTTCATTTCTGATACATCGATTTCGTTAACCTATAATTCAAGGCATTCATACATCGATTTGATTCAGCCATTAAACACCTTTGATTATTTTCTGACTTCTCATTCTTCTATCAAACAACCCACTCATTCATTCACTCGCTGATTCATTCTTTCATTCAATCAATCAATCAATCAATCAAACAATCAATCAAACAATCAATCACTCAATCAGTCACTCACCTACTCACTCACTCACTCACTCACTCATTCACTCACTAATTCATTCACTCATTATCTACAAATTTATTAGTGTATCTACTCATTCAACACCACACATACGGTATGGTCGGATCTGAATTTCTGATCGATGATGGCCCAACATTGGGTCGAAACGTTTCATAGAATTATCGAACAAGGAAAGAGTAAAGTATGTAATGTAAGAACGAATGGAATTGTTAAATAATATGGAATTGTTAAATAATATGGAATTGTTAAATAATATGGAATTGTTAATCAAAAGAAGGAAATTTGAAATGTTAACGATTATTTTCGTCGTACTCATATTCAAATTTATACACAAGCTGCGCTTTCCTTCCTCTGCATACTAACAGTCTTTGCTAATGCAAGTCATCTCAATACTTTTCTCTAACGAAACCAATTCGAAATTTTTCTACCTTGACAATTTTGTCACCAACTTGCAAAACTGCATCTCTGGCTGCCGGCCCACCTTCCGAGATCTTCGAAATGAAGATTCCCTGAAAGAAAAAGTCATTCTGAATTCAGTGGACATAAAAATTGCTTAAAAAACTGCAAAATGCATTAAATTGCTATATGAAGTACCTCTCCTTGAGAAACATAAGATTCTGAATTTACAATATGATTATCGTGGTTGGCTAATGATCGGTTGATTGGTACGATACAAGTGATTGGTTAAACAACAATTGGCTGATTAATGATCATGATATAAATGCTATACTACTAATAATAATAATAATAATAAAAATAACTTTGATGATCTTTATAAAAATACCTCTTCGTCATCTTTATATGGTGCTGTTCCCTTTCCTCCAGCAATATTAATGCCAAGACTTTGGCCATCCCGAATGACAACGGTACTGATCTACAAAACATCAAGAAAACATTTCATGTAAGTAAGAAAATGTGAAACATCACAGAAACATTTCATGTGATTCAAAAAATACGAAACATCACCGAAACATTTCATGTGATTCCAAAAACACGAAACATCACTGAAACATCTCATGTAATTCAAAAAATGCGAAACATCACTGAAACATTTCATGTGATTCCAAAAACACGAAACATCACTGAAACATCTCATGTAATTCAAAAAATGCGAAACATCACCGAAACATTTCATGTGATTCAAAAAATACGAAACATCACCGAAACATCTCATGTAATTCAAAAAATGCGAAACATCACCGAAACATTTCATGTGATTCCAAAAACACGAAACATCACTGAAACATCTCATGTGATTCCAAAAATACGAAACATAACAGAAACATTTCATGATTCAAAAAATACGAAACATCACTGAAACATCTCATGTAATTCAAAAAATGCGAAACATCACAGAAACATCTCATGTGATTCCAAAAACACGAAACATCACTGAAACATCTCATGTAATTCAAAAAATGCGAAACATCACTGAAACATTTCATGTGATTCCAAAAACACGAAACATCACTGAAACATCTCATGTAATTCAAAAAATGCGAAACATCACTGAAACATTTCATGTGATTCCAAAAACATGAAACATCACAGAAACATCTCATGTGATTCCAAAAATACGAAACATCACTGAAACATTTCATGTGATTCCAAAAACACGAAACATCACTGAAACATCTCATGTAATTCAAAAAATATGAAACATCACAGAAACATCTCATGCGATTCAAAAAACACGAAACATCACTGAAACATTTCATGTAATTCAAAAAATGCGAAACATCACAGAAACATTTCATGTGATTCAAAAAATACGAAACATCACCGAAACATCTCATGTGATTCAAAAAATACGAAACATCACAGAAACATTTCATGTGATTCCAAAAACACGAAACATCACTGAAACATCTCATGTAATTCAAAAAATGCGAAACATCACAGAAACATTTCATGTGATTCAAAAAACACGAAACATCACTGAAACATCTCATGTAATTCAAAAAATGCGAAACATCACAGAAACATTTCATGTGATTCAAAAAATACGAAACATCACCGAAACATCTCATGTAATTCAAAAAATGCGAAACATCACCGAAACATTTCATGTGATTCCAAAAACACGAAACATCACTGAAACATCTCATGTGATTCCAAAAATACGAAACATAACAGAAACATTTCATGATTCAAAAAATACGAAACATCACTGAAACATCTCATGTAATTCAAAAAATGCGAAACATCACAGAAACATCTCATGTGATTCCAAAAACACGAAACATCACTGAAACATCTCATGTGATTCCAAAAATACGAAACATCACAGAAACATTTCATGTGATTCCAAAAATACGAAACATCACAGAAACATTTCATGTAATTCCAAAAATACGAAACATCACAGAAACATTTCATGTGATTCCAAAAATATGAAACATCACCGAAACATTTTATGTGATTCCAAAAATATGAAACATCAACGAAAAGTTACGACCTACATATCCAACATACACCTGCAAGTTATTCATAGTCGTGTTACCTCTTCATAAACTTTGGTTATTGTCTTTTGTTCCGTAATCACCTCTTTTTCTTCATCAAACCTAACTCCAACCTTTTCCTTCTCTTCTTCTTCCTCCTCCGTAAAAGCACTAAGTGGCTGAGATAGCAGCTCAATTCTGTTCTTAAGGTCAGATGGTCTCGGTGTATCTCTCCTCCCAAGCTTCCCTTTTGGCTCTACAACACAGGCAACATAACCAAGATACTTCATTCAATTCATTCTAAATCAAAGCCCCAATCAGCATCAGCTGATCACTCAAGACGATTCTTACATACTTATCAAGGAACTAGGTTAGTAAGCTCTCACTCCATATTTTCCATTATCACCATTGTTTATAGCATGAAATTATTCTGATTCTAAACCATAAAGAACAGGGAAAAAACAACTTCAAAATTAAAAGGTAGGAAACTAAAGCCATAAAAGGATAAGAGCGATAATAAACAAAAGTTCTAGCATTAATTCTTTATTCTAAAACTCAATTTTAACGATTTTCATTGTGACGTAAACTGATGCCCCCTGTATATCTATGGTGAGATTTTTTTACTTCTGTTTCAATGAACTCAATGTTTACAGGCTGGTTTTTAAGTCCTTAGGGATGTAGCCTAGTGCACCGACTACCATGGGAATAATTTCGAATTTGAAATCTTTGCATAGGATTGGCAAGTTTCTTAGTGGGCTGCAAAATTATCAAGCTTTTCTTTCGTTCTCTTGAATACATGTCATCAGCAGGACAGCTTATCTTATGTTTATAAGTAAGTGAGTGAGTAATGAAAGTTTAATGCTCCTGAACACTCCATCCTAATGGCCGACTTTTCTCTTACCACCAACTGTCAACCAAAGATAAATGACCAGTTCAAAACTGTAAACAAATAAACTATTGATACATGTGATAAAACGCGGCTCAATATTATTCCTCCAAAGTCGTAATGCCACGTCAGTAAATACTGAAAATATTTGTTGCTAAGAATTAATAAAAGTGAGCTTACCCATTGATTCTTCCTCAGATTTCATTCCAATTTCAATAACTTCATCGCTGAATTTTGTCTGCACGATTCTCGTAAAGCTGTGAGCAGCTTCCTCCTCTTCCTCTTCACTGTCGCTCTTTGCTTTATCGCTATTCGGAACAGCAAACCTCAGCTGGCGACCACATCCAGGCTGTTCAGGATAAGGTAGAGAATGAATGAACAAAACACCTAATGAACTGTCATATATGTAGTCAACACACTTCAAAGCCAACTTGTCCACTTTATATTACGTGTTTTTCAATCCTATTTGAACATTCATGCAAATATAATTCGTAAAACCATACAACCTTGGCGAATAAAGGAGATTCCGGACACTCAAGTGATAGAGGGCTCTATTTCTGTTTTGCAAAAACACTGAGTGCCCCTTATCTCGCATCTAGAACAACATTCCTGGCGACGGGAAGCGTTGCGAAAGCGTGGGAAACACAGAGGATTCTAAGTATCAATTAGAACTAAACGGAATATGATATTTCCATGAATTGTCGCAACAAAAGAAAAAGATAATGCCAAGGCCAGGTCAATCTTTGATAGATTAAATTTCAGCTTGAATATGCAAAGGAAAGTTAAATTATAAAAGAGGAGTTATAGAGGATAATAAATGACACGAAGAACAAGTTGAAAGTCCTCATTGAGCCTGTGACGTAGGCGATGAAACCATGTAAGGAAAGAACCAGGGACAATCACAGAAAACCTTGATTTAGGAGTGCAACACATCCAGATATATGCATACATACATGAGCTAGAAATCTAACAAAAACTTAGGGATAAATGACAGCTAACATTCGTGTAGTTAACATTCATGACCTGGCCAATAAAAATATGCTGATATATAAAAAATTTACTGAAAGTCGGCAAAGGCAATAGCGTTAAGTTAGTTAAGACGCAATAGTGATAGATTCCATATGGCCCAACCAATCTGAAACATTTTCAAAATATTAAAAATAATCTTTACCTCTTTTACATCTACCCTTCCTGAATCTGATTCATCATCTTCACTTTCATCTTTCACTTCCAAATTCGCCAATATTTCCCTTGCCTTCTCCTCATCGCTCTGCACAATTCGCTTCCCTTTTGTAAAATGTGGTGTGTCTTTTCTCTGCAGCCGAAACTCTGTGTTCTCCTTTTGCTCCTCCTCAAGGTCAAACGTTACGAATCCAACCCGCCCGCTACCCTCCTCATCTTCACTACTATTCTTGTCAGATTCTTGCTCACTTTCTTCATCTTCTTTATGTTCGCCCTTCCATAAAAATGATTTACATCAAAAATACTAAGCTACATGACACGCAACCTTATCTTACGTGGTGAGGATTCCCAGGTACCAAACACAAGCCTTCTAGTTTAGCATGATTAATTTAAGATCAAAAATCACGAAGACCAATAAATCATAAATCATGCAAACACGAAATCACCAACAGCAATATATGCCATAGAAGTGGCAATGACAAATCTATCACTGACTGAATTGATCAATAAATCAAACATTTCGTCAAGCAATCACTCTACTTGATTTAGAGAGGACAACATTCAATCATTCACCAAATCATTCGATCAATCAAAGAATCGCATAAGAATTAATAGAATAATCGGCGAATCAATACCTTATAAAAGTCTGATATATAGCCTAATAATCTGATCAATCAATAAATCAATCAATAAATCAATAAATCAATCAACGAATCAGTCAATCACTCATTCAAGCAATCTGTAAATCAATTAATGAATCTACCAGTAAATCTATTGAGTTGATCTATCAACTAGTCAATCAATCGATGAACCTGAATCTATCAATCAATCACTCAATCAATCAATCAATTAATCGATGAACCTGTCAATCAATTAATAAATCAGCCGGGGAATCAATTGAGTCCATCAATCAATCGATCGAATGATTAACTGATCACATAAACAATACTGACCTGCTGCTCATCAGAATCAATGATCAGTGCTACTTGATTTGTAAATCCAAGAACAGGACCATCACGAGGGCTTTTATCAATACTATGAGGCACCCTATCTTTGACTTGCTGATCCTCTTTTTCGCTGTCCTAAATACCAAAGTGACGTTCTAATACTTAAATGCGAATATCAGCTGTGTGTGATTACATATGTTCAAATCAAATCCCCTTTCCCTCTTCAAACCCTATAACAAATGCACTGAAATTTCTTACAGTTCCCTATAATCAAAGCAAAAAGCACTAGGTAAAGACTGGAATGCAGCCAAGGCCTAGCAAATCAGCTTTGTCACACCCTCAAACTAAACAAATGGATACGATCGGGTCATGCATTTCTAACACACAAATCAAAGAAAGGAAGAAAAATAAACATTAAAAACCTCAAAGCTTGATGATCTTGTTTTATGCAATATTTTCTTCGGATGTCTTGCTTTCAGATCTTTTGGGAACGGAGTGAGCTGTCTTTGAAGATTACTCTGGAAAGCACATCAAAGAATGTTACTCAATTTAAAAAAAAACATTGATGACGAATGCATACTGTCAGTAAATTAAGTTTATCACATCACAAAACTCGGCTGGAGTTGTGCTGTAAATTTTTGTCCTTTGGTACCCATACTTTCATTAATGACCAGCGATGTGTCTTGTCATCTATTTAAATAGATGCTACAAACACAGAACCCTCTAGCCCTGTGACACAAAGGAACAAGGCCAAAATCTACGTCAGGAATGAGGGCAAAATTCTGATAGTACAATTCAACAGAATAAAAATTGAACTGTGTTTGGTAATGCCTATGAGTCATTTTTGCAAAGGAACAAACCTCGCCAGGATCATCAATATCTTCAAATTGAACTGACATCGGGCGTGGGGATGACCAATTTTTGTCATCAGGGTTGTCATAAACTTCTCCCAGGAATTTTTCTGAAATAAGCAAATGAAAAATAATCAATCCCTCAAGCAAAAATAAATTCGAATTTTTGATTTAAAGATAATGTCTCTTATAAAAGTTCCATGTCTGGTAATCAATAACCTGCAGGATTGCAGGATTGCAAAGAACCCTTATGAGGCAAAACATATTAAGATAGAATATTGTGGAATTCTCAACTCCCTAAGTTATTTTGCTGATGTAAACAATGGCTCTTAAATCTACATAAAGTAACTATTCATTACAACAAACTTACACAAATATAGAATGGAATAAAAACAAGATGAAAGGCACAGAACATGACGCACCGAGACTATCAGCTCTTGGTTGGACTTGTGGAAACAGAAAACACGTAAGGACCTGCTCATCACTGTTGTCTAATTCTTCGACTTGCAACTTTAAAATTGATTGTGACTGAAGAGAAATATATATCAATCCATCAACTAATCATTCGATCAATCAATCAACAAATCAAAGATCAATCAGTCAAGTAGGTACTTAACTGCTAAGATATTCAGTCAGATAATTAGGCTGAATCATTGAACAAGCAATCACATGGCAATCATATTACCACACTATCAATGTATTCATAGGTTTTCCTTCTAGCAAGTGATCAACCAGCCAATCAGTCAATCAACCAATCATTGGATCAATCAATCAATCAATTAAATAATCAAAAACTATCTGTATGATGCAAATTCTATTAATACTCTAGGCAGTAACTTTTTGAACAATTTTAAAGAGAAAAGGACGACAAGAAATCGTTAAGCTCTATAAGCTGAAAGAGTGGGGAAAACGTTGAAGAAATGAGATGAAAATAAGTCAGAGTAAAGAAAAATGAACAAATCTCATTCAAACCTGATTGGACGACAACCAAAGTGCTTTCAAAGGTAAGTTTGATACAGTTACTGGTAAGTTTGGTAACCTGTGAATAGAAAATAAATCATAAAAGTCCAAAACTTTAAATGTCTATTTGCATTACTTTAATCGTTTACTCTTTCAATATAATCATCAATTTATTAATCATATAAACATCATACACTTATTTCGTTATCTGGTTGTGTTACTTCCAGATCTTTAAAAAAGACAATTTCCTACATTTCCCCTTGCTTCCCACATTCTCCTTAATATCAATTAACATCAATGTCTTCCCTGAACTAAACTGGCTTCCTACAATCCTCCGAAGCAACCATCGGCTTTAACTTAATTTGCTCCCATAATATCGACCCAATTGCCTACTCACTAGTGAGGCTGGCAAGGAAACGAGGTCGTAGCGTTCGTTCCCAGGTTCGTATAATTCATACAATAGATTCACCTGTTTCCTGACAAGTCAAGAACAGCCAAGTTACGACAATTTCCAATTTGTCGCGGGACTTTCGACAAGTCATTGTTTCTTGCCGATAACACCGCCAGTCTTGTGCAGCTACCGATCTAAAGTCGAAATACGAACATGGGAATCAAAATCTGGTTGTTAGACTCTTTTGATGTGATCGACAGAGCATTTTATTCAAAGCTCTTGCGCTGTTTCAAGTCAAAGTGAACTTCCAAGCGAGGCTAAGTCGGAAGCACTTTCAACAGGAATGCAAGCTTGCTTACATCCCGATCTAAGTTCCAAAGAACTCAGTTTCAAAGAAACTGGAATAAAAGAACATCAATATGGGTCAAACCAATGATGGCAGCAAAGATTTCTTAAAATTTCTGTCATCTCGTGTAATAAATTATCTGCAATTGTAGGTAATTTGTATTTGACTAAATCCTCTACTTGTTCCAAAGACAATTATTTCAACGACAAAATGAACATTATCAAAACATAAACATAAACATAAACATAAACATAAACATAAACTAATAAACTGATACTATAATATGAATCTTACAAAGTAACAGAACCAGAATTATGGACTTCTGTCTCAGGTTGACTAACCCACAATACATTTGCAGTGCATTTCTTGTCAAAACAGGCGACCTTTGGGCATCATACAAAACTAGACACTATGTCTCGCTTCTTCGGTGATGTGAAATACAACGAAATATGAGGACATAGGAACTAACCTCGGGTGGTAAGACAACGAGCCTATTTTCATCGATGTTCAAATGATTTAGTTTGTGTAACTTGCCAATTGATGATGGTAAACTCTGAAATTAATAGATGACAACCTACTAACTGACAAAACTGCAACTGATAAATTCCTGTAAGAAGATAAAACTATGTACCTACTATTGGGAGCCTAATAGAAGGAGGCGTTGGAATATAAGGGGGAGGGTTTGAAAAATCCCAGAAACCTAATAAACGAGGGGTTGGAATACATCGGGGATTACCAAACGTGTAACAGAAGGAAGGTCTGGGTAAAAAGTTTAAAAAATAAAGTCACAGGATGAAACAATACTAAACAATGCAGCATGCATGAACAATGTGATTTCCTTAAATGGAGCTTATACTTGCACGCCAGAGTACTCCTCCAAAAGTTGCATTGGGTAGGAGCTAACTTAAAGATTAATAGGAGGACAGGTTGGAATAGAAATGTTCTGAGTAGAAAATTTTTTTTAATTAATTAGGGGGGAGCGTCTATTAGACCCCATAGAGTACCAAGCAAATTGTAATAGAAGTATTTGAACACACGAAATTAATAATTGTACTTAAAATCGAAGAGGAATGCATTTTCAAGTCATAATGCTAATTGAAATAAGGTTGAAACGATGAATAACGTAAGGGTTGAAATAGATAAACAGCAGCACTTACATCTAATGAATTATGAGTCAAGATTAACTCCGTCAGAGATGAAAGCCTAGAAACGATTTCAATAATCAAATTAGGCAAGGAACCCATATCTTAAAAAGATTTAATCATCATCAAAGTCAACGGAGGCTTTTTCAATCAAAATAGAGACCGAAATGAGATAATATCTTTAAGTCAAAGACTATTTGCGAGTTTTGTACATAAATAACCTTAGTAGATCAAAGAAATTAACTAAGACACAGAATATTCTGTGACTAAGATGCGTAGCGATGATGACGCTTATGCCCACCTACCATATCTAAGCACAACCCAGTTAAAATGTTTCCGATCAGGACAAGCAATCGATACCTCATGAAACAACAATAGTTTCAACAGTTGTGCACCGGTCCCTAGCATCAAATGTGTTTCAAATTTTTTATAGATACACACGGATTTCCAGATACATGTACTAAACCCGTGCAGGGATCTTTTCAGAGCAATTCATGTCAACATTGCTGAAGGAGATCTATGTCCTACAGAAGTAATATCAAGAAGCCGTGGGGGGGGGGGGTTGAGGCTCCGACTGGACTGAAAATCGGGGATCAAATCATTGCCAAAACTAGGATTCACTAAATAGCCAGAAAATTCCAAGCTAGACACATACCTAGATAGTTCATGGGTAGAAAATATAATGGAATTTCTTAAAAAATTAAGCAAAAAAAGATCGTGCATGTTCTAATGCAAGATATACAAATGATTACCCTCCAACTGCAGGTGTCAGTTCATCTAAATCATTCATGTCAACTTTTAAAATTGATAGCTTTTTCAGCTTACCTAAAAATTTGATAATAAGAGAAAGAACTAAAAATATGCAATAAAGAGATTTGATACTAAGCAACCTGGAATACTCCAAGACGGTGGCTTTGTTTGTCAAAAAAGAAAAGGACATCCAGGGAGGACAGAGTAATTGGCAGATTGTGGTGGAAATTTAAGTAAATGAAGTAAAGATACATAGCATCCAGTCTGTTACCAAATTCTGAGCAAATTTACCACTTTATACTACAAACTTCGGAAATGAGACTATGCAATATGATTAAATATACTGCATGATTCACTGGACAAAGAGAGAGATGTATACTAGAACAGGTAAGCTGTGCTTTAAAATTATATTTTTGTTTTCTAGCATGATACATATGGATGTATCATGGATATGAAATGCTGTGTTTTCTTACAAAGCTGGTATCTAATTTGGGACAAACACTTCTGAACTCTGGCAAAGAATAAATGACAATTATTGTAGCCAGAACAAAGTTCATCAAAAGCAGTTTGGTAATTAATAAATATGAAAGACAGGGCATTTTAAAAAGTATCATAACATACCAATGCCATCAGGAAGTTCGTGTAAATTATTTTGAGACAGGATGAAATCAGTTAATGATGTCATCCCACTGATCTCATCTGGTAACTCCTCAAGTTTGTTCACAGAAATATCTAAACACTGTAGGTTTTTTAACTGGCCTATTTCCTGGAAATCATATAAAAAACTCTACATTAGTTGGACAAACATTAAGATAAAATTTGTTAGATAGATTCATGGTGATGATTAAAATGCCATCATGCTAATATCATGATAGCTAGACAGGAAATTTGGTCTGAATATCAAATTTGCTTATATCTGGTTCCAGTATTCTCACACACATTGCAAGATATTTACAAGACTTCTTGGTGATCATACAAGGAAAATGGGAGAAGACATGATCAAATATTAAAGTAATCCCTGGTCTGGCACAGCCCCAACTATGATGATGATGATGATGATGATGATGATGATGATGATGATGATGATGATGATGATGATGATGATGATGATGATGATGATGATGATGATGATGATGATGATGATGTGCTAAGCTAGCCCATGGTTGGAGACCTCCTCGTGGTGGCAAGCGGGCACAGAGAGACTCTGCCCTTAAGTTGATAGTGATTCATTTCGCAAAGATTCAGAATTGGGGCAGATGTTGACGACCTGTGGCAAACTGTCCAACCAGGCCCCTTCAGTGAAAGTCAGGCACAGCAGCTTCAGGCTGCAGCTCTGATAAGTAACTATTGGGGTAACAGAGTGGATTGAGTGTAGCCGACTCAATCATCTCTTCTAAACAATTTGAAGGCGACACTGACCTCAGGGTCAGCCTAGGCCCCGTAAGGGGCGTACAGGAAAAGACAGACGGACAGATGATGATGATTATAATAATGGTGATGACTGTAATGATTTTGATGACTTAAATGATTATGATAAAGTAAAAACAAGAGAAATTAAGTTATTTTATCTAGTTCACAGTTTTACTAAATTTACTTCTCTTTAATCTCTGCCTCAGTTATATACATGAAAGACTTACAGGGGGCAAAATTGACAAATAATTGGAATCCAACCAAAGTTCAATCAAATTTGTGAGTTGGCCAATACTATCAGGCTGAAAATTAACATCACATCAATATAAAACATATGCAAAAGTCAGATTTATAGAAAGAGATGATACAAAGCACATTGAGGACAAGGGCAATGCAAATTTACTAATCTAAGAGACGATGAATTTTATGCTTAAAAACAACTCACTGAAAGCAGTTTGGCTCTTGAAAACAAGACTCACGAAGTAGAAATAGAATCTTAGTGCACCATAAACCAAAACACCTTCTTGAAGATTTTTAAACATTCAATCAAACACTTTTATAAAAGTTAATATCTTCAATTATGATAACAATTACACTAAAAATTAATAATGGAAAATAGATTGGTGAAAAATCTTACAAGGTCTTCAAGCTCATTGCTTCCAAGATCAAGCCGCTCCAAGCAAGAAAGAAATGAGAATGACCTACAACAATTATCACAAAAATATTCTCAATGTGTTGAAAACATTTGCCTACTTTTCTGAAGGCTTAATTACTTTAAGCTTCAATTCTGAAAGCTTAGTTAAGCAAACTATAATGCCTCTACCTATATATACTTCATCTATGCATAGGGTATTGTTGTGAAACAGTTAAGCTGATAACCATACTGTCAAAAGCCTACCAAATCCCATCTAATGAGCTTAGTATGTAAATCTTCCAGTAGGTGAGAAGGAAAATAAAGCAGTCTTTGATGATGGCTATAAAAACCAAAATATCTTTATCACAGATCCCTTCCAATCCTTTAGACAATATATACAAGGCCTGTGTTCATGTTGGTATTGAAATTATTGAAATTGAAATTATTGAAATTATATGACAATAACCAAACAAATTTGAAAAATGTGAATTTAACTGTCAAATTGCACTTACTCAGGCAAGAACTTTATCACATTTTCTCTCATTTCCAGTATAACCAGGTTTGATAAACTGTTCATAGAACAAATGGGATAACAATCAATCAATCAATCAATCAATCAATCAATCAATCAATCAATCAATCAATCAATCAATCAATCAATCAATCAAATCAATCACCATATAAAATCAAACATAAAGAGTGATTTATTAACTATCAATCAAAATCATGATTGTAAAGAACAGTCCAAGCCAAAATGTCATAACCAGTAGCCCATTACCTGCCAATATCAGGAGGGATTCTGTTTAATGAGATGTCATTCATACACAAACTGTACAACTGACCAAGCTGTGTGAATGATTCTGGCAGTCTAAAAAGAGAACATCTGAAGTAAATGAAGGCACTAAGGTAATATTGGTGACCAAATCTAGTTCATATTTTGTATCTATAACATTGCTCTACTGAAGAATAATCCAAGAAGACAAGAACAATTCACAATTCACATTCTTTCACTCAAATTAATCTCCAAAGATCTGTGAACAATTTCAAAGCATATATACTTCTGATACACTGCTTACCAAGTCTCAATATCACATATATGTGATTAACTGCCTCCATTGAAATTAAAATGAGACAAAAATATGACTTACAGTGCCATGGGGTTGCTGCTTATATCAAGAAGTGCTAATTTCTTACAATGTTGAATATTCTCTGGCAGATACTCAATATCTTAAGGAAAAGAAAGACAAATTATTTCTAGTGAATAAACCCATATAATTATGTGAGATTCCAAGTCATGAAGAAACAAGGGGAATTTTTCACTTCACCACACAGCTTTTAATAAAATTGATATGTCAAGAGATGAGTGACTGAGTTTGAAATTTATAATATTAACAAATGTGGAACATGGATGATAAAGCAAATGGTAATGGAATATAATTGGCAATATAAGTAGCTTTCTGCAATTTCAAATATATCATAGTAGCCATTTGAATGACATATTCATGGTGTTTAATGATGCCCATATTTAAACTGCCTGCCAACATGCATCTGTATAATTCTAAGTGTAATAAACTCATGAAATTCTACATAGTTCCTTAAGCTTCTTTCTTTAAAACATTTTGCACTTCTGTCCATCATAAATTGTCTACATGATGACTTCCAATGCATGCCTACCAAACATTTATTAGTAGCATGATAGCGAGGAATGGCAAGGTAAAAATATCACCGTATCAAAATACTAACCATTCTTGCTCATATCAAATTCCTCTAGATTTGTCAGATTGCCAATTTCAGATGGTAACATCTCAATTTCATTATCATCAATTGTCAATTTTTTCAGCTTATACAATCTGAATAGTTGCTAAAAAACAGTATGAATATTTCATTAATTTCATAGTAAAAAATGCCATACAGAAAACACTAAAAAATTTATTTAATACCAGGGAAAGAACAAATGAAACAACGTGGTGTTATTGTGATGAATAAGGTCTCTATTGGGACAGCAAATACACAGATCAAATGTAATGTGATGGTGTTTATACAATGGTAAAACTATCTGGGATGTAAATGTTACATGAAAAACTTCATTAATACCTCAGAAACTCTATTTTCAAAATATTTGCAAAAATGAAAAACTATAGAAAATGCTCTCAAATCATAATATTGACTCTGTATGAATCAAAATTAAAGGTGTCCAAACATGACATCAAAGCAAAGCAAAGAAATATTAATTACTAATATTTACAGGCAGCAATTCTAAACTTAAGCAATGTTTGGTATACCTCAAATAAAACACAACTCAAATATTGGCACAATTATCACCTTTGGGTGGGGACATAAGACATACTAAGGAGAACTCTTCATATCACAATATTTGATCTTCTTTTAGGATCCAATGAAACAGAGCTATTGGCATATAATATTGACAAAAAAATTCAACTAAGCTGAGTCTATGTTTATTCTTAGATGTATATACAAAAGGACAGTGGTAGAATACTCAAACAAAACTCTTTTCAACTATGGTAATGAGCAATCTGCTGCAGAGCTGCTGATACCAGCCAAGCATGTAAAATGCCTGTCTCCCAAATTGAATTATGGATAATAAACTCATCTCGGACATTTTGAAAATTCTTTGTCTCATAGCAACAACTGTAAAAGTACCAATTACTTCTAATTCATGACAATGCAATTCCTTCCATGAAATTAAATTTAAGGGGGAAAACCCTGGCTGACACATACCAAAATGAAAATCTTACAACATTACAAAACTTAGATAGGGCTCTACAGCCTAAAAATTATTGGGGTTCTGACACTAAGTTGTAAAAAATCTTCCTTCTTTCGCAAGTTATAAAGCCAACAATAACCTGGATTTGTCTGGTTCACAAAATAACATGAATTTTAAAATATGTTAAGGCATCTATGCCTTCCTTCAAAAGTAAACAAATTCAAACGAAAAAAACAATTGAACAGTTTGAAATGTTCTAGCTCATGATGATGCAAAATCATGAATTGTAGAAGTCTCATTTACTGCATATCTTGCAAGAGAATGGTACAATCACAACAAACATATACTATTTTGCCTGCATTTCATAATAAGCTTGCTTGTTGAGTCCAAATAAGGTCAAACAAGGCAACATTATCCCAGTAGCCTTCACTAAACAAATTGACTTGTCCCTCAAATGACTCACAACAACAACATCATTCATGATTCATAAAATCTAGAGGACAAATCTTTTAGGAATTTCTAAGATATAAAGAAATCTGATATATCATGGAATCTGGCCATCTGTCTACCACTTCAAATCATCTGAGTAAACAAGACAAAACATGTGGCTTGAAACCCACATCCCTCTAATATTCCTATTGCGAATAAACCACAGGTTCAGAATTATGATTATGGATTGAATATTTCCAAAATTCTTATACAAGAAGAAAAGAAAGTAACCCACCAGTGGCAGGAGTGATATCTACTCCAAAAACTGAAGAAATTACATTTAAACACCTGAGGAGAAGCTTCCCTACAAGTTAAGGCTTGCTTGAAAACTTTCACATTGCATGAAGTCCACCTGGATTGTGACAATGAAGCTAAAACATATAGTATGAATTTCTTCAGGGAGGTTTTCCTGGATTATTCCAGATTTAAACTTAAGCTGGGTCTCTAGAGAAGGACATAGGTACAGAACATACAGTTTGTGTATAACACACATTCTTCACTGGCAGCAGGTTATTTTGTAAAACTGACTCTGATCTTTCAAATGCAATGGCACAATGCAAATTGAATTCACTCATTGCAAAGAAATCCAATTTAGAAATAAAGGGAGAGCTGATTAATAGGATGCACAGATGTTCAATTTTGCCACCAGCTGAGTTCCAATTTATGCCAATAGAAGAACTAAGCATGATACAATAAATTGCCAGTTAAATCAAAATAGTTGGATTCTTCACACTTTTCAACAGTATGTCACCAATCAAAGTATTTTGTTATGTTCTTGCTTGCAGAACCAAACGTACAAAATCACGCCATTACCACGAGTATTTCAATTTTCACAACACCATTAACCACAAACATGGTGACAAGTCTTTACGAATTAGCTAGGACTTCACTCGTCTTCCTAACTGTAAGGGGGATGCTGAAATCTCTTGAAATGAAGAGCGATATATATGTTGGGCAGTACTGATTTTGGGGGACTTAAGAACCTATCGATGATACAAAAAACTAAAGGGAAAAAAAACATCAATACAACAGAAACACTTGTTACCGGGCTGCCTTATATTTAATCTTCAAAACAAACACCACAGTACCATTTTACAACTACTTCCGGACATTACAACCCTGTTGCTTTTGCTCAAAGTTCGACTTGATTTGAAACAATTCAATGTGTCTGCGCTAACCACGCGTAATTTGATCTTGAATTAGTCGGCTATCTACCGCCCCAACCTCATTAACAAGATTACAACAAAAATCATAAAATATTCATTGGCTTGAAGAAAAAGGGAATATTTGTAGAAATGATGGGCTTTTTGAGTTATCAAATACACTCAAATGAATTTCAAATCAGGGGATATAAAATAGGAAACACAGATTCTAGTCGCAGGAGTAAAACACTCAAAATGCTGTTCCCTATATTTTTCCTTCTTCTAAATCTGGCTAGCACCAATTACTGCTTGCAATCAACTTTGAAATACTTCATACGCTAAAGCTCACATGTATCTCTGCCGTGGTAGTTACAATACTGGGAAAAGCTATAGTGTACAGTTGCTAATAACTCAAGTGCTAAGTCCAGATTAATCTGGTCGCAAAAATCATCAGAATTGCCAGAAAGAAGGGAAGAAATTAAATAATGCAGCAATGTAATGTACAGATACCTTCGGTAACTCTTTCAGTTGGTTTGCACTGAGATAAAGCTCTTCCAAGCTGCGTTCTTGTCGCAGAATTTCGTCAGGTACACTTGTCAGGTTACAATGTCTTTTGTCAATACTATCGTACTGGCGATTTCCCCTCCATGGGAAGAAATTAAAACACTTGAACATGGTTACCAACTCCTATCTTTACCTCATAATACGACAAATCTGCATTGATATCAAAAAATAAAACTACGGAGCGTCTTGATAATGCACAATATGAGAAGTCAGTTCGTTGGGCCTAAACCATTCTGGCCTACCGCCTATGAAACAAAATATACACCGAGCAGGTATGTTCACGTAAAATCATATTAAATTCAGGCGTTACTCCACGACCTTGAAACTCTAAAATCGCACAATACTGTCTTACCAATGATTGAATAAAATGAAAACAAGCCAATGACAAATAAAATAAATCAAACAACTTCTCACAGAGTTTCCCGTTGACACCCTGACAGAGTAAACTAGTATTGAATCCCAAGATGCCCTAATGCCACGCGTATTGCACGCATGAGAATCATTACCCGCGGTTTAACATTGTTTGAAGGCCAGTAATGGCTATTGACGGCTTTGACCTGTCAATGCCAATATACCACAATCAACATCATTATCATAATCACTAAGATCACCAGCATCAGCACCATTATCATCATCATCATCATTATTATCATAGTCGTCATTATCATCATTATTACCATCAACATAATAATCATCGTCGCTATCATCATCATCATCATCATCATCACCACCACCATCATTCACATCATCATCATCATCATCTGTCTGTCTTTTCCTGTACGCCCCTTACGGGGCCTAGGCTGACCCTGAGGTCAGTGTCGCCTTCAAATTGTTTAGAAGAGGTGATTGAGTCGGCTACACTCAATCCACTCTGTTACCCCAACAGTTACTTATCAGAGCTGCAGCCTGAAGCTGCTGTGCCTGACTTTCACTGAAGGGGCCTGGTTGGACAGTTAGCCACAGGTCGTCAACATCTGCCCCAATTCTGAATCTTCGCGAAATGAATCACTATCAACTTAAGGGCAGAGTCTCTCTGTGCCCGCTTGTCACCACGAGGAGGTCTCCAACCATGGGCTAGCTATCATCATCATCCTCCTCATCATCTTCACTATCATCCTCATCATCATCATCATCATCATCATCATTATCATCATCATCATCATCATCATCATCATCATCATCATCATCGTCATCGCCGTTATGATTCAGTTTGAGAACGTTATCATCTATCCTAAAACACTTTAGGAGACTTGCTTTGTAGATAACAAAACCTACTCATAAACTCAACCATTCATACTGACAGGTGTTGCAAACTTGTCGACCTACCAAATGAAAGGTACAAATCTCCGTCGTGCAAGAAATGTCGCTTTGGCTCACCTATTAACAACTCAACCCTCTCCTTTATCACATAGGCCCATAAACTTTGCATGATATCCTCGATCCTTATCATACCATATAACTTTACCAATGACCTACTATGCACTCTTTATGCAATTATAGCTCACGAACTCCTTTACTTTATTTGAAGAATCTAAGAGGATTCAAATGCCACCATTCTCTATTTCAGCAGGTTCTTTTTAGAAGAATTTCAGCTAAAAAATTGACCGAGTTAATTCGGATGATCTTCTTACTTGCGTAATTCGTTGCAAACCAATTAAAAAGAGTATTTAAAATCGTGCTTTACAAATGAATTGAATGACATCATGCATAAATGCTTTGCTTCAAAACATTTCACGGTTTTTTGACCGAACAGACTGTGTTAATTGTAACCATGTTGGACAGATATATCCAAAAGGTTTTCCCGTAATCAAATAAGACCCCTTTTGCAAAGTGCAAGATCTAGAGCCTTTAGGTAAATTAATTAAAACCATCATAATACCTTGTCCTTTGATATGGATGTTCCATAATTGAACCAAGAATATTACACATTTTCTATATAAGAAACTTTCTCCTTTCAGCCTGGATGTTTCTTAACATTTTGTCAAGTCCAGCCTTAAGTGTTTCTTAAGTGTTTCTTAAAATTCTTGAAATTTCCTATAGCAATAAGGCAACTATGAGACGAGAAACTGAATTTTAGCTATAAACATTTGCGGAAGGACATTTTTAGTATTTTGTTTCCAGTTCAATTAAAAGTTTTCGCGCAAAAACAGATTTTTCAAATTTACTTTTGAAACTCAGCCTGCCTGTGTTTCGTAATTGTTTCTTAACTTTTGACTGATTTGAGTCTCATGTTTCTGATATACTTGTTTCTTATTAAAAAAACGTGTAATGGACAAATGAGTTGCACAAGAGGCATTACAAATCATCCACGAGGATTGTTCAGTTACTGAAGCACACAGTTGGTCAAGACAGAACTTTTTAAATCTCATTCGAATCTAAATCGAGAAATTATGATAGATGCATATCTGAAAGGAGACACACCTTATACAAAAACTCCGCAGTGGAAGTCAAACGCAATGGTCACGATTTAATAAGATATATGGAAAGCAAGGTTTGACAGCATCATCCCCCTGCCAATAAAGAAGTCAGTAGTTTGAAAGAGCTTTAGATTTGCATGAAAACTGTAAAAAAAAACATGTGCAGGTATAGGGAGGTGTTTTGTAAAGGAATTTTTTATAAATATTGGTTAAAAGATAAATATCACTTATTGTTTTGTACAGATGTAATTTCCATTTAATTTTCTACGAGCTTTCTTCAAGTAGCTATAACGCAAACTGTAAATTGTGAATAAAATATATGTTACGCAGGATCATATTACCACTTCCGAAAAGCTATGCTAATCATGGCCTTTGCACGAGCACGGTTGAATTTGCATCGTTGTGGAAGTAGACCCACGTCTTTTTGGACACACAATAGGCAATATAAATGATTCTACATAGGACATCACGTTTAGGACTATGTCCAAATGGACCAGAAGGAGTGTCTATCTCTTCGAGGTAACTACTTTCAACCACGACATCGGAAAATCAAATTTAAATCACCGACATTCATAAGCTCAAGACTGATGGAGGTTAGGGCAACAACACACACTAAGATCAATATTCGCATATTCTCCTGGAATTCAACAGGCTATGCTACAAACACTTAATGGCACTCAATTTCATATAATTTCGGGAATGAAATCGCACCAAGCTCTGCTCTTTTTTGGGGGGAGGGTCTCTTTTAGATTATTTATCTATCCAAACTCGCATAATGCAAGTCACAAAAGAGAAGTACAGGCAAAACAGAAAGATATATTTCATCATTATAAAAATCTAAAATGCACAGCACTGATAATAGATTGATAAATGTTCTCTAATCTAGAAGACATAATGAAAATCACCATATTTAACCCTGGATATCAACGGGATTCCATTCAATGCCATACAAACATAATTCCTTACTCTTTACTTGTCCTCTTCTTGGAAACAGCCGAAAGTTTACTTATAAAAACTTAATTTTTTGAAGTAATAATCTCGATAGACATTGCTATATTTATATATATATATATATATGTTGCTTTAATGAGCTGCCTAATGTTCTTGAGTCTACCGACTTTTCAAAATGCCATCTGAAAGCTTCATCTACGAGAAAATCAAAATCA
Organism: Mastigias papua; assembly: GCA_964019165.1. Lineage (NCBI taxonomy): Eukaryota > Metazoa > Cnidaria > Scyphozoa > Rhizostomeae > Mastigiidae > Mastigias > Mastigias papua. The sequence goes on along the minus strand of OZ025278.1, from coordinate 485,863 downwards.
AATACAAATGCAGAAAAATTACAGAAGAGAATTAGCACAGCATGAATACAAAACGCTTTGACTTACGAAGAACTTATGAAGACGTAAGTCGAAACGTTTCAGAAATTTGTAAGCTTATTCATAATGTCTATATATATATATATATATATATATATATATATATATATATATATATATATATATATATATATATATATATATATATATATATATATATATATTTATATATATATATATATAATATATATATATATATATATATATATATTTATACTGTGTATGAGTACTGATTCAGATATTTATCTAAACGTCTACATTTAAGTGAAGTATATTTTTGATTTTGTCATTTATATACATGTGTGTGTATGTGTATGTGTATGTGTATGTGTATGTGTATGTGTATGTGTATGTATGTGTGTGTGTGTGTGTGTGTGTGTGTGTGTGTGTGTGTGTGTGTGTGTGTGTGTGTGTGTGTGTGTGTGTGTGTGTGTGTGTGTGTGTGTGTGTGTGTGTGTGTGTGTGTGTGTGAGTGTGTGTGAGTGTGTGTGTGTACGAACAATATGAGGATGTTGCTGCTTTAACAGCAATACAAATATCCGAATCACTATAGAAGATAATGAGTGTCCCCCACGAGCCGAATGTACGAAAAAAACATATGAAAAAGTATAGAATTCAAGACATGTTTACTGTAGATGGCACATTAGTGCAGAAGTCTATCACAGAAGTCTATAATCAACAAAGAGGTACAAGAAACAAATGAGACTTACATGTTGTTAGTGCAGGCTAACGGACAGATCGATAAAAGGCCCTGAAATGTAAATTATGATGTATATAAAGGGTACAGGAAGAATAAAAGAAGACAGACAATAATTAAATCGCTCAAAGTTCACACTAATTAAAACATTCAGTATGAAAATATCAATCACATGACATTAAGTTGCGGATGTTAAAAAATTCGTAAAGGAAGATCTGTTGAATGTCGTTGAATGATAGCGTAAATGAAAACAGTGCTTTTTCTATGCGAAAACCGAATGATAGCAGAATATTAAAACAGACTGGAATGAGCATAAAATGTGGCATTAACAAACCAAGACAACAACTGGCGAAGAAATTTATCTGTCAATAAGCAGTGATTGGTTAGGTGAGTAGACGTAAATTCCAGCACAGGAATGAGGAACGAGGATTATAAACACAGTTCAATGTGCCTCTGAGGTACAACTTAGGGAGGCGGGGAGTCCATATGGTCTTGCAGTGAACCAAATTTGTCACAGCAGTCAATAAACAAGCATAGTTTTGTTCAAAACACACTTACTCTCTATCTGCCTCTCTTATTGCTTCACTAAGTACTTTCCTCTCTTCACGTAACGAATCTCTTAAGACTTCCAATGATTCATCACTGTAGTTGTCATCAGAATCAAGTGAGTAGTCTTTCCGTTTTACAAGCTCCTCAACTCTACGCTGAATTCTGTCAGAAGCTCCAAGAGCAGCCTTCAGATTTGGAGAGTAGCGTGTTTTGTATCTGAAAAAACAAACAAGCATTGTTGAGAAAATGAATTCCACATGATAAAGAGAAAGCAAGAAGCTACATGGAACGAACTGGCGAATTAAATAGTGGGCAACAGCAGGCCCGTTGACAGAGGGTCTGGAAAAAGCAGTGCCCCCAAAAATTTGCTAAGATTGTATTTTGAGATGTTCCAAATAGCGTTTTAACTCTTCGCTATTCCCCTATGGTTTCTTTATTGGGAATCGTTTGAGAATGTCATATAAACTAGTGACGATTTTCACAAACATATCAGTGATTTCATCTGTCGCTTCTATCTACAATGAGGAATGGGAGTGTATCTTTATGTTTACAGAGGGCTTCTCCTTCATACCTAAAAGGCGTGGGTTTGAAATTTCTCCCAGGGGCAACGCCCACAGACCCCGTTCATTCCTACATCACAAACATTGATTCATCCATGCTCCACACCCCCACCCCCCCCCCCCCCGGCTCAGTTGCCTACAGGCCTGCAACAGAGAGCAAGACAATCACACATAGGCAATTGCGCCAGTTCATTGGCTGTTGCCATATTGTCTTATTTAAGAAGCTTGACTGATGCGTGCGCAAATAGGCTGATACATATATATTCAGTTGCCCATGTACCATAAAGATGTATTATCAGACACTCCATACCTCAGTCAGCAATGACAACTTGCTTCAAAGACGACAGGTATCTTTGATCTTAGCAAGATTTCCCTACTTAAGGTCCGAAACATGCAGAGACAAGCTATAAAACGTTTTGGGTGTTTCAGCCCATAAAAAAGATTTGCATAAGATTTGCAAGAACCAAGAAAATCTTACTTGAGAACAGGATCCATGTAGGTTTTTGGGGTTCTTATGGTGGATTTAAGATCCAAATCATCTAAGGCGTAGCGAAGGCTTCTGGTTGGGCTGGCTGATCGGATTGGCGTCGTCCTTGAACGATTGTGTCTGCTTGTTGATCTCAAAGTTGTTGATGGGAAGTCGGTCGAATACTTCCAAGCTACAATTAAATGCTATGTCGATAACTGCAAGTAACTGGAAAGCCGCAAAGTAGTAAACAGACTCTTACCATATCATAAAGTTCTCGTACCTTACGAGATTCAGTCGTGTGTAAGCCGTACGAGATTCAGTCGTGTGTAAGCCTTACGAGATTCAGTCGTGTGTAAGCGTTACGAGATTCAGTCGTGTGTAAGCGTTACGAGATTCAGTCGTGTGTAAGCGTTACGAGATTCAGTCGTGTGTAAGCCGTACGAGATTCAGTCGTGTGTAAGCGTTACAAGATTCAGTCGTGTGTAAGCGTTACGAGATTCAGTCGTGTGTAAGCCTTACGAGATTCAGTGGTGCATAAGTATGGATAAATACAAGAGAAATAGACAGTCAAAGTCTTTTACCATCAATTCAGACTGCTGTGCGAAGAACATTATATGATGGCTGCAACAAATGCATTTAAAATCGAAAGACAATTTTATCTAGATAATTTATCCTACACTTGAAGACACGAATACCCCAAAGCTCTCTTTCTAATTGACAACAAAGAAGGTTAAACACAAAATAATGTAGTCCTTCGGAATAGAAATTCCCATCTTTACAAGATACGCACGATTGATGTATAAGAGCAATGCTGAGTTGCAATGTGGCACAAAATGGATACCAATGGCAAATAAATATTCACAATATGACATACCTAACTAGATATCAAAAGTTTCTCACTGGCATGAAAGGAATCTGCTGTAATTTAATGAAACAACTCTGGAATACGTACATGGCAAAGGTTCCACGGTAGCACTTCCCAGACCAAATGATCTATTGGGTGACACTGATCGTCTTGTTCGCGCTGGCGACTTTGACCGACGTGGCTTCGGACGAGTAAAAGAAGAAAAATCACGATTTTCTAATACCTTATCGTCTTTTCTCCTTACAAGGAATTTGTCGTCGTGTTCAGCATTCCTCAGCTCTGAACCCGACAATGAACGAGAGAATCTGGAAGGAGACAGCGAGCGGGAACGAGATTTTGAACGAGAGTGACGTAATTGTGTATCCTGCAGAAAGATCACAGCGCAGTGAGCCCCTTTAAACGCGCTCTTATTAGGGGTTATTTCCAGTATTCATCCCTATTTCAGCATTACCGTTAGTTAACAACGACGAGGGTGGTTATTGTCATGGAAATGGGTGATCTAGTGTGCTCTGCTACAGGAAAGGCCTGAAAGATACTGTTAATCAAAAGCAGGGGTAGGATTATAAATATAAATACGTTCGTACCAATTATAAATATATTATAAATTATAAATTTATTATAAATATAAATTCGTACCAATATGTTCTATACCCATAAAGTTCGCTCGAAAAATTACCGAAATGACAAAGGGAAAGTAGGACAGGAGGAAAAATATCACAATCCTTGTAGCCTAAAACTGCTTTATGAAAATAAACTGAAATTTCAAAGAAGCAGTGGTGTATTTACGGCACTGTATCGATTGTTCCTACTTTGCAACCGCGGCTTGATTTCTGGCATCAACTAGCGACATGAATTAAGTAGCGATCAACATGGGATCAATCAGCTACTTTGCGGTCAGAAGCAAACCATGCTATGGACCATATCTTAAGGAGGATGGTAAAGGGGACAAAATGCCCCCCTTTCCAGAAAAATTTAGCGATTTCTCTCATGTCCCTTAGAACTATGGTGATTTTCTCATCTCCTTTTAACAATATGGGCAATTTCTTGTTTCAGAATGTCCTGATTTCCCCATCCCTAAAAAAATTTTGGGCGCTCTCCCTCAGCAGTACCACCCTCTGTGTCTTGAAAGAGCTGTTCAAGTCTGCATAAAACTCTCAGCAAGAAAGATAAGCACCCAGTCTAATCAGTACTGAGTCTAATCTACTATTCAAGGGGTATGGGAAAGCTTTTTACAGTTAACAACACCCAAACACTCAAGATGAGCACAAGTAATTAATGGTAATATATTAGCAAATTTCTCTCATTATCAAATGGATGCAAGCCAAAGTGAAATGAAGACTTAACAAAATCAAATAAGGTTTTAGCAAATGCAATGTTAACCAGGTTTTCTTGATTTTACCAGCTAAACTTGATTAAATATTAATGACATACAAATTATGCAATAGGTCTAATCATAACATTTCTCATTACTAAATCCAAACTAATTTTAGCAATTTTTTGCTGAAAGCACAATTTGACAGCCAAGATGGGGGTAGTTGTCTGCAGACTGCATAGAACAAAACTCCAATAACTTCTTAACAGATTCTCCCTAGTTTGTGTTTACATAAATAAATTTTCTCTTTCTTGTCTTTATGCAAATAATATTTCCTTGTCTGCCATTAAGCAAATAGATTTTCATTGGTCTCTGTGTTTACGTATAATGCCTAAGTAAGTAGGACATAAAGCAATCCAAAATATGATTCACAGTAAAAATGATACCATGGTTTTAATACTTACAGATACAAAATCTGCAATTTCACTGATAGATGTTTTTGATGAAAATTCCACCTTTACTGGTTCACCCTGCAATAATCAAAGTTATCGGATATTCAAGTACAATTTGTTAACAGAGAAGGAGCTTCCTGGCTGTTGTCAAGGAATACCTTTAGAGCAACACTTAATAGGTACAAACCATGTTCCAAATTTCACATATAAATAAATATAAATACCCAAATTCCAAATATAAATACACAATATATATCTGAAACAATATACAAAATATCCTTCCAAATGCAAAGTTTTAAGCATGTTTGCCTCAAGGTCTCACAGTCATTTCAGCTAATATCAACTGGAGATTGGATAAGATGATTCTAATGATTGACTAAAACATAATTTTACTCTATATTTATTCCACAAAGTTGACTTCATAAACAAAGATTAAATATCACTTAGAAGTTAACACCAATAGAGAATATGTAGCTGCTTAGGTAGACTTACAGTGATTCTAATTGGCTTGAATCTAGCTGTCTTGTACAGAAGGATTTCCCTTCCTGGTCCATAGTATTGTGGAATGGCAGGATAGAGAAAGTCATGGGTGTTGCTACTACAATGTGAAATTACTTTGCCATCTAAAATGAAAAGGAAATGTACAGATTGATATGATGTAAATGGGGAATAAACTTACTCATATGATTGCAATATTGATTGCACCCATGGATGAGTGAGTGAAATAATGGCAGAGTGACAGGTTGATAAACTAGCAACAGGAGAGCCTTACTATACAAAAGCTTACTTTCCTTATTCTCATCCCTTACTGATGATGGCTCATGTTTGAGTCAAAATGTGTATATTGAATATGTCACTAGTATAAGTCTGACATCAATTATGTCACTAGTTTGATGGCTTATGTTGTAAAATGAGAAGTCTCTAAAGACAAAGAAATGTCTCTGTAATTTGTTACAATTCTGGTTCTAAAGTTCATCCTCAAGCTGCAGTTTCCTACAACCAAAGCAACAGAAGAACTGATTGACTTGCTCCTAACTGCAGAATTTTATTCAGATGCAAATTGATGTACCTACAGCAACTGATATTGGTAGCATGAAACTCTGATGGATTATGGAATGCATTGTTCTGCTGTCTTAACAAATCAGAACTGTATTAGTGACAAAGACCACACTATCTCTTGCAGTTCAGTTCACAGTATAAGATATGTGGTTAGTCTCACAGTTGATGACCTATGTCTAATTAGGTGTAAGCCATTTGGTAACAAACATTTGCAGGTAAAATATAAAAGCTACAAGATAAGATGACTGTTAGTTTCATCCATGATTCACCCATTTAACCTAAAACTCAATAATCAATGAATACATTTCATAAATTAACCCTACTTATCACAATATCTAGCCATATCAATGAATGCAACCAACTGTAGAATGAATAAATGAATGAATGAATGAATGAATGAATGAATGAATGAATGGATAAACCTAGGTCAGTGAATTTTTAGCTGTAAATTCAATAGCCATTAATTATAGTCTACTTCAGGAATGACTGGCTTGATTGGTCTTACAAGATATCTGGCTCTGTTATGATGTTTTGCTACCAAAGACTCTCTAACCCAGGTCTTCCATTATCATTCCAGTAGCACCTGGCACTGTTTACCTACAGCAATGTGCTGTTAAACATGACTGGCAACAAGCAATACAGAAATTCACAAAACAAATAAGTACCAGTACCTGTGATGTAATCAGTGTGCTGCCTTAGCTCAATAATCACATCTTCTCCTGTCAGAAAAAGAAATTAGCTGGAATAGTAAATGACTTCAAAATCACTGATTTTAAAGCAGGAATATGTCTAACTATTGCCAATGGTAAGATGCAGAAATTCAGCAATGGGAGGTCATCTCTTATACTATATGCTAAGCTAACTTCTTTATGAGCACCATAAATTTTAGAAAGCAAATATTGCAAGAATTTGCCTACACTATAACAGAAAATATGCAATTTTTTGCAATAGTTCTATACTGAAAAACTCATATGTTTATCAGCTCCAATCAATAATCTTGAGTACCCTGATATCAATTCAACTGATATTGTAAGTAATGCAAGACTTCTACACCTCTATATTTTTGTCTGCTTTTTCTAGGTGTTTTTTGAGATATTTGCGGGGCTGGAAAGAAGTCTTTTTCTGTTTTCATCTGAGAGCTGCATTCATATAAAAACTAAAGAGTGTGATACGACACAATCACTGCTGCCACATATCAATCAAGCATAAATGGTTGCGTGAAACACAAACCATGAAGTAGAAGCTGGATATTACATGATTCCAGGAAACTGGAAACATACCTTTGAGCAGTGCTGCAACCATGGATGGATCTGTGCAGTCATAAAAAGTCTAAAAGATGTAACATCAGAAATTCACTATATTATCTTTGGTTGAAATTCCTAATAAATAAGTCTCTATTGGAACTGGCAATAGCTTATTATATCTTAGGATCAGATCAAAAGATGGCATTGTGAAGCTTCTGGCACAACCAAACAAGGTTCTTTGACATGTGTATATTCACTAAGCAGCTAGTGAAGTGAATCCTCTGTTGTCAAGAAATAGGTTACTATATGAAAATTGCAGTTTGTGCCAATAATTTCCTGTTTGTCAAATAAAATGATGCCCCCTCTCACCCTTGAAACTGGGGGACCTATGGATTATTTTACAGAAAGAGCATTCCTGTACAGACCTTTTTCTTCATTTACTATTAAAAATGCTCTTTAAAAACAAACTGGCAGCCACATATATGCAAAACTGAGGTTAACAATGACTATTATACATATATGTTTCATAATGTCATTGTGAATTTTCAAAGTCTCCTTTAGCAAAGCAGTTTTTAAATCAACATTACTTATAACTACCTTTTGAATATTCACCCTGGATAACTCTTGTAAAATTAAATATTGGAAAACGAACTATTAGATTAACAGTCACTAAATAATGGAGGTTAAGGAGCAATGCATCAGAGTAAGGAGAGCAACCTACCCTTTCAAATCTCAAACGTTCATGAAAGAACAATGGAAAAGTTGGGGATACTGATTTAGTTCTTGCTTCGAGACCAAGCATCTCCACATGGAGGTACACGTACTCATAATCTCTCAAAAATGTGCCTGGGCAGGTAACCTGAAAACAAACAAATAATCACCAAAAAGTCCAAGGAAAATACAAATAAAAGCAAAAACTGTCAATATGATTATGTGAATAGTTTGATATGTTCACGTCCTGGGGAACTTGGGGGGAAACGCCGGACAGAAACTCTCCGCGTCGTTAGTAACGAGACTCAAAACCGTTTCCAAGGAGACAGGGGAATGCACCCCTGACACTTTCAACATGATAGGTTACAAGTTAAATTAGCAAAATTTTGCGCTATTTGTAACAAGCACAAGATATAAAGCATGCATAATGCATTATAGCACTTTGCAAATCAAAGTTCTAGCAATGGAAACCAATGAATTTGACGTGTATAAATATCTATTGCTGGTAGTACAAAATCAGCTGACCACTGAGTTACTAAAATGGCCTAACAGTTGTGACCCGAAGAAATAGAACGTTGAATACTTACAACATGAACATCAAGCTCAACGACGCATTTCATTGCCTTTCCCGGCATCTTGTAAGCAGAAATTAGGTAGCGACAGGAAGTATCCCAGTTGTCTTCGGTGCGATCAGGCAGGTCAAATGAGAAGACTGCCTTCCTTTCCCTGCTTATATCCGCCCTCTTTCAAATCGAATCTCAGTAAACGAGACAATGGACGCTATCATTACAAAGCACGTGACGACAAACAATCCAATCAAACGTCTCTATTGAAAGCCTCACATGGGAATTTAAACGCATGATATAAACAGTGTCCTTCGCAATCACTAAATACTGCTCCGCAGCGTCAGAATTCACAACGGAAGAGAGAACATATCCATAGAAAACTGGCAAACTTCGGGTTAAATTTTGACAAAGTCCACTAACTCGCCCTCCCTTGCTTACTCTGCCTTTCCTCAAACTTTTTCTTTGAATGATATTAGATGTCTGATTCTAGTCACTCTCTGTCCTGTTGAGTTTGTCTTCATTTCTGTCCATCTCGCCAGCATGACTCCCTCCTCTCTACACCTGCGTTACTAAAAACGCCAAAGAAGTGTTTGTGCTGCATTCTGTGTGCAAGTTACAACAAAGCATTTCGTATACTGAAGATCTGCATAATTTGAATTTCACATTCATTTGACTGCAAGATGCTAGTTCGATGTTAATCTGAACCGTGTGTCTTCATCTTTCCTGTCCCAAATCGCAAAGTCTGGAATTCAATCCAACGTTTAACATCTAGGATCACCTTTCTCTACCTATGAAAAGCAAGCAGTTTCATGCCAAAGCATTCGACATTGATAGATGAAAAGCAAAAGCTCAAAAAGACACGAGAGCAATCGCCCATAAAAAGAATGATCTATTTACAAAGTAATGTGACTATTATATTCCACAAACAATTCCATTTACTTTTAGAATACAAAAGTTGTGAGCAAAATAAATGATATAAGCTATAATATTACCATCGATAAAATCAAAGGTCAAAATTCTTGACTAATTAAGTAATAATATTGTTGTTTTCAGAATGTCATAAACGCTAAAATGGAAAGTGAAAATGTACAAAAATTGGATGATTCAAATTTGACCATGGACGCGCTTTTCACCATTAACACGAATCTCGTGGACTAATCGACGTTTCGTTTCACTACCCCTTTTAAGACTTTCAGAGAGTACAAGACTATTCATAGCCATATATATGGAAGATATTCCTTAGGGTCTGGCGAAGTACGAGAAATCGAATTCTTTTGAGGTCTAGCTGAACTATCAGTCAGATTATGAGTGGTAACTGTACAAATTCTCTAAAAATTGTAGCTTGACAGAACAGTACTTCATTAACTAAATGATTTTTGGGGTTCAGTTGGCTAAGTGTCTACCCTTATATTGCCAGTCATGCAAATTGCTCATCAAAAAACATGTTCTTGTTTTAAGTTAAAAACCGACAGTAGGAAAACGACTCGTGTTACATTACGAAACTGCTGCTACCTATGGGTAACTGACTGAAATTGTCCGAATCAAAGTAGAAATAATAATAACAATAATAAAACGGGGAGATAATCCATCCCAAAGATGTTCTTTTAATCTTAGTGTCATTCGATATGATGATAAGTGGATCTGTAAAGTCAAAAAGTTACAAAAATGCCATGGAGCTCTGGGCTTTACCCATTATGGAATAATGACGGTTGATTAGGGAATATCAAATCATCCTTTGATGTGCAAATGAGCTGCTATCTTGGAATACGTATTACATACGTCTACAATATATTACATAGAGTTAATTCTGCTGTCATATTATCTAAAGGTCTTAACTAAATACTACAAATTATTAAATACAAGACATTCTACCAAAACAACATCGAAAAATCCTCAAACACTATAGTTAATATACTTGCACTAAATTGCATCTACTCTTATCAAACGAAGCAACTTTAATAAAACTCAGGCCCACTAAAAATCCAATATATAAACACGAGGATATCAAATGAGAATCAACATAAACACTCGGTATGAGAGAGAGGCGTGATGGTCATATACACAGGCCTACATGCTTGTGAAACAGTGGAAAGCTTTGAGTCTTACGCACGAGTTACAAGCATCACGTTCAATCATATCAAAAAAGACATCGACACGGAACACTACATGACACAACCTCCTTCATAGCTACTTGTAGTCCTTTCAAGGCACTTCACCTTTACATCAAAAGTCGTAACTTCAAGTATATATTGTTTGCACGAGGGCATCACAGTAAAGCTCCTTGTTCCATTTTCTATAAAGGTAATCTGTTGCTAATCTTTCAAATACATGATTCGAAAAATCCGCCTACGATGAAACGTAAACATCCTATCTTGCAAAATTATTGATTGCCTTTCATGAAAATTCACCAGCAATTTTCTTTCACACCAGTTCGTTAGAATAGCATGAGGGAACATCACAGCCTATGTCAAATGCAGATGCACTCGGGGAGGGGAAGGGGGGTAGGACTCAAAAACGTGCGTAAAATGCTCAAGAAAGAAGCTCAATGCATGCTGGGAGCTGTATACACCTGAAGAATGGGAACTATCTTATTCAAAACCAAGAAAACTTGGAAATATTTTGCTGACTCACTTCAGTCATCAGGTCAAGCATGTTTTCAAATTACGAAATTTTGAAAGAAACACGAGAAAACCTCTTTGATAAGAAATTATTGAAGTTCTGAATCGAAAAGCATCATAAATAATCTGATTGGCATTTTCGACAGAATTTTCGCGGTTTCTCTACAGTGACAGTCCCACATTGCTGGCACATCTGTCTGGTACTCTTTGAAAAGTCAACAGCATTCGTCCAACGTGATAGCGTATTCCCATGAAATTGGGGTGATGATGGTTTCATTCTACCAGCACGGTTCGCTTCGTCTAAAGGGTAGCTCCGCGCCATGTTGCTTTTCTGTGTATCTGTTTTAGGCCTATACAGTTCACTACTTTTGTATACATTTGGATTATTTCTTGGTGGAGGCTCCACCGATTTCACTTTTTGTGAGTGTTCAGAAAAAGCTGAACCTGATTGCGAGAACGAATCCGACTCATCGTGTGTAACCCTTAACGATTGTCTAACATCATGCAACTTGTCCGTTGATGATGTCACAACTGGCTTTGACGGTGCATTGGGAATAAAATTACTCACCATGTCCTTGTTGATATCACGTGCTTCCCCGTCGACAGAATATTTCCCAGCAATACTTGCAGGGGACAGAATTTTTGCGGTTATTTTCTGCGGGCTTGGTGTCCTACTGTGCCCTTCTTTGACAATGCCAGTTTCAACACTTCGTTCAACATCAACATCACCAAAACCATCTGAATTTGACGAATTGGCTTCCGTTGTTTTATTGCAATCCGCATTTCCATCGTTGTATTTAAGGTATCTATTGTTGTATCCTGAGCGAGAATACAGAATTTGCGCTTCAGGCTTTGGTGAAATGCCCACCAAATCGCTATCATTAAACAACCTCTTTTCCGTGATACGGTTGGTTACTGTTGCAACTTCTTGTTGAGCAAAGTCTGGATCAACTACATAACTTTCTTCGTGTTTGCTGTCCATGTGATGATAAGATCTGTTTGCTGAGTTGTCAGGAACTGGACTCTCCTTAGGGAAATCCTCGCTAGCAGCAGATTTCTGCGGAGCCTCATTTCCATGGATGCCAGCAGTTGCACCAGCATCTGCACCCAACATGGTCTCATATTCTCTTTCTCTTAATTCAACTGATTTCTTTGACTTTCTACTTGACAAAATGTGATCAGTGTTAATGATCTTGGGAATCACAACTTGAAAAAACGATCTTTTCTTTCCAGCATGCTTCGGACTTAAGCTTTGAGCTGGCACCGGCGCTATGCGTGAATCAGAACTTAAATTGTTGCTGCGGTTGTCATTTGCTGCTGCTGGAAGTTCAACGTCCTTTTGAGAGGGTTCTAACGCTTTAGCAGTATTAGGCTGAGAACCCTGCAACGTCTTATTTGGCATTTTAATTGAAGCCCTAGTTTCAACACTGCTACTATCTGGTTTTTGTTTATCCTCTGACTTTGAAGCATTCGCTTTGAAGATCGCAAGCGTCTCTTTAAATTTAGAAATCTTTTTTGATTCCACGACCGTATGATCCTGGGATTGATCTTTTGTTCTATAAACAGTCTCCATTGGTTTCAAATCACTGACTCTATCTATTCCTCGCCCTCCGTTTTGGCGAACTTCAAAGGGTGTCTCTAGATTTCTTGATGGGCTGTCGATTGCTCCGTCCAACATCTTTGGGGAAAAACTTCGCTGGTCATCCACAGGTTTGGAAGAGGGGGGCGTCTTTCCATAACGAACTTCTGAGTTACTGACGGATATGTCAACACCGTGATTAACTTTTGACGATTCGTGAACAACATTGTTATCTGAGCTAGTTTGGTTGAACCTATGAGGCATAATATCTGAGTTTTCTGCGAAAAATTCCCCAGTTTCATGTCCTAAATCATTATTCATAGAATAGCTGTTAATTTCACCAGACGTTTCCATGTGATGATCCGTCCGTTGACTTCTGCTATAGTTAGATGACAAATCCGAAACTTTTCTATGCGAAGTTGCGCTCTCTCCTCCTATATCGAGACTATCTCTCCTATTTTCTTGGCTCTCTTGACCAAAGTTTTTCAACAAATCAGTGAGCTGTTCCATTTCTTTTTCAGTTGGTGGCTGAGGTGCAGACAGCTTGTGTTTATGGTTTTTCTTCTTTCGAGGCAAAGTAAAAAAGAATGATCTGGTTGTACTTCCTTGAGCTTGCTTGGAAGTTTCCTGTTTACTTCTTTCCTTGTTGAGTTTGGCTTGGATACCACCTTTCTCTGACAGGTGATGAGCCTATAGATAAGTAGAACATATCATTGCTAGTGGAAATGAGGGTGTCATTTCAAAAACTCAAATTAGATTAGATTAGATTAGATTAGATTAGATTAGGTGACACCATTAGATTAGGAGACCAAGACACTTGAAGGACGTAGGCGATGAACTTCAACCTCATTCGCTGTGAGCTCATGAAGATGAGTAAGCAGCTTATAACATTTATCAAAATATGTAATTTGTATCTCCACAGTTCAGTATTTGAGACAATTTGTGCATTAATTTCCACTGATAATTCGAGTTTGAAAGAAGAAGCATGAATGTTGAGAGCGTATGCCACCTATCAGAAAAGAAAGTAAGGAAGGAAGATACTAAATGCTTCAAGAGGTCTAGGAAGAACCTGGGTCTAACAAACACATTCCCCAAATTTGCAAGTTCATGTTAAAATATAAATAAATAGTCCCGCCTCTGTTCTAATCTTGTTTACTAAAACGAGGTAACCATATGCTTTACACATGACATGGCACATTGATCTGCTAGCCAATGATCTTATGCTGTCGTCTTGTCATGCTTTCATGCTACGTCATATTCTGAATGACATAGATAGTTTTTCAATGATTGCGTTTTCTAATAAATAATGGAAGACAACAGCTCAACAATTAACCGAATATCTGCCGCAAAGGCCAGGTGATTGATTGAGATGATACACTAATAAAAGAGGCAGAGTGTCATAGTAAAACCACCCCAGGCGATAGGCCAACAATAAACAACAACAGCTTTAGGTGATAAATATCAATAATGCATCTAAAATATAAAGATAGAGAAATACCTCGTCTATTTCATGATTCACTTTCAAACTTTTTTGATTGAACATTGGATATTCCGCTGGCCTAGAAATCGAACACAGAAAACTAAGTTTCTTTCTTGACATGCAGCTGAAATCTGAAGGTAGTCTAGAGAGGTTCAGGGAATCTCAACAGTTATTCTGTATTGTCCTAGGTCAGGAGATGCCCCAAAATGACAACAGAAATTTAAACAACAAAATCAGCCGGAGACAAATGGGATATTGAATGGATACAACAAGAGAAGCATAGATACATCAAACTGTTTATTTAAAGAAGAGCAAATTTAGAGGAGTGAACTATCAGTACTATTATCATTAGCATTATCATCGCTATAATTATCAATATCCTTTCCTTATTACGACTAATGAAAGACAACAATTTAAGATTGTATTTTGCGGGGAACTTCCTCCATAGTTCCGGTGCATTAGCTCTGAAATTCTGATCTCAAAACTTTAACTTAAAGGACAACCAAACGGAGAGATTCTAGTCTATAATGGGAGAAAGTCAAAAAATGAAATAAAATGACTAACAAGGCATGTAACGTAAGATAACATCAAGTCACATATGGCATCTTAAAATATTTGAAATGCATAAGAGCAAATGACAGAAGGGCTTCGACCACGAAAAAGTGCTTGTTGCACGGAAAAATTAGTGTTCAAAGAAGATTTTTGTATGAAAATGGCCATATAACAAATCTTACGCCATTGGGCTTCCAGATGCATCAGATAAACTCCCATAATCGGACGTTTTCGAAACTTCTCGACTATAATCAGCTGACTTTGATGCTCTTTCTCTGAATGCATTGATTTTGTCGTTCAGCAATCGAGTCCTGTTCTGTGTCTCAATGAATCTCTTATCAGCGAGGTCTCTCATTTTATCCGTGATGCCATGTAATCCAAAAGCGATTTTATACCGCACTAAAATATCAATACGTCACGCATCAGAAATGCCTTATAGCTACAAAATTGAATCCATCAAGTGCTGACTATACCTTATATGCAAGCGAATAGGCAGTACTGTTTTACTGAGGGCCCATTGAAAGTCTCTGAAATCTCCTCACTTCTATCGCAAGTCCTATGATCCCAGCCAACAACAAACAAACAGCGACTTCATTACGAACCACTGATTGCTTTCCTGTTATATTTCTCAAGAGCTTAAAAGCTAAATAAACTCATACTTGAAGTAAGAGAACAAATTGACGTTAATAGAAAATTTTTCAAGAAATGACTTCAAGATAATCTCATGATTGAGTAGACAAGAACTCAGACTTCATTTAAATCGATAAAAACGATTGGCTGATTCAAAACGGTTTAAACATATTGATTACTACATTGGTCGCCTTTAAATAAATTTTATCGCTTGCTAGAACTCTTTTGTGGGATTCATATGAGCAAAGGAGCTGAAAACGAGACATACTGTTTGCTTGATTGCAAAGATGAAATGATTCCACGAGGTTGCCCTCTTGTTCGGCTTGGATAGAACTGACAATGAGGCTCTCAGCTTCATCGACGGTGTCTGCATAGGCATCTAACAAATAAGAATTCGAATGTATCTCCTTATAATGAATTCATTTCATTCTGGTACCTTCAGTCTAGTTATCGTGTGTGAATCTCATTTATGGTCTTAAATCCTGTACGAGATAATATACATAAGACTGTTCCATAACCAATAAAGAACTAGCGTCTAAAGATATAAGGAATTAAAAAGGCATTAAAATGTATAGAGCTTGAAAATTTTTGCCAGTTATAATTGTTCATAAAAGAGGAAGGTTTGTTGTGAGGAATTGACAACCAGAGAAAGGTTGGTCATTTTGAATTACATTACTTAGCACAAAAACTCAAACCATCATTAACGGTTGAAGGTATAGTTTATATATCATCACCAGCTATTTTTCTCTTGACAACGATGCTATTGTTAATCTTGATGATATCTATTTGATTTCTATCCTTATACATCAACAGAAGTCAATTTCTCTGTAAATTTTGGAAAAACGAAACGCAAAGAGATGGTTTGTGTATTGGTATACCTCCTTGGTCAATGAACCTCCTATGTTGATGATGCGATTCCTGGACTCCTGGATCAACTCTGTTGTCATAAGAATACCCCCCACTTCGAACTGGGCTCAACTCGTCATCCCTTCTTCTATCAGCTCCAAATATCTCCGGTGACGTTCTCGTCCTTTGGTGTTTTGTATTCGATTTTGGTCTTTCAAAATTGTCGTAATCAGATGAATCACCTGTTGTATCCAACTTCGATCCAAGGCTCCTCAGGTGTTGCTGATGTTTCTGTAATCGCTGCGTTTGATGTGCCTTTCCGTTCATCTTCACAAAATCATTTGATGATTTACCAGGACTTTTGGATGCCTCTGTGCCTGCACTAGCATCATGCTTTGACCTTACACCACTAGCTGAACTCCAATCCTTCACCTCCCCACCGGACTTTTTTCTCTGCTCCGGTGTATCCTCCTCCGCATAACAATTATTCCAGACCTGCTGCTCATCTAAAGATCTGTTTAGAAGTTCTCTATCCTTACGGACATCTTGTCCATTTACAGATAACACGTGATCACCACTGTATCTAGTCTGTCGGCCTTTGCCAGACTTTGATTTCAGTGATTTCGATCGTCCAAATGCCGATCCAACCAGTTTTGAAAACGATTTTCTCTTAGCAGGCCCATCCTGCTCTCTCTCCTCTTTATCCGCCAATTTCTTTGCTCCTTTCTGTTTTGGTGATGTAACTCTAACCGCATCCTTTCCGCGAGTTCTTTCGCTGATGAATCGTGCACTCAGAAGCTCCTCCTTGCTAACAACTTTCGTCCCCTGCGGTGCCTTTGTGGAAGCGATCGGTTCTCCATCTTGATTTGCATAAAAGACAAGAAGTGGCTGATGCCTTCCACGAAAACACCTTTCCTTCACCAAATCCAAGCTTCTACCCACCTTAAGATTAAAAAATTGAAGCTGTGAGAACAGCAAACTTATAAATCATAATCACCAATGCTCAATGGTACTACAAAGCTGCACTCGAAAAATAACTCATTCCCACACCTCTGCAAGCTTACATTAGGCCGTTTGATTTTTGTGTCATGTTGTTTTAGCGATTTTTGCGATTTTAGCGATTTTAGAGATTTAAGCGATTTTTGCGATTTTAGCGAAAGGGTATGCTTTCGCTAAATAAAAAATTACTTTACAATCAATTTTGTCTAACTTTTGCATTAACCTTAATCAATCCAAGCTGCTATTCGCTAAATCAAAATTGCGATATATAGCTGATGCAAAAATTAAACGGCCTAAAGAAACTCGCACGGAAGTGCAAGTCTCGCCTGCATCCCATTGTATGCCTCACTTCCACGACACTACATGCCTCGCTGTCATGCTAGTATATGCGTTTGCTACCACCTTCCAAATTTCTGCTTTCGTATATGACAATGCAAGATTTAGACTATAATCAAAGAATAGAGAGTAAAGCAGTCAGTCCACAGGACAAAATCTTTACCTCCTTAACTCTCGCATCATCTAGGTAAAACCAGGTGTCCAGCTTCGAATTATAAACAAACGTTGTGTAATGTTTCCCATAATACGTCATAATTCCAACAAGTTTTAATCGCATTCTTTTCGCCCTTTCGTCGATAACAGTATCAAACATCTAGAAAATACCATGCTAATATACAGACTGGTAAATGTTGGAAGAAGCAATAGCAAATAAAACAACATACAAACTAGGAATTTCACTATAGCACGAAAAAGCGGAACATTCTTTCAGCATACTGAAAGCTTTTTTCGTCCGACACTAAAAGTCGTAAAATTAGGAATTAGTAAATTGAAACGAGGCGTTATGAAATTGTGTTTCTATAACTATAACTTTTTATTTATATTTCAAAAATATTCAATGTCATAAGCGACCAAATGCATACTCTTGAGTACCGAATAAATAGGGGGGTGGGAATATGTGGGGGTTGGAAAATGTCCTGAAAAATAATAATAACTAGGGGTTGAAACAAATGGGGGTTGGAGCATATAGGAAATGGATGTTCCAAAGAACATTTTAGGAAAAATGACAAATCAAATATTGTCAATAAACAGGTCAATAAAAGGCAAGGAACTTATAGTTGTATTCAAAGCGATTATTAAATAAATTAGTCTCTAAGTACATGAAAATATTCCCTGTGAAAAACACTATTTCACTGAAACAATCTTCAAAATTAATAAATGGGGGGCTGGAATAAGTGTCGGGGGGGTTGGAAAAATTTTCAAAATTAACAATCGGGGGGACGATTATTCGGTACTTAAGAGTAAGTGTTTCTACAAAAATTTGGAGACGAGGGAACTGTTTGGCTGGTTGTCGGTAGCGTAGTTTGCATACTCACTAATTGCAAAAAATTAAATCAAACCATAAACTTATACCTAAGCACATTCTGCATATAATCAAATTGACGAATGATAGAATTTCCCAAATCATTTGTGAATCAAAAAGAAATTTCTCAAGAGTTCGCACATACATCTTTGATCTGAAGCCTCTTTCCCAGACAATCCAGCACATCCATGACATAATCTGGATGAGGTCGGTCAGTGTCCCATGTTATGCCAATGCCCACTAAAAATAACAAGGGTTCAAAATAGAATCACAAAAATAAAAGTTTGAAACATAGACTCAGGAAATAACGCAAAGTACTACATGGAATACTATGAAGCAGTTTTCAAACGTTTGTGTAAAATTAATAAAATTTCAAATTTTCCCTCTTTGCTCCACAAATATGATGTATGATTGTATATATGCTCTCACGTATCTAGTCAATTTAAGTAAGATATCTTTGTATATCCAATAACCTTTAGGTTGGAAGCTCGTTCATTTCTCATAATGAAATGAAAATCTGGTAGGCAAGATTGGGAGACAAGTGTGACGAGGATATAGGAACTAATCACCCTACCCTTCATAGATTTGATGGCTCAGGGAAAGTGCCATCTCTAAAAGATACTTCTGATTAAGCAAATTGTAAAATCGCAAACATTCTGTTATCAACTGACAAATCATCATTTGTGAAAATTCATCTATCTACAAACTGCGCAGTTTCATATTGTAAAAATACGCACTACAACTTGGGAGGGCCATGAGTCACAGCACATTTGGCTTGAGTCAATACGAAAGACAGCAATACTAGGCCTTTTTAACGTTAACACGAGTATAAACATGACACAAAGATGAAGCAAATCAACAAAAGAACTTGTACTAAGCAACCGACCTATATCAGGACAGTTCAGCAATGTTCTATGAATCTTCGTGGGGATAATAGATTTTCCCTTAAAAGCACATTTCCCTTCGTTCTGAAAATGAACAACACACAATTAAAGCCAAAGAGACATGATGAAAAAATATGCCGAAGAACGTTGCTTCAAAATGAAATTTGTTTGCGCAGCGGCTCAATATTGTGACGGAATTTCTAGAGTAATGTCAATGTACCTGATTCTAACCTTGGAAGTCGTAGTTCTGTTATGAAATTAATAATGAGGACGACGATAAATAGATACATCTTCCCTCTTCAACTTCGCATGATGACAATAACGACTTAAACAGCAACAATGACACAAGACTTTCAAGGTACGATGGAAAGACTTCAACAACTAGAGAGCGTATCCCAGTCTTTTCCTCTAAAGTCTGCATTGATTTCATACACCTTATGTTTCTCCAGTACGAGCTACACTTAGCAGACAAGCAGATGGAGAATTAACACTGTTTATATTGCAGGACTATGGTTTTCCAACACCGTAAAATCCTAGAGGTAGCCTACAAAGGTTTATTCAGTGTGTATACCTTTAGGATAGGGGATATGAGAGGGGAACGTATTCGAAGGGGGGGGGGTTTCAGAATTGTATGATACTTGCAACACAAAAATTTATTTTCAAAACTTTTTCTCCACTATATCAAAAGAACGGTATAAATACAAACAGCAGTTCATAAAAAGATGTTCATCGTTGTATAATATATGGGCTCATTCCATAAAGGGTTATGAAAAATTGGAAATTCTAATTGAAAATATTTGCTAGGTACAGTTACAAACATCACTATACAATAGGCCGTGTACAATTGACTACTTGGTTTGAATGCAATACTAATAACAGAATGAGAAGAACAACAATAGTGAGCAATAATGTAATCTAATGAGACAGGAGTTCAGGATTTGACGCTTTTTGTTACTTTTGCAGAAGATGTAGTAGGAAGTTCTGATAATAAGATGTGTAATTAAATGCGCAAAAAATGTTATACAAACCGGACACGTCCTACTCTCTCCAAGCGATGACGTTGCTTTAAGCAGTTCTCCGAATGAATAAGGCCGATAGCCATTTTTAGTAGGCCTTCTTGCCCTGTCACTGCAAGAAAGAAGGTATATCGAATAAAAACAAAAGAAAATAATCGCCGTTGGATTAAAAAACAGAGAGGCTAAAAAAGTACAATTTCAGCTTTATTCTAAGGTGGATGGATAACTTGGCAATTTTTGCAGTGAACTAGTTCAAAGTTCTCTCAATTCTCCTTTAAAAAACTGAGAAAACATAATGGAACTGAGTTCAGTCATTACAACCAGTCTTTTCTACCAAACTGCGGATGACGAGGGAAATATCCTTGAGTATCCCAGAGAGCAGAATTCAAAAACAACGGTCTGCATATGCATTGATATGATAAATATATGGAGTATTTGTTACGTTCATTGTCAAGCTTGTATATAACTAGACAAAGAAGGATTGAATATTCATTGTAATATCTGTCACATCGGAAAGATTCCATAAAGCTTATCTATAATCTTCCAAAATCCTTTTCTAATTCAACGAGATGAAAAGAAACTAACAGTACATCAATCAAATCGACAGCTGAGCAAAAACTGTGAATGTAAACCAGGCTATGAGTTATGCACTGTTGGCTAGACAAATATATTATCTACACACGCCTATATATGTTCTGTTTTCAAAATTTACGAAAAGTCCATACGAGTATAGTTAAAATGTATCAAGAAGGGGCCACAGACAATTGTGTCTATATTTGAAATGATCCACAGCCGTTTCCGCATATTTTATAAATAACTTAGCTAGTCAACCTTTTAGCACATTTAGGGTGTCTTGGGCCCTAGCCCCCTATATGATGTCTATGCAAGGGTTATCCATCTCTAGGCATAAAAAGACCAGTAGAAAGGTACCAATTTCAATGTTTTGGGTATATTTTACCATTAATAATGGCGAACGTAGTACTGCAATATGAACTGATAGAGTTACAATTTCATTGTTGACAGCATTATCCACAAACAACACAACAGAACTTTTTCAGGAAAATCCAAAACTGGCTATAGCAATTGGTTCCAGTATATATTACCAGAAAATTCAGTATTTATCTTGTATACAAAATAGGAGGGTATTTGAAATTACAGTTGAAAGTTCTAAACAACTATTACTGATCAAAAGTGGAATAATTATCTCTTTCAGAAAATGTTTATTGACTCACATCAAAGTAGAGGCTACCACATAGTTGACACTTTGAAAGAAATTGAATGGTTGTGAACTTGCACCACACTCACAAAATGTCTAAGAAGAAAATACCACACAATTAGAAAACAGCTCAAGAAATGATATGATGATACCTCATGTCATCAAAAACGATTTTATAAAGCTCCTATCAACTCTACAAAGTACCCTGAGTGAACAAAAAGAAAATTTCATTATGCAAAGGTAGGCTTCTCTTGAGCAGCAGATTCCTACAAATCTTTCGAGGGGCATTAATTGGTAAATTTGTCATCTTTTGTAAACATGTTCAGCATATTCATATTTTAGCTCCTAGAAACATCCAACTCAAAATGCTGACTACCACAACCCCATAAACAAGCCATATGAGAGGTTATCTTTTTTTGATACTTTCTGGGTGAGGGCTTATTTGAGGTGAGGTCCCTTTTGAGGGGGGCTCATAAAATAAATCTGAGACATGCTGCATGGAAACTCAGTTTGGAAACTCTATTCCTCCACAATACAAAAAGAATGGTCTAAATATAAGTACCAGTGAATAACAACATGTTCATCATCATCATCTGTGATAGGGATTTATTTGAATGGGGAAGGGCCTACCAACATTTTCAAGTTCAAGCATGGGGGTGTATTCAAGGCAAGGGGGTTTTTTCTCTGGGCGGATACTTTTAGGATTTATGGCAATCTACCTCAAGGGGCATTTGTCCAACTGGCTCTCCTAAAAATTACCACTGCTTTCTTCCCATAAAGTCACATTTGCTGTAAGAAATCGCTTTTCAAGGGGGCTTTTTCTAAGGGAGGGCAATTTTAGGATTTATGGCATTCTACTTCAAGGGGCATTTGTCAACCTGGCTCTCCTAAAATTACAACTGCCTTCTTCTCATAAAGTCACATTCACTGTAAGAATTCGCTTGGCAACAGGGAATACAAATACGCCTTTCTTCTGTTTTGGAATATAACAACCATAACTTCATATCAAATGTTTAATGAATTAATGTTAACTGCTTGCAATTTCTCTTTTTTTAATTTAAATGTAGCATTTATGTCAAAAGTTATTTAGTCTTTTTGTTTTATCTAAGGCCATGGGGTGGTCACAGTCTTTTGCTCCCCATGGTATGAGTAAGATTTGTAAAGTAGCTATATTGTAAAATGTAATTTGTAATGTAAAAACAAAGAAAATAGAAAAAATGCAAATACACAATAAAATCCAAATATAAAAAAATATTTAAGCTGGTTGGGAAAGGTGATTTTGACATAGAAGAATAGTTGTCAATACCTGTTCATGTATTTCCATTGCAAATTTCTGATGTGGTATGCAATGTTTGGCTTGACATGAATCTTCACTCTCACCATATGCTATATGATAATGCAAGCGTCGCAATATATTTTCCTGTAAAGTAACAAGTCACCTATTAGTTCATAGAAACATCCTTTTATTCACAATTCTAATAGCAACAAATATATTGACCTTGTTATTTGATACATTTGAAGAGATTTTGATATAATTGTGCCACTGCTTAATGACTCATAAACTGTGGCCTCACAGGGTTCACCATATTGGTAGTGTAATGTCCAGAGGGAAATAGTCTGAAAATACTTCTAAGAATCTAATTATTACAAAGTTTTCTTCTATAGACCATGGGATGTACACAGTTGTCACTCATTGGATTTACATAGAGTAAAATTGTTCTCATGACACTATACAAAGATATCACACTCTAAAGAGACACAAAATCTGAACTCACAAAGCACTCTGCGGCATCTCCCATTCTTCCAATTTGGAATTTTCGTTGATCCTTAAACAAGCACATGGCTCATGAGCATATGAGACACTATTTCCATGTATTTAATGAATCAAAATAGTATGATAAAGGGTTTGCAATTTGCCAGGATAGTTTGAGCAACAACAGCTGTGTGATATTTATCAATGACTGATATCCTTTAATCCATTGGTTAGAAACAGAAATAAGCATACAAGCTAATGAAAAATAATTGAAACTAACATCCATAATTCCCTTAAAATCTCTACAAAGTTTTTAAATTCTACAAAAAGTTTAATTTGTAGTCAATATTTGTGCTTCTGCAATTGATATCTCTTACAAGAAGCCTCTGTTTATGTGTATGTGAGACAAACATATAAGATTTATTAAATTCAGTGATTTAACTCTTAAGGCTGTCAAAAAATTTCTATTTTGCTTTCACAACTTTCTTCCTCAACAACTATGTGAACTATGATCTTTTTATGCATTGCAGCTAATGCTAAGAGATATTACTTTGTAAAATAATTATGAGCTACCTGGAATGCTTTAGCCATGGCATACCGGAGTACATCTGGGGGGAGGGCAGCTTCATCACTTTCTTGGAATTGCTCAAATATTTCCTATTGAGTGTGATATCAACAAGATTACATACAGTAAACAATGCTTGATGAAAAATCATATAAAAATGTCCCATATCAATAGTTCTATTTGCTATTTTACATGTACTGCTATTTTACAATACACGGTGAATCCTAGAAGGCTGCATATGTGATAATTCTGCTTGTTTCGGTTTGAATTCAAATGAGATCAATAGCTTACAGTCCCAATAACATATGCTAAAGGTGTAATCCCTACCTTTAGTGCACAAAATATGCAGCATTCTTCAAGACATGTATGACCCACAAGAAGTCGAAAGCTGCGCCTGAAAACATCAAGGTGCCAAAGGACCTAGAATGAGAACAAAAAATAGTGTCAAGATAATTTGAACCATGCATTGATATTAAGATTAATAAAAGCAAAACTAAGAGAATTAAGAGGGACTAATGTATCATATAAAAAGATATGTAAGTAAAATACAAGAACTGGCGCTCATATATACATGATGTATTCCATTAGTACAACTTTGAGAGCAAATGATAGTAATCAATTCCCATCTCAACTGATACTAACAATCATTCCAATTGGAATTGTGTGATGTAGTTATGGGACTGAACTGAAGGAGACACTCTCAAAATAATACCACTCCGGCTATACGATATTACATTCAAATGATTCTGTCTCACAAATATATAAACCTCAGACTCTTGGTAAAGTTGCAGGATATTCTATTTCAATGTAAACTACAGAAGTATCTAGCATTAACTAGAAGAATCTTGTGAATGCACAGACATTTGGACGACAACATTCTCTTAAAAAATGTAAATGGACACTTTACACGATAATAAACACTGCCACAGTCATTTAACTGTATTGGCCCAAGAGTTACGTTAAAATAGGTCAATGGCATAATTCTCAGAGACTTTGCAGCCACGCTGTTGTCTTCTATGGAAAACTGACCTTGGCTGTATTACAAGTCATCAATAGAGTGAAAATACTACGTAATAATTATCCAAAGTCTTTACCAACAAACATAATATAAAATGTGTGGTGCAATCTACTTGTTTACATCACAACTACTGTCAACAAGACCTTTATCAGAACAGACAGATATTTTACACCTAATCTATTTAGCTCATCCCCGATGAGCAATTTACAATTAAGGACAAGAACACTTTTGACGTATACAGTACCTGAACGGCAGAATTCATGAAACAGTTGTTCTCCCCTGGATTGTTGCGTAATCCTTTACTTGGCATAATGACAGACTGGCGGAAATTTTCCCCATTTCTTGACCTCACGAAATTCATTGTAAAATCTAATAGTAATATAAACCCGGTCTTCGATTGCCGTGCTATGAGATGTAGAAAACAACCATCGTGTTGATCGTCAAAAAGTTTCTCAAGACAGAGTTAGGATACACTTTATATGATAAGTTGTGGTTTTGATGGTTTTCAACCTTCCGATGTGGTGTTTGATCTCCAGAGATATCTAGATGAGATTGCGAAACTTATTTGGACAGAAAACCACCGATGAACGATTGCATCAATGTAAAAAGAAGTCATTCCATGTCCAAGTTGTCAAGCAAAGCCAAGCACTGCGATCCAAGAAACTATTGCTCATAGACAGACACTTCTGCTAGGGGTTTGTCTTTTTCGACAGCGTGGCTAGTCCATGGGAGATATAAAGGACACTTCACTTTCCTATTCTCCTAGAACAATTCAGAGTTCAAAACGCTTGTTATGGGTCTATTTGTGAAATAAAGGCTGTAATCCTTTATCTTTGACCCGTTTACGTGCAGCGAAACTTTCCCCTCTGTGAAAAATCACCCATGTGAGAAGGTGGTTCAACTTTTGCAACGTTATCATCTTTTAGTGCTCCATCCACAATGTGCGATCAGGCTGATCCGAACTTATGATATGTACATCGAGCAGCAATTAAATGTCACTTGCCTATTTTGCAATCAAAGTTGTGACAGTTGAAAACTAAAGTATTCGTTCCATTAGTTCCCTCAACTGTTGTGCCAGGCTGCCACTGTTGTTTTTCATAGTTGACTTGAATGTAAATGTCATTGTCTTCAAGGCGTTCAATCAAAGGATGAGGTCGATTGTCTTTCATGGTACAATTTTGCTATTGTGAGGTTGAAGTCAAAATGAGTTTCCAAAAAAGTAATAAAAAGCCCCTTACAGTTGGAAACTGCACCTATTGTTCAATCTTTCGGTTACATTTGGGAGTGAATACATTATTTATAACGCAGATAGACATGTATCAACTTAGGTAGAGCATTTTGAATTAAGAAGTCTTCTTTTAGCTAAATCGTACCTAAAGTTTCCCCTGTCATCTGTGCAGTATACATAAAAGATTTTGTTGCATGGGTATTTATATGTACATTAGCAAGCAAGGCGATCTGCCCAACCTGCCAGCTCTGAAAAGGTGGGGAGTCAGCAGTGAATAGGATCCCGGTAAATGTTTGGAATCCTGCCCTTTAGATTCTAGGTGTACTGTATACAGTATGTGTATATTATAATAATAACTAAATGTGAACATAAGAAAATTAGGGTAATCCCAGCAACGAATGGCAATAGGGGCAGAAAACACAGAGCAAAATCTTCTAGTTGGGCGGGTAATGTGCCCTGTGCCCCTTAATTTCGTAAGGGGGGACCAGACATGAAAAAGGCAAGAGGACAGTTGTCATAATTGAATATTGCTATGGCAATGGCACCTGCCAGGTGAATTTACCTGGCATTGATGACATTTAAGAGTTGCCTTCACAATAAATAGCTCCTACTACGTAAGTGTCGGTCCGTTCCTAATACGTAATTGATAACTAAATAATTGTCTGCCTATTGTTTTCAACAACCGAATATTTCTCGTTTCCGCTCCTTTATTATTAGGTTATTTGGCTCATTGACATGCAGCTGCATGATGTCTAAGAATATGGAAAAGGATTATATAAACATACTTTGCCAACGCAACAACAAAGGCCCTACGATATATCTGCACTCACATTAGATTAGGACCTTGTGATAGCAGTAAAATCACTACTGGAAAGGTCATTCTGTAGTATTTCCCAATTCAAAAAACTACCTTACTGGCGATGTTTACTATTGCATTGATACATTCAATACTTAAACCTCCCACTCTATCGATCAAATACCAGCATTTGGTTTAATAATCATTGCAATATAGTGGTGGCAAAGCCTGCTAACATTGTAAAGGAGTGGATAACATAATCATATTTGTATTTACGGTGCAATACTCAAAATGCCATTTGATTTACTTCTCATTGTAGTTTACTTATGATTGCTACAATCGATTTATCCTATCATTAGCGTGCCATTAATTCTGGCAACCTCTTGGTATAGCATAACTCAATCCCTGTGTCTACCTAATTTTCTCCATCGATGATTTCTATGACTGGTGACAAGCTTACAAAAGATAATGCATCTATTCAAGTTTACCTAACTATGCCCTTTTATGCTGTAGAAAGAATTGCGGCGCCAGGTCTGATCAAGGAACATGCCTGTTCTCGAAACTGACTTTGTAACGCACTGCATAAACAAGAGTCACAATGCATTCAATAAATGACTGAAAAAAAATGGTTCGAGAACTCCTGGCTTTTTCAAGTATTAAACAAGGATGCTGTGGAGGGTGGATGAGCTCCCTTTGGAGCCATTCAATAATTACGTAACACCCAAGTTCGCCCATTGTGACGACCCCCAATCCTTGTAACGCACACATCGCTCACCCCCTTGTTACGTACCATTTCGAGTCATGAGACCCCTATCAATGATTGCAAACATAAACATTTATCATCATTTCTCAAAGACGTCTGATCCATGCCTTGAAATAGCTATGACCTTGGTGATTGGTTCTATTACTAGAGACTCCTCGAAAGAAGAAGTTAAAGAAACATACCGAAATGACGCAATTAATATTTAAAAAATGTCTGCGAAGGCCACAACAATGTTTCAGAAGTGGAGGAAACATACATACACAAACAGCTTAACCTCGATGTACTTGAAAGAAAAAGTACATTTCACAAAAACCTGTTACGTAGCAAAAGAGCTATGAACCCCAGCCCCCCTAAATTTTCGTAACAGTTCACAACAAAAATGACCATACCACTAACCCCTCAGGTGTTACGTAATTTTTGAATGCCTCCTTTGCTAAAACGAAGGGAGTTTGGGACTCAGAACCCTTTTGATGAATTCTGAGTTTGGCAATATGTAGCAAAAGCAATCGTTTAGTACAGTTTTATGTATGTTACGTCAACCTCGAAATAAACTTCAATGCACTGTTTACATTTGAAAGGTTTAAAATCAAACTTAGGTGCGGTTATGGGTATGGCCGGTAGAATGGACAGTAGTACAGCCCTCTCTTAACTTTTTAGTACAGTACCACTTGTACCAAGCTAAGCAACACTTGAAACTCTATACAATAGAATATCCTGGTTTTGCAACACGAAACGAGGTCACGGAACCAATAATCCAGATGGGTACTTTGAAGACGTTGGGATGTAAATTTAGCCTTCTTGACGCAATGGTGTCGAAATGACCTTTATACACAGGAAAGCAACATCATAAAGAGACCAGCATCATTTATTTTCTGTCACTCAGGGGTTCCTGTTGAAAAAATGCGTAGGATGAGGGTAAATGGCGGCAACAGATAACAAATCAGATACTGAAATCATAATCCAGGGCTTATTAAGACACAAGACAAATAGAGAAAGTTTTGTCTATGCAAACAACGATTGCAAACAGCGTTGAACATATACTACCATCTCTACCAAGAAATTTGGTTGTTTAAAATGAGTGCTACTTCCATTTCCATTTAAAAATGCACCAAGCATAACACGTGAAGCAAGGAATTACCCAACGCTCCAAAAATACAGCGATTTTCTATCTAGTTTATGTAAATGTTATACAGCTCTATGTATGTATTCTAGATCACTGATAAATCATGATGTGGATATGTTTCGCTATAATTTAATAATTGCACCAAGCGCTTTTCAGCACCATTACGGTCATCACAACATTACAAAGCATGCTGGGTAAGAAACCACCAAACCCACGCAGAGGAGCGATGCCGTTCAGGTATCCGATTGTGAATGAAAAACGAGCAATGGTGAAAATTCGGAAGATCCACTTTGCAACGACGATATTTGGGTCAGTTAGCACAAATAGAAAGCCAGTGATGAGAAATGGTAAGATGTTTTCCAAGTCATTCAAATGGGCTCTAGAAGAAAGAACAAACCATTGTTGTACTAAATATGCCTGTAAATCACGATGTCATATCTGATAAACAAACTATTGATTGATAAATATCATCAGCTGTGAGACAGACAGCAAGACGACGGCAGCTATAGGTGCTCCTTCACAATGTCTAAGTTTTTGTATCTACCTTCTCACGCGTTCTATGTCCTCATCAACTAACCCTGCTGGCTTGGGCTTTTCACCATAGTTCTTATAATCTTCTGGTGAGGCAAAAATCTGAAAAAGTGTTGTAAAACTTCAATATTACACACCAATTTGAATTCGACTAAAAGGCTAAGAAAGTTTTAGGACAGGGCAAAAATTCTCGCATAACACAAGGGTATGTCCAACTTACAATGAGCATCAGGGCTCAGCTAAAAAGCAATTTACCCTCAAATGTTACGAGTTCATCCAACAGCTCGCCAGGAAAGAAACAGACAACAGTTAGCAAGGGCGGAGAACCACTTTTTATGGAGGGGGGCTCTAGTGGCAAAATAACAACGCCGGGGTATAGAGGGTGCTAAAATAGGTACTAAAGTATATTCGCGATAAAAGGCAGCCTCCCCTCCGGCTACGCCGCCAATGGAAAGCACAGTGGGTGAAATGTTGACCGATTCATACTGATCACATAAACAAAGATTGTGGTCACTATGCTTGGTCATTGTTTTAATATTGTGTGCTATCATTGAAATACATAAGAATAAGACTCAAGCTCTGTCAATAGAGCACATGGTGGTACCTATAGCGCAAACAAGTTCAGTAAAATAACCAGTGCTTCAGCTATATCGGTAGACTTCCGCTTCCTAACTGACACAGGACCATCCTTACATCCAGTAGGGGTGTGACACTCTCATAAAATAAGGCCCCATTGGAAAATTATACCACAAAATATATTCTCGCGGCTTCCAAGCGTATTGGCTACCCTCACTCTAGTCAGCAAACCAACGTGGCTCTCCCAGAAGTGTCTAGGGATGGACTCGGTAACAAAAGTCTCAATGATCTGCTACCCAAATACTTGTTATCTACGATACTCGCCAAAACTCCTTGGGACACTTACAAAAAACTGGCAAAAACCACTTTCCTTACATATAAACCATAGAAATAGGAGAACTAGAATGCGCGGTAGGTCACGTGGAGCGTAATGCCAATGGGGAGTCAAAATGGTAGCACCACGTTGGCAAAAAGACAGAAGCGCCACTCTGAGCTCTACGTAAAGAACATAGGCTAAATGTCGTTTGGCGCGTAGTTTTGTAACATGGTACTTCCTAGCAATAAATATGGATATAACAAATGATGCACACTTTAGAAAATCTAACTTCTGGACGAAATAACCTGTTTTTTCATTCGTAAGTATACGCGCACGAGGGGTTTTCCTTGTGACTTGTAGGCCTTGTCACTTTCTATTCAACGCTAATTCGGCTACTGATTTATATTGACCTTATTTACAAATACTTTGGGCATATCTAGCTACAATTGCTGCAAGAATATTTACTGATTTTACTAGATTCCTGCACATTTAGAGAGGAATAGTAACTGTTTACATCTGGGTGCAAATATAAGAAACAGCTTCTCTCGGAACAATATCAATACCCCCTAAGATGTCAATTGCCCAGAGACCTTCCGGAAACCAATTATTCAAAAAACATTAACTTTTTAGCTTTGCATTAACATAGCAACAATACAAAGTTTAATCAAATAAATAAGCATGACCATTTAGTCATACTATAAGTGCAGTAAATAAAACTGGAGGAACAAATGTTGGACAAGCAACTGGATGTAAACTAACAGAAGAGGCCTTAGAGTGTACAAAAGTCTTCACTTTTGCAGTTGAAGAGCCTATGTATTATAAAAAAGGATTCTATCATTCCCAGTCTTACACCATCAGATCCTGGTATCTGAATAACAAATGTGACCTAGGCTTTCTTCAATAGAAATTTGATAAAGTTTGCAATAAGATGAAGGGTAGGGTATCATAGTGTAACTTTGAAGGGCCTTGTAGTCAAATCTTGAAGCAAGAGAGTAAAATTCATGGTTTATTTGGCATACTTCAAAGCATTAAACATGCCAGGAATGCAGTGATACATGTGGGAACATCCTACCATTCCTCTGTAGAAAAGACATCAAAAGAATGCAAAAATCTTGTGACTAAGCATTGTTCCATTCTATTTCTTCTCTCATTGCATTTTTATTAAATCTGAGAATATAAAAATTCAAAGATAACAAGGCTGCTAATGATATTACACTTCTCATGAATGATATGTCCACCAACTTATTCGTTTTCATGGCATGTTGTTTGGTAATTATGTTCTGAATCATAGCCTTTTCAGAATCATATTGAAATACTACATTTGTCAAAAATTGTATTTCTCAAAAATAACACATTTTTAGAAATTTCATTTATTCCTTAAAGACACTGTATATTGTTCATATACATAATATACTTCTCAAAAACATAATATATTTCTCAAAAAGTACAAGTAAATTGGGTTGGTACAACAATCACACAGTTATGCAGCTAAAGTATGGAGCAAAACTACCCCTAGGAAGCTATATGGACTCTCAATTAACAGCTACTTAGGGGCTGGTCAGTAATTCTTTCAGGGGAGGGGGTGGAAGACGTCTAGGAGGAGGACCAAAATTCTGCACACTCAGAGAGAGGGAATGAGAAATAAAGAGCACTTTAAACGAAGGAGTATGGAGTTTCTTCTGAAATCTTGGAGTAGGGACCAAACTTTTTACATAAATCTAAGAGGGGGGGGACGAAAATTCCGTCAACAATATGAGAATGTCTTCCATCCCTCCCCACAAGTAAGTAATGACCCGTCCCTTATGTCCATGTCTTTGATTAGGATACAACCCAGTTGCCTAGGTGCACTCCGTGTAATGCTCACGCCGGAGATTCACCAAGTTACTTTGCACTCACGCCAATATGACACACGTATAGGTCATGCTGTTATCGTTTCCCTGTACTGCAGCACCAACATCAATAATTTTCATGCCAGTACTCCTAGAAAAAGATGTACTCCTCCTTGGATATCTTATCTCCAGAGTAGGCCGCATGGCATGCACAATAGCCTAGATGTATACAATTGATGCGGGTACCTCCGATATATCTGCAGCTGACACACAACTACCTGATAGTTGACAACTATTTGAAATCCTGAGTCTTCAACTGTATGGAATGGTTCAATGCTAAAACATACATAGATTCTTATTATCCACATTTGCACTACCCCTCTAGAAAGTACTTGGCCTATCCTGTCAAAGATTTATGTTTCGCTTAAAAGTACTTTTCTTAAGTGGTTCAACTAGCTATGAAACAAAGTAATTTTGACTTACGTTGTGGATATTTTATCCTTAGTTAATCTGTCACTGTTTGGATCTCTAGGGGCATTAAAGAACAGGATACAAACCCTAAGGCCCATATAACAAACTTTTGAAAAGCGATGGAATCGCAACAGAAAAGGTAATTTTCAAACTCTGAAGGCACTTACCGATAATCTTATTTCTTCACCACACCGAAAATTGCATTTACAGTCTACATAGGTTCAATATTAGTCCAAATAGATTGAAAACACCATTTGACAGCATAGCCCGTAACATTCTTTTGCCAACGTGTTGGTACCATCTTTGCTCCTCATGGGTATTACATACCAGACAAAAGCGAAACAATAGAGCGCGCATTCTAGTCCTCCTATTTCTATGATATAAACACGTTGTCCTCTACATATTGTCATCGTTGCTAACTACACGCAATACCTTCCCCCCGTAGAGCACTGTTGGTTCGTTTGTGGGACACATGACTTTGGCGTACACGTGGTATTGTCCCATTGTCCAATGTGAGGTCGTATGTACTTTTCGAAACAACCAACATTGTTTCAGGGGGGGGGAGGGGGAGGAAAGTTCATTGCAGGATACAAAAAGTGCAGTGTCCTAGGGCTTTTGGCGACTATCGTAGCCGTATTGGGATGCAGTTATTTTAAGGGAAAACTCTTCTTTGTCTAGAAGAAAGTCCTCGAGTGAACTGGACTTCTGCTGACTTAGGGGAGTCCTCAGCGGACTGAAGTCCCCAGCCTTCCCACCTCCTATGCTTAGGGCAATAAATGTTCTCAACAATGGGGCTGTGTAGTCAAGTCGGCAAAAGCTCACACCAGCCAAGACGTCAAACAAAACAGGCATGAACAACACTTGGGATACAAGGAAGATATTGTGCTTCCGCATCTGGGAGGCTTTACCCGTTCAACAGTGCATCGTCATTTATGTGCCTTGTGCAAGCACACACCTCATAGGACAGTTACGCGCAATTATCTTGCTGTATAGAGAACAGTGCTCAACTGCGCGGGCCTTCGATTGGGCCGTACGAATGCAAAAAGTGCTGAGTCATGTCGTGTCCCAAAAACAATCAGTAACTTCTCTGCGAAATCACAACCTTGAGTTTATCAACAAAAATAAAAATATCTAGATAGGATCTGCCTACCATTTGGTGAAACTTCTAACGAGATAATATAACTGGGCATGTTGAAATGGGAAAACTTATAAGGTATTCAATATTACAAGATTCTCAGTTGATGATTTAGAGGTCAGGCCTTGTAAAGATTGTAATAAAGACATTTATAATAAAGATATATAGGTCAGGCCTTATAAAGATTGTAATTAACTAAATGGATCACAAGAGCTCGCTGGTTTTTCGGCAATCAAAACAAGTATACAGATATCAAAACAACAACATACTATTGGTATGTATCCAAATATGATTAAAACCATTTCTGCAATGAATTATATTACTAAGATACCTTCTTGGCTATTCTATGTTTTGCTGTCCAGAAGCTCATAAACAATGTCTTCAGTACCAAAATTGATGCATAGAATACATAGGATGCAAAAAGCGGGTTATCTAAATTCATGTTTCCCATCGCTGCTTGTGTATCGCCTAGTCAAACAACTTAACTACTCGTAACGGCCTCACAACAACCCGCAATCACAACATAGCTCCAATGTACAATAGTTCGTGACTTGAACACTCTTTTAAGTCCTAGGCACTTCCGTTCTCGAATCACGTCTACGGGATGACTGCGGGGGCATTCACGAGGGACTGGTCATGTGAGCATACCATTTCCTTCAATGTTGAATCCTCCAGTAAGCAGTACACAAACGTTTTCAATTTAGTTTACATGGCGGTCCTCTACAACGCAAATTTTCAAATAATGGGGTCCCTGTGTGGTTAAATATATGTTTTTATACTTATACTTTCACGGACAACAAATATCAACAGTGATAGAGGATTATAAAGCAACGAGCCGAACAAGAAACGGTAGCCTCTCGCAGCCCCCCTGAGACCCTTTCCGGTCCGGTCCCCCAAAGAACGGGGGTCCCAGTTTGGGATCCATTGATCGAACTGCTGCCAACTAAATATGCATAGGAAATCCAGGGGCCCAACTAAGGAAGTTTTGGAGGCAGGGACTAATCAATACATACTCGGTTCACAAACAACTTTTTGAAGAGAATATACGGTAAACGGTTTTATGGCTTTTCAGCTGTCCAAAAAACAAGGCCAATGTCTATCCTTTTGAACAAAAGTCAGAAACATTGACCCAAAGAGCCGCCCAGTAGTTGCACCCGTGAGTGCACATAACCGTCATTTATAAACTCACAAAACGTGATGTGAATACATCATTCTGTTAAGACTTTTCAAGGATTGTACAAACAATATCATGATCTATACTGCATTTTAGTATTTATTGCATCATTGATTAGGCCTATTGTTGTTCATCTCACTTCCGTGCCCCTAGAACATTTTAGAAATTCCTGAACTAAGCATGACGCATGCAATTCCTGACATCATGATGCCTATCACTTACATATTCTGCTGTGTAATGCTTATAAAAATCAATATTTGCTGAATAATGGTGATCATTCAGTAGAACGCTACATACTTAGAAGTAAGTTTAGATGTCGGAATTGTGAGTTAAGAATTGTGAGCTGAGACATAATGTTAATTTATATATATATATATATATATATATATATATATATATATATATATATATATATATATATATATATATATATATATATATATATATATATATATATATATATATATATATATATATATATATATATATATATATATATATATATATATATATATATATATATATATATATATATATATATATATATATATATATATATATATATATAAGGTATGTGGCCTCTACTTGAATAAGTTCCTTGCCAATCATCGCAAAGTTATTCATTACGGAAAAGCAAGTTCCCAACAATTCCAAAGATGACTCTACCTCTATCCATTCTTTCCGCGGTACTTTTATTTTTTTGTAGTTGTATTCTCTTTACTCAAGAACAGCAATTATAACAAGCAACATATTCTAACGATCAGAAACAGAATTAAACATAGCGTTACAATCTCTACCAAAATGCTGTCAAGCAGACTTTCATTTCGTATCTAAAAATTGCACTAATAAGCATAAAACATGAAGGAAGGGATTACCAAATGTCCCTAAACACTATGATGTTCCATCATCTGGTTTATGTAAATGCTACAATAATTTAAAAATTGCACCAAGCGCTTTTCAGCACCATTACGGTCATCACAACATTGCAAAGCATGCTGGGTAAGAAACCACCAAACCCACGCAGAGGAGCGATGCCGTTCAGGTATCCGATTGTGAATGAAAAACGAGCAATGGTGAAAATTCGGAAGATCCACTTTGCAACGACGATATTTGGGTCAGTTAGCACAAATAGAAAGCCAGTGATGAGAAATGGTAAGATGTTTTCCAAGTCATTCAAATGGGCTCTAGAAGAAAGAACAAACCATTGTTGTACTAAATATGCCTGTAAATCACGATGTCATATCTGATAAACAAACAATTGATTGATAAATATCATCAGCTGTGAGACAGACAGCAAGACGACGACAGCTATAGGTGCTCCTTCACAATGTCTAAGTTTTTGTGTCAAATGCGTAACAATTGTAACTTAGCAACCAAGATGTGCAAAGACATCTACCTTCTTACGCGTTCTATGTCCTCATCAACTAATCCCGCCGATTTGACCTTTTCAGCATGGTCCTTATAATCTTCTGGTACGGGGAAAATCTGAAAAATGTTGCAAAACTTCATACTTACATACCAATTTGAATTCGACTAAAAGGCTTAGAAAGTTGTAGGAGAGGGCAAAAAACTCTCGTATAACAAAAGGGTACGCCCTACTTATAATGAGCACCCTGGCTCAGCTAATAAGCAATCTACCCTCAAATGTTATGAGTTCATTTGTATAGCTGCAAAAAGCTAGATACAGATAGTACCGCTCGGCAGTAAAGAAACAGACAACAGTTAGCAAGGGCGGAGAACCACTTTTAAGGGAGGTGGCTCTAGTGGGAAAAGAACAGCGCCGGGGTATAGAGGGTGCTAAAATAGGTACTAAGGTATATTTGCAAGAAAGGGTGGGGTAAAGGCCCCCTCCGGGTCCGCCGCAAATGGAAAGCACAATGGGTGAAATGTTGACCGATTCATACTAATCACATAAACAAGGATTGTGGCTAATAAGCTTGGTTATTGTTTTAGTATTGTGTGCTATCATTGAAATACATAAGAATAGGACTCAAGCCCTGTCAATAGAGCACATGGTGGTACCTATAGCGTAAAGAAGTTCAGTAAAATAACCAGTGCTTCAGCTTTATCGGTAGACCTACGCTTCCTAAATGACACAGGACCATCCTTACATTGGAGATGTGACACTCTCACAAAATAAGGTCCAATCGGAAAATTATACGACAAAATATATTCTCGCGGCTTCCAAGCGTATTGGCTACCCTCACTCTGGTCAGCAAACCAACTTGGCTACAGTCCCTCCTTGAAGTCTCTAGGGGTGGTCCCGGTAACAAAGGTCTCAATGATCTGCTGCCCGAATAGTTATTATCTACGATACTCGCCAAAACTCCTTGGGACATTTACAAACAACTGGCAAAAACCATTGTCCTCTACATATTGTCATCGTTGCTAAATACACGCAATACCTTCCCCCCGTAGAGCAATGTTGGTTCGTTTGTGGGACACATGAATTTGGCGTACACATGGTATTTTCCCATTGTCGCATTCGAGGTCGCATATACTTTTCGAAAAAACCAACATTGTTTCAGGGGGGGAGGGGGAGGAAAGTTCATTGCAGGATACAAAGAGTGCAAAGTGTCCTAGGGCTTTTGAGGACTATCGTAGCCGTATTGGGATGTAGTTATTTTTAGGGAAACTCTTGTTTGTCCTGAAGAATGTCCTCGAGTGAACTGGACTCCCTTCCAAATTGGGTGAGACTTCAGCGGCCTGAAGTCCCCAGCCCTCCCACCTCCTATGCTTAGGGCAATAAATGTTCTCAACAATGGGGCTGTGTATTAGTATTCAAGTCGGCAAAAGCCCATACCAGCTAGGACGCCAAACAAAACAGCCATGAAAAACATTTGGGATACAAGGAAGATATTGTGATTCCGCATCTGGGAGGCTTTTCCCGTCCAACAGTTTATCTTCATTTTATGTGCCTTGTGCAAGCACGCACCTCATAGGACAGTTCGGCGCAATTATCTTGCTGTATAGAGAACAGTGTTCAACTGCGCGGGCCTTCGATTGGGGCGTACGAATGCAAAAAGTGCTGAGTCATGTCGTGTCCCAAAAACAATCAGTAACTTCTCTGCGAAATCACAAACTTGAGTTTATCAACAAAAATAAAAATATCTAGATAGGATCTGCTTACCGTTTGGTGATACTTCTAACGAGATAATATAACTGGGCATGTTGAAATGGGAAAACTTATAAGGTAGTCAATATTACAAGATTCTCAGTTGATGATTTAGAGGTCAGGCCTTGTAAAGATTGTAATAAAGACATTTATAATAAAGATATATTGGTCAGGCCTGATAAAGATTGTAATTAACTAAATGGATCACAAGAGATCGCTGGTTGTTCGGCAATCAAAACTAGTATACAGATATCAAAACAACAACATACTATCAGGACGTATCCAAATATGATCAAAACCGTTTCTGCAATGAATTATATTAGTACGATACCTTCTTGGCTAATCTATGTTTTGATGTCCAGATGCTCATAAACAATGTCTTCAGTGCCAAAATTGATGCATAGAATACATAGGATGCAAAAAGCGGGTTATCTAAATTCATGTTTCCCATCGCTGTTTCTGTATCGCCTAGTTCAACAACCTAACTACTCGTAACGCCCTCACAACAACCTGCAATCACAAAATAGCTCCAATGTACAATAGTTCTTGAATTGAATGGAAACTGCTTTATGTCCTAGGCACTTTCATTTTCGAACGAATTCTGCGGGATGACTGCGGGGCATTCACGATAAGCTGATCATGTAAGCGTACTACTTGAAATTTCCTTCAATTTTTGAATCCTCCAGTAAACGGTACCCAAGTCTTGTGAAATTATTTTACGTGGCGGTCCCCTACAACGCAATTTTTCAAATAATGGGGTCCCTGTAGGGTTAAATATATGTTTTTATACTTATACCTTCACGGAAAACAAATATCAACAGTGATAGAGCATAATAAAGCAAGGAGCCGAACAAGAAACGGTAGCCTCTCGCAGTCCCCCTGAGACCCTTTCCGGCCGGTCCCCCAAAGACCGGGGATCCCAGTTTGGAATCCACTGGTCTTACTGCTGCCAACTTAGCATGCATAAGAATAGCAGGGGTCCAACTAAGGAAGTTTAGGAGGCAGGGATTGATCAATACACACTCGGCTCACAAAGAACTTTTTGCAGAGAAGATACGGTAAACGGTTTTATGGTTTTCCAAAAACAAGGCCAATGTTTATCCTTTTGAACAAAAGTCAGAAACATTGACCCAAGGAGCCACCCAGTAGTTGCACCCGTGAGTGCACATAACCGTCATTTATAAACTCACAACACCTGATGTCAATAATTCTGTTAAGACTTTTCAAGGATTGTACAAACAATATTATGATCTATAATGCATGTTAGTATTTATTGCATCATTGATTAGTCCTATTGTTGTTCATCTCGCTTCCGCGCCCCTAGAACATTTTAGAAATTCCTGAACTAAGCATGACGCATGCAATTCCTGACATCATGATGCTTATCACTTATAGATTCTGCTGTGTAATGCTTATAAAAATCAATATTTGCTAAGTAATGGTGATCATTCAGTAAAACGCTATATATTTAGAAGTAAGTTTAGATGTCAGAATTGTGAGTTAAGAATTGTGAGCTGAGAAATAATATTAATTGAAATATATATAAGGTCTGTGGCCTCTACTTGAATACTTGAATAGTTATAAAGACTATATGGCATTAAGAAACTAATGAAATACTTTGTTACTTTCAATTTAAATGCATACATGTCTAATGGTGCAAAAATACGATAAACAGTTCCACAATTTTCCAAGAACAGGCCACTTTTATCCTTCTGAGCAAAAGGGAATGGGGCCTTGGCCTATGACTCCTGCTTTAGCTATGTCCCTGAATGCACATAACTGTCATTGCTAAACTCACAAAATTTGATATGAATACATTATTCTACAGACAAACCTACTTCTATCTATTTTTTTTGCCTTTCCTTTTCCCTTTTGTAGTTTTACCCTCGGTAACCTCAGTGAAAATACCAGAGTTAACAATCAGATCCCTGGCACAGTTATTGATGTGCTTAAAACGGTCTGGTCCAAGGAGAATTCCACCATACCATCTACTCACAACAACAACAATATTCTTTGCATTCAGGATCTGAAGCAAATGCAAAAGTCTTCCACCTGCATCATTTTCACCATCATCATCACAATCTTGCAGAAAAGTGCTATGTCTATAGCCTGCTATCCTATATGCCATAATATTATGAGTTGCACGAGCAATCTTTCTGTTTTCTTTCAATTTCTGGACAACTTTTAAAACCTCCTCTTCTGTCTCAACATATGCAACATGTCCTTGAAAAATACTCTTTCTATCAACAATTGGTTCTCCTGATATGATTTCAGGTAGTTCAGGCTCTAAATTTTGTAGGTCTTCAGATATGATTCCAATACTATGTTCATATGACTGAATCACTTCACCCATAGTTTCTTCTTCAATGTCCTTTTTACTCCTTTCCTTCTCAGGTGATAATTCTACAAACATAAAAAGATATGCAAAATTTCAATACGTACATTCATGCCAGACTGCATTCTTTGAAATTGGCTGTGGGGAAGGGCATTTTTAAGGTAAATTCTGGCAGGATTCTTTCTATTACTCTGAAAATGTCTAGTGCATGCATAAAATTCTAAGAGAACATTATTCAATTCTCTAACAGATACATAAAATAAAATATATCTAATATAATATAATATAATATAATATAATATAATATAATATAATATAATATAATATAATGTAATATAATAAAGTATAATATAATTAAAGTATGACTATCCTTATCATTTGATACGATATATTCATACCCAATACCATTACCTTTACTATGTCTATTCGAACTATCTTCGTTGAATTGTGAACAACTATCTTTCCTCTCAAGCAAGATATTTTTACATTTCTCTATCCATACAAACAGCATACATTCTCCTTTATATTCATTCCATACTTCATCCATACCATTTCCTATTTTTAATAAGTCATCATCTGTCAAACATTCGCCGAAAACGTCATAGACAGGACGTTCCATTTGTGGATAAAACATTGGCAGCGTTATTCGAACAGTCATTGACCACCAACTGTCCTCATCACAGACTATCTGTATTTCAAATGAGCTTTCAGAAATCTGCAAAAAACTGTTTTCATATATGCTTGAAAGAGCCACAAGCTCTTCCTCGCGTAATTCAGCGCATCTATCCACATCAGCAGCCATTATACTCTTGTGATGACAGAGAAATATGTTGTTGATGCTGTGATGCTGCTTTAAGGTACTCCCCTCTCTATTGATATTTGTTATTGGGATTCCCCCTTTTTTCTATAAACTCTGTATGATTCAATCGTCAAAAATGACTCAATGATAAGATTTCTATTGTAACCAAAGCTAACCAAGTGGCCTAACTTATCTCAACAACACGCGAAAGATCAACTGAAAAATGGCTGGCAAGTCCTACGTACAATTAAATGGCAATCCAATATCAAAATACATATGGGAAAACTCCGTAAGAGAGCCTGATTTCCTGTGCCAGATCAGAGAGGAAACAGCAAAGTCCCTTGGCAGAAAGTCTTTAATGCTAGTAGATACAGTGGAATCACAGTTTTTAAGATTTTTGCTTGCTGCTTGTGGGGCCAAGAGGTAATTTCACATAAAGATTTATTCACACGTTGTTTAGATCATCATTACGTTCTGGTGATGCAACGGCGAACAAACGCTTTTCTGTTCGTGTACAACTTCAATAAAATCTATCATTTTGCCACGCCTTGGGGTATATTTTTGTACTACTGTATGTTTTGTCTGTTTTCCACGCTTCAGGCACAGAATAGACAATAGAGTCATCTATTCTGTGTTTCATGGTCAGGTCTGATCAGGATGCCGCCAGGAATTTTCCGACGGGGGCCTACTCTTCCGACGGAGGGGTTAAGGTACGGATAGCAGAGCACTGGAGCTGCTAAAATAGCTCCTATAAATGAGTTCTTCACATTTCGACAGGGGACTAAGTGCTCTGACGCTACCCCCTGCAATGCCATTTGATCCATGGGTTACCAGAGGCCCCGAAATATAGAATGGAGCAAATTGCTACAGACCCAAAGCTGAAGGGGACCCCAAAAGTTATGAAATGGAAAAGATTCTTTGGTGATTGCAATACCTTTCAAATTTCGTAGTGATGTCATGAATGGCTCCCCGTTTTTCATTTCCTCCGGGCACCACAAAAGGTCTAGGCGGGCTCCAGGGTGTATGCACCCTCCCTTACCAGCATCTACCAGATGGATATATATTACATTTTATATCTATAGAAGATCCTATTTTTAACTAGGATCTTTCATAGATATAAAATATAAAATATAAAACTTAAAAATGTAAAATATAATGTATATGTAAAATATAATGTATATATATAAATACTTTTAAATTACACCATACGTTAATAACGTAGAATATTATTTAAAAATTTTTATTTCCGTTAAGTATTGGAGCAAAACATGCATGATTTCAGTGCTTGCTTGTCCGGTGTTTGTTGCTTATGCT
This sequence comes from Mastigias papua, assembly GCA_964019165.1. Classification (NCBI taxonomy): domain Eukaryota; kingdom Metazoa; phylum Cnidaria; class Scyphozoa; order Rhizostomeae; family Mastigiidae; genus Mastigias; species Mastigias papua. The sequence continues at coordinate 443,304 of OZ025278.1, read as the reverse complement.
TGTGAGAATCAAGACTGTTCCTCCACATGGCAGCTGCGAGAATAATGTACAGCTCTAAATTCTCCTTAGAAAAATGCTGATGGACATGCCGTGCTAGTACTAACAAAATTGAAGATTTTGTTGATGTAGAGGAGGTTGCAAAAAGACATCAGCTCCACTCTTGACAACTCTTCGTCCTTCTGTTTTAGCCCCGCCCCCCAAGTGATACTATCCAGCATAATTGATATGATGCATACTCAGTGAAACACTTTGAGACATGCATAACAAACAATATACCGTAAGGACTCGATTAAGCCCTTGGGGACTTATTAGTGGGAAACGATTTTGCGAGTGGGGGCCTATTTGAGGGGGGCTTATTCGAGAGGAGAGCTTATTAAATTTAGAGATCCTCAGGTCTATCAAAGACAATGTCCCTTATCACGTTTCAACATAACACCTACCGGTATAAAAAGTTTCCAAATTGAAAAGTTCCTTAGGGAGTTTTTCTTTGGTAGTATAAGTTCTTCAGATATTTTGGCATTCTACTTGTAGGTTCCTCTTCATGTAGCCTTAGACCCACCCCCCTCAAAGCAGCACTGTCCACTAACCAATCAGCTATTGGCATGATATCATTGTCATGTGCTCCGATTGTGAAATGATACGATGCCTCTCATGGCATCCTCTCCAAGTAGTCATAAGTCTGGACTGGCAGCAAGGGGTACACCTCCTTAACAAAATTACTGAAATGGCTGAAGATTCATATGGAAAATCATTCTTGGAAGCAGAAAGCAATCCAGTAACAAAATACATCTGGGAAAACTCCCTGAGAGAACCTGATTCCCTTCGCCAGATAAGAGATGAAACAAAGAAGTCTCTTGGCCGAGCATCTATAATGTTAGTGGACCCAATTGAATCACAGTTTCTAAGATTCTTGATTGGCGCTTGCGGTGCCAAAAGGTAGGTTCACTGACTCATTCCCACATGTAGTAAAATCTTCGACAACTGCTGCGGATTCACCTCTTGATAACATTGGCTTTGACAACCAGTCAGAGGGTCTGAAATAGGCCTACAATCACTGCCAAATGTCCGTGTAACACCCAATTGAATAGTGCAGTTTATTTGACAATCGCTGTTGAATTGAACATTGTTCTGAGGGAGTGCGGGAGTTTGCTCTTTGAGTCAAAAGTAATACAAGTGTTCCAAGACGTTTGACGGTGACTGTAGTCTGAAATAAAGGGGCAGATTGTTGTATTGTGCCATTGCGCACTTCCGCCTATGACAGCCTTCTTTTGGGGTTGTTCAAAAAGTACCAATGATATAACGGTATGGGGGTGGGTGGGTGGGTGCTAGTAAGGTTTTGCACCTCACAGTGATTACAGGGAGCTACCCCCCCCCACAAATTATACATCATTCGATAGCTTTTCATTTGTACATTCATATTCTACCCCATTTACCCCCTAGGGTTAGGGGCAGGGTTGGGGGTAGCGTTAGATATTTATATGCAGTTACGGTTAGACTGACGCTACGAAGGTGCGCCTATACTGTACACTTAAACTTGACATACTGTACTTTTTGCATAGCACTATTTTCCCTACGTGAATAAGTCTGATTTATGCCGGATTACTGTGATGCAATTGCAAGGGTAAACCTAGTGTCTGTGTGTCAATATTTTGTCTGGATCAAGGTAGTTCCTGTTTGCTTCCAGTAATCAGTTAAAGAATGCCAAAAGCCGTCTGCAAGCAAAATGACTAAGCTGAAAGAAAATATACGCAAATTAAGGACTGCCTATATACAGTTATGAAAAACAAGTACTTTAGTTAGATTGTTTACAACTGATGTTCGTACTATGCGTTGTAAACATCAAATAGACAAAGTATAAAGAGTGATCTCGGGATATAAACAGTAGGCTTGCCTTCACATAAACAGATTTTGCTACGCAGTTACCCTTGGGAGGTGATCATTTCTCTCCCTAACTGCATGTTAGATATTCCTTGTCAGCCATTATGAATATTTTCAGTCACGCCTTCTTCTTTCGTCCACACGCTCGCGAAGTAAAGATGGCTGTTAAATTTCAACGGTTTTCAACAAATTTCTTCTTTGGTTGCTTGTACAAAACTTCACATATCTCTGGAATACATTTTGACCAAATACTTTTGTGCCTGCGAAATGAATATTGCAGGTCTGCGTAGCAAATGGTGATAGCCTCGTCATTCTCCTGCTGAGCTCATTGCGTCGGGTTAGCTATCCTTTATCCCAAACCGATTTCTGCCTTTTCTGGCGCTTTCTTTATCGCTTGTTATTACTGATGGCAACTATGACTACTCACTAGCGAAACATTCATGGTGAAATGAGGAAGTTTTACAGAAAATCATTCCACTTTATTGGATGAGCGTAAACAGGCGTTTTCATCCAATAAATTGGATGATCCATCTGATCGAATCCAGTGAATTGGACAGAGTATTTCAGGCTTTGGATTTATGTTTTATAAGTGCACATACCCATTATATGCATCAGGTTTGTGTCTATACCTACGCCGAACTCCTGAAACTGACTCGCCAAACCTATTGGGGTTGAATGCGACCCAAGTTAAGAACCACTGCTCTATGTGTCACAACATACGCATGCGAATAATTGAAAACTAGTGGAGGCGTCACCAGGGGCCTGGGGAACACGTCCTTTTTTTTTTCTCCAGTATCTATTTCATACTTTGTCCAAATCCGAGTAGAGAAGGTTTAAGGAAGTGGGGGATTTCTACCAATGCATAGTTCAATGTTATCATTTCTTATTACACGATGTTATAAGGGACAACTTCAAAAGGGCGTGCTCTATCAAAATCCCCCTCCCCCAGTCTACGGTAGCTAGTGCCGCCCCTGGCACATAAAGCTTCAAATTTCACGATCCAAGTAAAGAATAAAGTTTTACTGTCTTCTGCCACAGGTGTCTGGAAATTGGGACATTCACCGGATACAATGCATGCAGCATCGCTCTTGCATTGCCAGAAGATGGCGAGGTGATTGCATGTGACATCAGCGACCATTTCATCAATATTGGGAAGCCATTTTGGCCCGAAGAATGTGCCAAAAAGATCAAAGTAAAGCTAGCCCCAGCTGTTGAAACACTGGACAAGTTGATTGCTGATGGAGAAGCCGGGAAGTTTGATTTCTCATTTATTGATGCAGATAAGAGCAACTACGGCAAGTATTACGAAAAATCACTCGTCCTTTTGAAGCCGGGTGGTATCATAGCAGTTGACAATGCGCTCTGGAGTGGCAAGGTGGTAGGCAACGAAGAAGAATTTGATGAGGACACAAAAGCCATCTTTGATCTTAACAAGAAGATAAAAAACGATGAGAGGGTCGAAATATCATTTCTTACTGTCAGCGATGGGACATTTTTATGCAAGAAAAAATGACATTTGACATTTAGAAAGTAAAGGACTTGGAATCGATATTTTTATCACGTATGTTATTTACACCGGGGTTCTACCATAGGATTAGCATTCACAACACGACTTTGAACTCCTTGTGCTACATTGTCTATCAACTTTGCATATTTTATTGTTTACTATTTCGAGGGATTTCTCGTTTCTTTTTTTCATTGCCTCTTGTGTTTTGTCGTCCATTTTCCCTGGCTCTCTTTTCTAACAGGTTAACGCCAGCCAGTGCATTATCCAAGCATGGAATGTATTGAATTAGGCTATGTTCACATTGCTCCGTATTCGTTTTTACCCGTTTTCATTTCGATCCGTTTTGCCTGTTCACATTGCTCCGGGTACATTTGAATACGCTATGAAAACGATAAGTGTTCACATTGCTCCCCTCCAGGTACAGCGGAAAACGGCATGATATTGAGTCTTATACTAGCGTTTTCAAAAGTATCCGTTTTCGATGTTCACGCTGCATTTTTGCGTTTTCAAAAGTCTCCGTTTTCAAAAGTATCCGTTTTCAAAGTGCGTTTTCAAAAGTCTCCGTTTTCATAGCGGAGCAATGTGAACGCAAGGCAAAAACGGATACTTTTGTATCCGTTTTCATACGAATACGGAGCAATGTGAACGGGGCCTTAATTCTCCATTTATGTAGGGGACCGATTTACAAATTGAAGTAGCACTCAATGAGATCTGCAACGTGTATGAAGAAGCCCAGGGCGCGTGACATACGCTTTCACGCTTAGCAGTATCACATCAACATTTTCCCTGTTAGTTCACATTGCATTGAATTTGTTGTTTGGCATTGGGATTAATTTGTCCTTGCAGGGTCGTTCACTTCTATCTTGAACGCACTGGCTGGTGGGGTATTTTCAATATTTTCAAACAACTACGGCTTCCTCTGGAGAAAATCGCCGCAATCAGATATTTTACCCATTACTACACTACATCACAGCTCAGATGAGTGTAAAACTAAAGTTTTGTCGAACTTGGGTCTCAGGTTTAATTTAGTTACTGAAAACCTGTCTCATTTTATTGACATGTTCTAAGATACCTAAGATATAAACGGATAGAATGTTTCCTATTTCTTTATGTCCTTCGATTCTGCACCTTGTAAGCTGCACAATTTAGTGTGGCTAAACATTATCTATAGATGTAAGGCCACAACTTAACGACTTAACGAAATGGCGCTTCACAGGCCATACCCGTTTAAAAGCACAACAACGCCCCTCTCTGTGGTATGATGAATCTTACGACTTACATAAATCTGAATTTAAGAATATACGCATTATCTACGTCAACTTTAGTTCATAGCTAATGCAAATGTGCATGTATGACCGACAAGATCTGTGGACATGCAATGACCTTTGGCTGAGGTTAGAAATTAATGTTTTTTTTCAAATATTGAATGCGTCTGGTTGCCTTGTCCACCTAACATTTAACTTCTTGGGCATACTAAGATAAATGCGGAAAGTTATTGGTACTGTTTCAGCGTCAAAGTACGTGTTTTTAGCTTAGTACACACATCGGTTTAAAGACTTTCTGGCTGTTGATTCGTGTATTTTGCTCTTTCGATTTACGACTTGCAGTCATAGTCTTTGGGTGCAGTTTCGCTTAGCGTTTATCCTCCTGCGCGCATGGAGCCATCCGCATCTTTGAATGTCGATTGCCCGCCTGATATATGTCATTCCTTTAGCTTTTTAACTCCACTCCGAGTCACGTGTGATTCTCTCAGTTACACAGCTTATGTAACTGTAAGCCTTCTTATCATATAGGTTTTATTTCCAGCCGCACAAGTCAAGCAAACAGAAGCTTCATATTGCTACAAAAATGGCTGAGTTTTTATCGAAACACATGAAAATTATTTTGCTCAGCAGTGGAGTCGCTTCTGTATCTGCTGCAATTGGTTATATGCTCGGTGCGAAGAAAAAGAGAGGAGAGAAACACACAGGAAAACGCATGAAGTCATATCATAACGAAGAGGATCAGTTAATGGCCTACATTCTGGAAAACTCATTAAGAGAACCAGCATTTCTGAGGGACTTAAGAGAGGAAACGAGATCACGTACCGGCAATAGTTTTGGGATGATAGCTGATCCATTAGAGGCCCAATTTCTGAGGCTCTTTCTTAGAACATATGGAGCGAAACGGTAGGCCATTCTCTACTGTACTTACCTCAGCTATTGTTTGTGCATTCGATGCCAATGCACGTATTTTTTATAAGAAAGTATTTCTTGAATGCTCAAAAAGTTTAAGATAGTTCAGTATTGGATTTGTGAGGCCTAAGAAAGTTGACAGGTCATATACCTTCAAAATTCGAATATTCATACAAGGCCACAATTACTTTTTACCTAATTTGCATACCTTTTGTGGTAACCTGGGTGTTAGAGTCTCATTAGAGTGTTATGTTTGTACGCTTGTTAGCCTCTCTTCCATGAGTGTTGTGTTTGTGTAGTGCCTGTCTGCCCGTGTAACGTAGTGTCACGCCAACTAGGACTTAATTACAATGAAAGTCTTAAGATCGTTTCAGAAATGACGCCATTGAAAAGCTAAGGCAGTGTCAGTACTATGCGAAAAAGCATTTTTATAAAAAATATGTGCACTCAGTGTACTGTTGATTGTGCAGCCATTGACAGTTATGCAACTGTAGAACCAAATAATAAATAAGTCGACAAAAATACTTTGCCTCACTCTCAAACGCCTTCTTTATTCACGCCTTGGCATTTTCCGTGAAGATCCTTTATCACGTACTTCAACAGTTCATGGTTGAAGAATGCTCCGCAAAATGAACATAAAAGAGTCAAGGATATTTTCTCTCAGGACTGATTTATACGTCGTGCCTTACTCGCGTCGAATCAATTGCTATTAAAATCGACGAAAGCGCGACTACAGCTCATGAGTGAAATCCTATTCGATTTATACGTCGAGCTTCTGTCGCGCTTTCACAAGTGTAAGCGAAGCAGCTTCGCTGTGCAGTGGTGGCGGGAACTTTCTTTGTTTAAACTTCATTGCCTTATAGATATAACGAATATTATTAATTAACCCTGCGGACTACAATAAATTGTAATTGATTCGAAACGAGCTAAGCTCGACGTTTAAATCAAAGCCGTGCTTTGGCCGTGTAACACGGCCTACTCAGTCGAGCTCTAGTCGTGCTAAGCATTTGACTAGAGCTAAAAACAGGTCATGGGCTGTTTTGATTTATACGCCGTGCTACACTCGGACCAAATCAACATTTAGAACTTTTCAGGTGCAAATAATCGATTCGACTCGAGTATAGCACGACGTATAAATCAGCCCTCAGTTGGTATAAAAATCCAACTGCACCTGCCTCATAGCAAGCAGAGACCTTGACATTACAACAGTTCAACAGAACACAACCAAAGATCGTCCACATATCATGTCTTTCTCTGGGGCAACACTGTCTACCGTTTTAATCAGTGCTTCTACAAAACGAAAGGGAATTTTCACCAACCGAAGCTGTCAGTTGATAAAATCTGCTTATATTTCCTCAAACGTCACGAGAAATTTTGAGTCTGTTTGGGCTTGAAGGTATTTGGATAATACTAAAATGTCTTAGATTCCTTGGTTTGTGTTTCCAAGTAACTTAGTCATTGGTTAAAAATCTGCGATAATTTATTGTACTGTCAAGTCAAATAATGTTTAAGCCAGTTGAACTATAAAATCAGATGATTTTCTTTGATTATATCAAAACGAGCAATGACACCTGTATACTCCTTGTATAACGGAAAGAAGTTTTCAATCTCAGGCTGTTTGACAACCAGCCACGTACTGTATCTATAACGCGAACATAGAAAAAGCAAGTTGGCCCAAGATCAACTTCTCTCTTCGAGATAGGGGAAGTATTTCAAAAAGGTCACTAAGGGTCAGATGTTAACCAGACAAACCAAAGTGCACGAGATCTTCATTTAGGCCTCGTTCAGATAGGCCAAATCTTTGGATTTAAGGTTCAGATTTGCATCCTCAGAATTCAAAGACAACACAGAGATGTCCTAGTTTAGGACTGATAAAATCATATTAAACATTCAATTGCAGAACATAAAAAAGTGTTTTGGATCGTTTCCATTAGAAACAAACTTTCAAAGTAGGGACTTCATCAACTGAAAGATGATGAGACCCAAACCATACGATGGCAGAAATTCAATAACGAAAACCTCGAGCGAGACAAGCGGCATCCACGTGACTTACGGATTATAACTTGCGACACATTGTAGCGTTTGTGCGTCTTCGTGACATAAATATTTCATGCAAGTATATGATTCGTAAATATAGTTTTCTAAATGCTGTGGATATCCATAACAGGATGCTCGCCTATCTATATGGAAAAACAAGAGAACCAAAAGATGTTGGAAAGAACATGAAAACTTTGCAACAAAACTTGCAATCGTTAAATTTCCCAATCAAAACTCCAAGCTTAAGCCGAGTCATCTAGTCTTCCATTTGATCAACGAACGATTCATGCAATCGTTCAGATTAACCTGGTGTAGGAAAATTTGGTTCTCCTAGGTAAAATGCCTATGTGATTCATTGTAGGTGTATTGAAATTGGCACATTCACTGGGTACAATGCATGCAGCGTTGCTCTAGCACTACCAGATGACGGTGACGTTATCGCATGTGACATTTCAGAAGATTTCATAAATATTGGAAAGCCTTTCTGGTCGGATGAGTGTGCAAAAAAGATCAAAGTTGAGCTTGGGCCAGCAGTTCAAACACTGGACAGGCTTATAGAAGATGGCAAAGAAGGCACATTTGATTTTGTCTTCATAGATGCCGACAAGCCGAACTACGGCAGATATTACGAAAGAGCACTAGTTCTTCTGAAGACAGGTGGGATAATAGCAATAGACAACACCCTGTGGAGTGAAAGAGTCCTCGGTGATCCATCTGACTTTGATGAGAACACCAAAGCAATTTATGAATTGAACAGAAAAATCAAGAACGATTCTAGGGTCGAAATTTCTATGCTCAGACTAGGCGATGGCACAACAGTTTGCAGAAAAAAATAGAATTTCTCCGCAACATTTAAAATGAAATTTGCCATTTTGTTTCTATCAATATCAGCTATGTATAAAACTTTCTAGCCCAAAGTGATTAACTATGATATTGCTCGATAAAGATAATACCGGATACTGTTACCCTTCCATCAAAGGGATATTTGAATTCCCATAATCAAAATTCTATACACAAATTAACACATTATCAAAATATATATATATATATATTTACTACCTAGCTCCTCTGACGTAACCATAAATTATATAAGCAAAGATTTGCAGTTCTGTTGAATGATTCTGTTGAAACAATTCATACTTTCAGCCAAAATTACTTCTTTACTTGAGAAGTTCCTCTCTACGTACAGAGGGATCCCGAGAAATCAATGGTTGCTGTGTGCTAGGGTCTGTGAGAACAGTCACCTAAAATCACATTTAACATCAGTTAGTAAAAAATTTCCAAGCTCAAAATTTGCATACTTTTGCTGTTTGTACAGATCTGAACATTGATAGCTCAGTTGCCGATGAAAATATCAACTAATACCAAGTTTCTATAAATAAACAGCATCTATTTTTCTTTACATCTTATAAATTATAGAATTCAACTAAAATATACAGGATATATTTGTTTGTTTAAACTATACAAAAGACTACAATAAAATTTTTAATCTTTGCTTTGCAATAGTGCAGACGGTACTAAACTCATAGCATGGAGCAATTGAGAAGAAACCTACGCAATAACAATGACGTTATTTCATCTTAAAGAGGATTCAAAACTTTCGAGCCCAGAAGATAATAAATATCATCATATACATTATAAATCAAATTATTTTATAGCTACAAAAATTAAACAGGCTTTCATATTTCTCAATTCTTTAGTTATTAATTTAAATCTATGATGATATGAATACTTGTCTAATTCCTATCTTGTATTCTTTAAGAGGAACAGGGCTATGCCGCAACCAGTTTTCCTTCCATAAAAGTGCTTTTCAAATGAAGGACTGTTCTAAAGTCAAATTGTAACAGCTAATGCTAATTCAAATACGTATATCAACTGCCCAACAAATCTTTCCATAAAATCGCGGCAAACCAACCAATAGTAAGCCATCCTATGCAAGTCAAGTTTTTTGCTTAAGACTTTCAAGAAAATATGAGTATAAGGTTGGCTAAAAATTAAAATTATAGCACGATAAAAGAACTATTACGTTTTTGCAATAACGTCTGAGCATTTACCTTATTAAAGACACCTCTTCCAAAATAGTCAGCAACAACAGAGAAGCCATCCGCCGATCTTTCCAACTGAAAAAAGAGAAAAGTTTGAATTTTAGACGTTAAAAAGTTACAGGATAGGCAATGCACATAACAAAACATTCGAAGTTAATGATGGTAATGATTGTAAGTACAATTACAGCCACTGCTAACCTGATGATGAAATTGTTCATGTAAGCCTTTATTATGCTCTTGGGCTTTGATAATGTCCAAAACTTTCCTAAGAAAATAGATGAGTAAAATTAATACGATTTACAGAGTCAGGAAATATAATCAGTCACTGCAAACGATACAAAGCTTCTAAAGCGAATCAGAGATGTTTGAAAAGATTACTCTCAAACGAAAAAACCAATAATCAATAAGTTTCTTCAAGGCAAAATGAAAACCTGACATCAGCATCTATATGTACACAGAACTATCAGTGCAAAAGCCATCTCTATACGTGATGCAATGCATGAAATAACATGGAACTCAAAAAGGACTCACTTGATGAGCACAAAGGAGACAAATTTGAATAAAAAAATTCCCCATTAACAGGCTCCCCAAATAGGCCATGCGCCCAAAGATGCATAATTAATGAGGTTCACACTGTAATCAACAATCAATTTTACCAGTATTAAAACTGCATCAAATAATTTTAATTCACCGCCACAGTAATCCGGTTCACCATTGACTCCATCCGTATATTTGAGGCTGTGTTGTTTCCAGATTCGATTCTCGTATGGTGCAAAAGTACTAGAATATCCCTTACAAATCTTGCTATCTCAGTTTCGTAGCAAAAGACAAGAGGTACGTGTCACATACGGCAACAAGCAATAGCCCAAGTTCCCACAAAACTAAAGCTGTACATGATAGTTAATAGCCAATTTTTCTCACCTGTTTTCGGACATGCAAACGGGGCATTCGTTTTCACTTTCTGAATAATTCTCAAAACAACTAAAATAGAGTAGGTTTTCAAAATCAAGCAAATCGCTGTGAAGGAGGATGAGAATGCAACATATTTAGTAGAAGTAGCCTGGGATGAGTGCTGTAATATTGTCAGCTATTGCAATATAAAACCATAGCTTAATGGAAAATTAGAGACTGGTAAAAAAATTGAGCTGTTTTAAGTACTTGAAGAATATGGTATGAAGTATATTCAAATGCAAAGGAAATGTATAACTGGTGCCCAGTGTGAGAAGTGCACACCAAAAAGAGGCTACGTACTGTTGATGAAAGGAATCCCCGCACAGGAAATGAACAGCCGGTAATTCCATCATGCGAGAACATATCATGCATTTCGGACTTTGAAATATTTTTGCACTAAAATAGATGAAGAAAAGAACTGATTGCTGTTTTAGCATTAACAACAAGTGACAGAAGATGACATACACAAATTTTGATGAAGATAAAAATAACGGATTTGGCGCGAAAATTGTGACCACTTACCATGTTTTTAACTCTTCAATTTGATTTCGCATTTTCTCTGTGTCGTCTTGATACTGGTGGATCATTCTTTCGTCCTTCGAATAAACATTGTGATACAACAGTCAGAGATTTAAGTATGGTAAAAGTATAGTTTGGATAAATAGACTATGGGACAAGCAACTCTCTTTCTTGATAGAAAAAAACAAGCAAATCAATTAAAAATTTCGCAACAACATTCTTTTCTCCTTCGAGCAACTTCGGAAAACTTTCTATAATGGCGACGAAAGATTATTCCTTACGGTTTGATATGAATCAAACAGGACATATACTTATCAGAGTGACTTGGGAAAATGATGCATTGGTCAGACTAGATTGCTGCTGAATTCAGTAAAAGCAAGCCGCCATTGAAAAGATTCAACCACCTCTAATGAAAGGCATTCAACTATTGATTGAGAAATATACTCAAGATAAATTCAACAAACTTTTGCTATTTGTTCATTTTCATCCTGAAGTCGACGGATTATGTAATCCTAAAAGAACAAAAATCAGACACAAATAGAAGTGTCTAATGCTAATGAAATTATATGCTCTGCAAAATTAGGCCACACGGTCATCGTTAGGGCACAGGTCTTATGCAACAGAATATGTAATTTATCGTTCAATACAATGCGGTTGACTTGAGAAATAATATTCAGCTTGGAAATGACCCAGTTATAAGGTAGTGTTGATTCGGAAAATAAGACTAAATGTTACTCAATGAAATATGTAACTGAATACCTTAACCACGGCAAGTGTAGCAGTCGAGTTGTGTGCCAAGGTTTGAATGACCAAAAGTGGCGAAAGTAAGTTGTATTTATCAATATCTGTGCATGAGTAAAGGCCTAATATACAGTTGTTTCTATACCGACCGTTCTTTATCAGGTACAAGATACGATCTGCATTGCGTCAATAACTTTGTATCCAAGTATTAAAGTAATAAAAATCTAGGTTCATTGGGATTTCGTACCAAAACGTTGAGAATAACATTCACAAAAGGACTGGAAGGAACGTCAAGAGGAAATTTCTAAACATGGAAAATAATACGACGAATAGAAATTTTCATTTCAGATAATTCAACAATATTAAACGACTTTTCAGCCAAACAGAGCGTGAAAATTCAAGAAATAAAACAGGTTTTAAGTAACTAAATATTTAGTACATTTAGGGGAATCAATGTCTGGCTGATTTGAGATACAAAGCAGATTTCAAAGGATACGCTGTAAGACCTCTCTGATGTGCGTTCGGCAGTCTTCTTCCTTCCTTGCAAAATAAGATAACGCTTGGCTCCATAGACTTGTATCCTGGTGTCTAAAGTAGCATATAAACAATTACGTAGCATATAGAAAATTACATGGGGATTGCTCGATGACATTTCTACATCCGATACAAATGATAGAGCTAGCATTGAAAAGTTTATACACAGACAAGTAATGAATCTCCAAAGCCACTAGCGAAGCATTAAATGTAATATACTTAAAATTAACTAGCTAAAAAGTAAACACAAACTATGTACATAAAAACTAGCAAGGAAATAAAATGAAAACAATATTGATGCATACCCATATTTCTTGCAATCTTCAATGATTGCATCATGATCATTGTGCTCCATGTGATATCTCAAAATCTGTTGAAATCTGCATAAAACATTTGGCATATATTATCATATATTATTCATATATTAAAGTAGATATAACATTAATATACACACACATATAAATATATACATAAATAATATATATATATATATATATATATATATATATATATATATATATATATATATATATATATATATATATATATATATATATATATATACATATATATATATATATACATATATATATATATATATGTATATATATATATGTATATATATATATATGTATATATATATATATATATATATATATATATATATATATATATATTCATATGTTTATATCATAGATATATTCATATGTTCATATCCTTACAAAAACGATATTGTATCTGATAATAACACTGAATAGTAAATTTGCGACAACAAGGAGTGGGCAACTCACAGTTTGGCCTTTTCATACAGGAAAAGGATTCCTTTTTTGAAATTGTGCATTTGAGCCAAAACCAAGGCGTGGTCCAAATCATATTTTGACTGTTGATTAAATATAAGAATATAAAAACTGAACCGAAAGTTAATCAATATGATGAAAAAACACTAAAATCAAATACAAGAGAGTGCAGAATTTCGATTTCCTTTATAAAATTCCCATTGCTATTCTCAAGTAGGCAGTTACATAAACACACTTCAGCTCTTTAAAGCATCGTCCATTTTCAAGTATAACGTTTACCAAGGAACTAAGCCCACCAAATTCTAGGTTTTCCTGTGTTTGACATGATTCAAACGAAAGAATTCGCATTAGTAAAACACACTAAAAATCAAATGTGCAGACCATAAAATTTGTCAGAATTAATCAAAGACGAGATAAACTACCTCAGAATTCGTAAAGAGATTCAGACATTTGGTTTCTTGCTCTGCTTGAAGCTTGAAAAGAAATATAAAAGAAAATGGTAACGACGACCGGATAGAACGTGGAAAATATTTCCAAATAATTTACAAACAAGGTTTTTATGCAGCAAAGTTAGGAACTTTATTGAAATGAACAAAGTATAGGGACGGACTGCAAAATCGTATTTTATGAATTACATGTAAGCTAAGGATAATAGTTGTTTGAATTGTTTAGAAAAAGAGACTTACAGCAAAATCTTTGGATTCGGATGCTCTGCTTGCGTTTTGCAAATAGAGTTCGATCAATGTATTAAAGACAATATTTGAGCAATCATTTCGAATCTTGAATGAAAGAAAATAAAAATTTACGATTAATGATTTATGATAGATCATTTATACGGAAAAATTTGCTGTGATCCAAATAAATCAATAATCAAATGAATCATCAAATCAAAATGCTGTTTGGTATCTAAGCTAATCACTCAATCAATGAACAGTGAATCGCAAAACAGCAAACAATCATCGACTGCTCTTGAAAAGACTGACAGCATTTAGAATGATAATATCGGAAGGCAGCAGATTCGAGCATCATCAATCGGTCGGTTAAAAAATTGATCAGATGCAATTAACAGGAGCTGAAAAGATCAATGCCTCACTGTGTAAGGGCAGTTATATATGATTATGAAATCGAATACATGGGGAATATGATTATGAACATTGCCAGAAATAACTTTTTTCAGTTTTGTGCAAAATTGGGACAAGATACACCAGGGGGCTCTGGATGCGTGAATCCAACATATACACGAAAAAGTAAAGCTTATCAAAAATGGCTTACTTTGATCATATATTGAAGAAACTCGATTAATTTTTGTTTCTGATGAACAAATATGTGAATGAATTCATCAGGATTTGCACGAAGAATTGGTTCCACTGATACCGGGCCTAGCAAAAATGAGGTTCAGTAAAAAAGTAACTAATATATCATGGCTTAAATAACCAAAAAAGTGCTTCTACTGAATTCTGTCATTTCTTTATACAAACTGGAACAGAAATATGCTTTTAGAGCGATCAACGCCAATAACACTAGACACGTAAGAGAAAACATAATTTTTCAGGAAAGCATGCCACAAACAGATCATCGTAACCTGTACTTAGGAAGCAGATGTATGGCACAAAAGCTATTTCGTAAAAGACAAAATCGAAGTATGCACTCCTTATACAAAGCTCCCGTACATATTAACGAATAACTCCACAGAATAGTCATATTGTTTCAATTAAAATTATTTGTCCATCAGGATATTATTATGTATCAAGTCATCAAAAGTTCCTACGAAATTTCCATCCAATGAAAGAACGAACGTGAGAATACGACGAGGTTTGAAAAAATAAATGAAAATTGGAGTATAAAGAAAATACCTAACATAAGAGATGTTGTCATTTGTGCCATTCCTCTCAATCCAAAACTCGATAGTCCTTTTGAAAACAAGACATTGAAAATTACTGATTACCAAGAAAAATCGAAATATTGTTGGGTATTTTAATTAAACAATTTTAAGAGTTAAATTATTTCACACAAATTAACTAATAATAAACAAATTATTAATTAACATTACTTTATTGGGTACAATCAATGAAGAAACTGTAACGAAATTTGAATTCGCGCGAATATTAATGTGAGTTTTCTACGGAATATTAGTTACAAGGACAATTGCTTCAACTACATTAGTTTAGATATCGCGAATTTTTCATTCCGCGTTCGTAAATGTATGGAGTTAATTGCGAAAAATTTACGTTATTTCTTACGACCAGTCACAAAGGTATTGAATTATACCAAAGAATGGCTAATTTGATTGAGATATTTTCATGTAAGGTAAATTACCCATAGATTAAAGAAGTCCTGCTTACCACTTCCTGAATCGCAAACATCTTGACCATACGATGTCGCTAAGTGTAAAAAATAGCTTTCATAACGAAACAAATAACATACAGTTGGCAGAAAATGCATGAAGATAGCTACAAGCAATAGAGGCCTAATACAAAAACAGCTGAAATGTAAAATTACATCAAGAGCATTATGATTAGGAAGGCACGTTAAAAAAAGTTAACAGTATAAAATCGGTTAATTGCATTGTTACTAAAAAGATGAAAGAAACATCAGTATTCTTTACACATCTGGTGCTATAGTCCTGCTTGTTATTCGATGAAACTGCAATTAAAAAAAACATACGATCAGGTGGTTTATCCACAACTGGCCTATAATCCGAACAGAGTTTTTTCAATAGTTCAGTTGTCTCATCTGGCTCTTCGTTCACCAATGTTTTCCCGTATGCTTTCAAATTCATCTCCGCCTGGGAAATTAAGAAAGATTTGATGGGCTATGCAAATAAGAGTGCAGACAATAGCGCGCTCAAAATTAAATACAGGAGAAATATGACATGTAAGGAAAATGAAGATGAGCAATCAAAGATTTACAGCAAGTAGGTGGGTAAATAAACTGTTCAGACATAAACACATCTATGCAAAGTGGATGTTCATACTTAACACCAAAAAATCCAAACTTGTAATCTTTTAAACAATAGTGATAGATAAACTGAAGAAACCATCTGATCATTTTAGCTAAATTATTTTACTCTTTCTTATTCCTTTCGCATTCCCTACGTGTGATTGCACCAAAAACACAAATGATAAAAACTTTCATCGCATTTGGTTGAAATTTCGAGTGCATTACCCTAGCATATACCCTTGAACAATGTAAAAATATTGGAAGTTCGTAGGGTTCAACAGACTGGAACCTCTTTGAAACTAGAGGAGTGAAACAAATTGACAACTTACTTCAACAAACGGTAATTTGGAGATGTATTTTAAAGCCTGCTTGTAACTCTTGTTATCCTCAAGCTGAATTTTCAAATACCTGAAGTATCAAATATAAACAAGTATTTCATCCGAGCTTAACAGGATTCTTTTATGTGCAACCAACTTAAATTATATCTGCAAGAAATACTAAAACCAGAAAGTACTAAAATAGAGAATAGGCAAGACAGCAGAAATTGGCAAGACAGCAGAACTGGGCAAGACAGCAGAAATCAAATGACATAAGAGTGAACATAGTACTAGCTATAGTATGTAGCCATAACAAATGGGAAGCGGAAAATTTGATTGGCATCATATGACTTGACTGGCCTGTACAAAGAAACAGGCACTGCTAGTCTATGTTTTATGCGTTGCTGCTATTTTGCTTCCTAATTATGAAACAAAGTGACAACAACAATAACAAAAACAACAACAACACAGAACATTATTGCCATTTGCAAGACAGCAGCCAGCACGCTCGATGAAAGAAAAATCCGCCTAAATTCCACTCTTAAAGGCAAACTCCAATATCGAAATTCAGGCCCGATAAGACTGAGTCATACCAGATTGTTGACCACAGAAAACAACACAAACAAATCAGAAATCTGTCTACACACCATTCATGTTCCTTGTACTTTTCTGCGAGATCAAGCGCATGACTATAATATCCGGCCTGCCTACAAACCTAGGAACAAAGAACTCTTACGTACTAAAACATTGCAATGTCAATTTTCATGAATTTTCTAATAACTGTTCACTTCCATTTTCACTGACACAATACAGAAAGATTGTGCTTCAAGTTACTTAGGTCTAGACATATTATTTTATGAGCGGTCATGATTTGGGCCAACATCTATGAAATATCTCTCAAAGACACATGTGAAGTTTCAACTAAAATCTTATCGAAACCTACCTTGATGGCTGTTTCAACCTCAAAATTCAGCTCTTTGTCAGTCTAGAAAACATTTACATTAGATTTGGAGAAGACAAAACTATCAACAACAAGCAATCAATATTTGTTGCTAGAATATGCCATTCTGTAGTTTTGACGGTTATGTCCTTCAAAGTTTCCTTCAAAGGTTCCTTCAAAGGTTCAATGGTGACATGACCTTGATCGTTATGCCTTTTATGGTTTGATAATGATGGCTAAATATGGCTTTCACAGTTATTTCCTTACGAAGTTTTGACAGTTCTCTTTTTATAGGCATGTCAGTCTTGCCTATGGCCTTTTTGGTTCTGGAAGTCATCGCACTACTCCCAAAGTCTCCACGTTTTGCTCAACATGGCATTATATCCATCATAAGGGGAAATTAATCCTGTTTACTCAAGTACCTTAGATATTAAACTGAGAAAGAATTCTTAGTTAGCGAACCACAATAATAAGAACTATTACTATAATAAACCAACTTTTACAAAAGACTTTAACAACACAAAATCACAAAATAAGAGCATATACCACTGACATAAGAAAAACCATCAAATTTTTGTCATAAAGTTTGATCTTCACTAAAGTACACAGAGAAAGATATCAAATGTTACATCCATTGGCCATAAGCGATAATTTTCCCGTGCCAAATACTTTGAAATAAATCAAAGAGCAGTCAGTTGACAAAACTAGCAAATGACAACTACAAGGACAGATTGTATGATTATCAAAGTAAAGAGCAAACTTATATATTACTGCTAATCTGCAAGAAATCACACTCACAATACTACCGTTTAAAACGACAACTATAAGAAGATGTGCGAAGTATAGTGGAGAAATGAGGAGTCTACATGGTAGATGTTAACAAGGTTCTCGAATTAAAAGAAGGTTGCTGGGAATACCTGAATAAATGTTCGAAGTTTATGTTCGGCTTTCAGCTTGGTATAACAATTCAAAAGCAATGTCGTGTGATCTGTGTTGGCAAGGCCTTTCTCATGAAGAGCCTGAAAGATCAAAAGTAAGAATACACAGTTATTGAAATTCCGTTTTCCAACTATTGACATTGTCTTTCTAACCTAGGTTATAAAATCACCTAATTTTCACTCTCTAATCCAGCTAAAGACTGGACAAGCTCATCCTGAAACTTTCTTATCGGATACGTCGTAACTGGATTTGTCGCTAAAAATGAAACTGTCAGCTAAGTGAAGAAACATTACCTTATTGACATCGACATCGCAACAATGCTACTATCTAATACTACTTCATCATTTAATATTCTTTCACTATGTGTACAGTAATATTCTAAGCTAACATTCTTTTATGAGCTGTTACAGTTTGGTGCCATAGAAGATAGCCACTGCTTGAAAACTGCTAGTGCATGGTGATATTATACTTACGATCTGCCCGTTGACTTAGTCCGTTAATTCTGGAATGATTATACGCTTGGCAAACTTCTGACCGTCCTTTTTTTTATTCATTTTGAAAATTACTACAATTACATGCTACCTACTATACTACATACAGTTTACTTAACAATACTACAAGAAACGATACCACGGAGAGCAAGATGTCATAACAGCAGTGTCTGTTCTCTCTGCTCTGGTCCTTACGATGTTTTTTCGACGTGGAGCTCATACTCAAGAATTCAAAGATTTATGTAATATAGAAACTCACTTAGGAACATAAAAACATAACATAGAAATAACAGAATGATAAAGGTAAATATATGTGATAGAGAAGGTATGATAAACAATGATGAATAATGATACTTAATGATAATTACGAAAATAAAAAATATGGAAGAAGCGAAGCTTACCTGCAAATAATCGGTCAAATTATGGATTCTTTGCGCGTCTAAAAACTACAAAAAATTTAGAAACTTCTATTAAAACATATCAGGATATCCACCGGGTGAAAACAAGTTTGTAAACTAGCAATTAGAAAGAATATGTTAACGAAATTTACTCTGTTGCACATCCTACAAGAAGCGTATTTTACAAGTAATTTCATGGAGAAATAATCTTTTTTCACAACACAGCATGAAAAGTCCAGTTCAAATAATGCACACGACAATAAAATACCAGCATATAAGGTAAGAGATGAATGTATATGGTCATAAAAGAAGATCTAAGAATGCCAATATCTCGTACTAGGACAACAATTTGTCTTACTTTTCGTATAACATACGACGGTTCTAGATTTCCAATAGTTCTTATATACTGTTGAATTGCCCCATCGTGGTCACCTTTGCTTCAATTAAAAAACAAACATGATAAATATTACTATTCAAGTGCTTGACCATGCGTGACCTTAAGTGCTGCAGTGGCTACTATGAAAGATTTAGCTCGATTTTATTTCCTCAGTATATCATATCTAATAAATTTATATGTTTTATTATATAATGCGACAGCTTTGGTAGACTCTAGCATGTATACATCAAACCGAACACCACAGGTCGGTTCTCAAATAACTTTTGCTGTATTCGCCATTGACAACTGTATTAAACATAAAATTGTCTGATAACCGTTGCAATAGCTGTGATGTATCCTACGGCATAAAACCTACTGAATCCAAGACTGACGTAAGCAATTTGAAGGAAAGTTGGGTTTATAAAGCCAGGAGCAGCGAAAAGAGCCACACCATATTATACCATTTCAAATAAACATGTCATATTCAATATGGAGGGGGGAACAAAGGAAAATATGATGAAGCAGAAAATACTTCAAAGCTTTCTAACAAATCGCAGGATGAGGACGACCATGAAAAAAGTCATTTCTCACCAATACTATTCATGTAGAACACACAGTATTGTGCAGTGAAGATGAACGAATACCCGAAAGAACAACTTAAAGAAAGTATGAAATGTGACAGAGGAAATGAAAGGAAGAGAAGGCAATTAGAAGAGTGTCAAGGGAAAAAAGACAGTTCCGCAGTAAGAACTGGACAGGAAAGATATGGCAGCCAGGAAAGTTCAATTTTTGAACAAAAGGGGAGCGAAGGACAGTCAGGTATCTTTCCTTAAGGAAGAGATAAGCCTAGGGGACGTAAAACTAAAATCTAGCTGGTTAGACATGACTCTGTAAATCGTCATCCTTATCTTGCGATTCATTATTAATAAGCTGCTGTTTCCATCTGAGATTTTTTAATAGTTTTAGATTGTTGTTAAAATCGTTGCCACTAACCTGTAAAGATGATCTCCATACTGTCTAAAAATTTCAAACAATCCATCCGAATAATGCTGACTTCTTGCAAGGCTATCGAACAACACAGACAAGCTCAAAATACGTGAAAAGTACAAAGACATTTCGTCAAACAAAAGAGGTAGCAACAAAATTTGATACTTTATACATGCGTTGAATAACACAAGCATTATACTAAACATTAAATATATTGATAAGCATAAAGCTTACTTGATCGCCATGTCGTACATATTTTTCTTGAACAAAGTTTCCAATTTGGTCTGGGTGTCCTTTTCTTCTAGCTGGAAAATCTGTTCATAACGAAAACAAAAGATCAGTTTCGTGTGAGTGTAATCGACCCCCACTAATAATCCACCCCCACTAACACCAAATGCAGGAAAAAATTGAGTCAAGAAGCATGAAAACTGTGATGAACATGGTCACCACTTGTTTGTTCAGTATTCTGTTAAACTTTGATATGACATCTACAGATCACCTATCTAAGTTCCTTTTATTTCAAGTGGTGGTATGGTCTATTGAGTAGATGGAAATTGAGATACAGAATCAAAATACCTTGGAATCTCTAGTTAACACATGAAGGATTCCCCATTCTCCAAAAACATCCAATATTTCAGGAAATGGTGCCGTAAAAGCTGTATGAAGCGAGAAACAAATTTAACCTTTTTGCAGAAGTAGCGGTAAGTATAGACAACTCATAAATCAGGGTCTCCTTCAATCGCAGCTGGTCTTAAATTCAACGATGTACATAGTTTCTGAGAGTATACATGAAACTTAGAGTGAACACAAGATACTCCGATTGGCAAACTTCTCTTTGTGTTGGCAATCTTTCATGGAACATGGGACAATATTTTGTCAAAAACTAATATTTAAACAACACAATCTCAGTATATATCGTTACCTATAAACTGATTCTGAATATCATAAACTGTTAATAAATTCATCACTAGTCCAGCCCTGAAAGACACCAAGAAAGACAGTAAAGTGTGAATATGGGTTTAATAAAACATTTGTGAAAAAATTGTAACACGTAAACATACCCATATTGGAATTTGTCTTCCAATGAAAGAAGAAAGTCAACAAAAATAACTACAAAAATCAGATGAATCGAAAGCAAAGCAAAACTTATAGAACTGTATGTTTCAAAGGAATATGCTATGGATAAAAACTAAAATAAACAAATATCTATATATGTTATAATGTACCTTGAAATCTGTTTGGCTTCCCTGCTTATGACAACAAGATAACCACGGAAGAAGTACACCATTTTCTTCTCACCTACGAAAGTGCACACACATTTGGATATTAGATCACAAAATCAGCAAAAACATTCCTAACAACAGCCATAATCTAAAAGCTTCTCCGTGCCTAATCAATCAAGTGGAGGAAAATTTGAAAACAAATAAAAATTATTCCTTGATGCTTCTACGAGAACATTATACCTTCAAATACTAGACATCTTCCTCGTCCTTCCGGTTGATAGAAGTACAATGCCTAGAATGAATAAAAATAAATAGAAAATCTATAACTTATAAATTTATAAGTTATAATAAACCACAAAACAAATGCTAACAAGTGAAACAGTGGTAAAAGCTTTCGTATTTAACATTCACCTTGGATCTACATCAGACAAAAATTTTACCTCATTTCTAGCAATAACAAATTGATTCTCTTGGGAAACATCACTAATTGCTGAGCACTTGAAATCACATCCAAAATGATCCAGTAACTCCTGAAAGAATGGAAATATATATAGTAAAAATATACTGATGATTATTGATCATATTATATATATATGTATATATATGTATATATATACATATATATGTAATAGAAGAATATATAAAGTAATAGAAGAGAATGGCAAATTAAACTACCATTTCATCCGTTCAAGCCTGTTTTGTGGTTGCCCATTCATCAGAGGAGTGGGCAACCACGAAACAGGCTTGTAGGGATGAAATGGTAGTTTAATTTGCCGTTTTCTTCTATTACTTTGTAAAGCTCTATCACCCGGGTATTGAGCACCGTATCACGGAATTCAACGCAACGCTTCTATAATATATATATGTATATAGAATCAGGCTTGAAGGGATGAAATGGTAGTTTAATTTGCCATTCTCTTCTATTACTTTATATATTCTTCTATTACATATATACATTTATCTATATATACACACACACACACATGTATGTTTGTATGTATGTATGTATATGTACAGTTATCGAATATTCCTTACTTCTTGAGATCTTGCATGTATAAGAAACGTCCCATATTTTTTGCCTGTTTTCTTTTAAATAAAGGACATCTGCCTTCCACATGGTTATTCTCTTGTTCCATAGTTGTAGAAAGTGTGACATACCTTGCTATCCCTGGCAGAAACATTGTATGACGTGATAGTTTCTGTTGTGGCTACAAACAACGTAATATTGCTGCCAACTTGTCTGTATGCCAGTCCTGTTTCAAACAATTTAACTCAAAGTACACTTGGAAATCACTGGCGACTAAACTCAATACTATCAGGTCTATGGAGATGTTGCATCATATAAACTAAATTGCAATAGCACTATTCTCATAAATTAAAATATATTATCATAATTTAGCATACATATGCCTACATACATTGTTACTATTTGGCTGATACAAATGCATTCACTAATTTTAGTTCATGCAGTGATGTAAGAAAGACTAATTCTCTGAAAATGATCATCTACAAAGCAGAAAAACTTTGGAACATAGGCGATATTATGAAGCCTTCTTACCAGTAATGGGGTATTTATCTTGATGAACAAGCCGCTGTTTAGTCTGTCTGCATGCAAAGATTATGAGAGGATGAGAGCTTAAACTAATCAAGTAACAATAACAAAGTAGAAATTGATGCAAAAACAGAAGAAGCATATTCCAGTATTATATATATAAATATGTGCATTTGTTTTCATGTGCATACATTGCCTCGGTGAATGCAATAAGAGTTACAATCAGCATATCATTTGTAAATACATAAAGCCAAAGAGGTCCCACAAGAGTGCAGGTTAGTCCCTTGTTGGCTATTAATAAATATATCAATTGACAGATTCATAAATATCAAAAGGGTTAAACTAACTATCAACCTGTCTCTTGTGACATCTCCACGCATAATAACAACAGTTCCGTCTTCAAATCCAATCGCCATCTGGCTCAGATTCTCATGTACACTGATAACAGTCACCTTAAATTAAAGAAATCCAATTCAACAATACAAGGTATCAAAGCAATCCAATTGAATAGCATTGCTGGGGATACAGACAGAAAGTAATACCTTATATATTCAAACTCTCCCGTTTAGTCCGGGAGACTCCCATTTCGTTGGTAAATCTCCCGCTCTCCCGTTTTTGATCAAATTCTCCCACTTTTTAGTGTTTTCTAGTAGAGGGAACTTTACATGTTTTCAACAGCAACATTCTGGCACTTGTGCATGGTCTAAACGAAAGTATTGTTTAATAAATACACCAACATTCGAATTTCTAATAATTTAAATCCAACAAAAAACGTGTCTGCGAGAAAACTGGTAAAATATGTTATGAATGATAGGAGTAGGCATTGTCCTAAAGAGCATGTTCTCTGAAGCAAAGACAGATCAACATTCGTGCAATTTTACTGCTGTCCTAGAAAAGTCGTCACAGCTTGTTCATGAATGTTTTACTTCAATGAAAGATTCCATTCATAAGTGTCATCCGTCGTACAATTTGCAATATAAACGTGTCTCTCGCACACGGAAAAAATCTGATATAACGCAACACAAGTCAAGAAAGAAACACCAGGAGAGCAGCAAATCTGTTGCTTGCTGGAAATCATTCTTCATCGAGCCATCTGATAACGTGCCACCATCCATAGAGGCAGAGGGTACGATGATAATGATGCTCGTAAAAAGCAGCTATCAAGGGCAATGCTGGTCATTGAAATTTGTTGGTTCTACAGATTGTTCTTTTGTTTGATATATTTCTTGCAAAATTGCAGTTGATTAAATTCACATTCAATAAAAATCAGAGAAAGGCGAAGTAGAAATTTGCAGTTTAATATAATTCCATGCAGTAAAGTTGGCATATTAAATATTTATATATCTCCCAATCTTCTTCCGTTTTTAGAACATAATTTTTCTAATAAGAACCAACCGGTCTCAAACTTCAAGACAAGATTGGTTATTAGGTGCCAAAAATTAAATTTGCAGTAAACCTAAAATCAGCACAGTTTACTCAAATCAAAGCTAGTTTTTTTATTGATGGAGTTCCAAAAGTTTAGAAGTTTAAGAATGGTTTACAGATTTCAACTGCTCCACTACTTTACAATTGCTTGCATTTTGTTGATGTGCCTCAAAGCTTCTTATTTTCAAATCCGAGGCCAGTCATGTAGTTGAAGAGGCATGACAGTACATAGCCAAGTTCTCCAACTATTATAGGTAGTATTTCAAAGCGATAATCAGGATAAAGGATTTGCATCTTTTATAGCAACCATGCATAATTGCTGATTTTTTCCTGGAACTTATGAGAGATGTTGACATCAGATGGGCAACTCAACTCAATGACAGTGCACATTTTCTTTAATTTGTCCTAAATGATTAAGTCAGGCTTATTGTGAGGAACGTTCAAAGCTGCTACTATTGGGAGATTCCACCAGTATTCACTATGATATATCATTTTGATATATACAGGCTCTCTTGGGTGATGGTATTGGTGTTCAGGGTAGTTCTTTATAAGTAAGTTTCATTCAATATATTCCACTATTGCGATTGCGAGTACAATAAAAATAGTCCGGTTCTATACAATAGAACAAGGACAGAGCAAATAAATGCTTCAAAATTAAAAAGTAAAAGTAAGTAAGTTTCATAATAATAATACAACATATATAGTACAATAATACAACATAATAATAATACAACATATAGTTATATTTATATAGTTCATTTACAATTGGGTC